>VZTY01015473.1:537622-588263 GCA_013400935.1 Turnix velox
GACGGGGCCCCCCGCCGAGCTGACTGCGGGAGCGCGGTGCTGGCCCCGCCGCGATGTAAGTCTCCCCCCCCCTGCGGCGGCGGGGTGGCAGCGGCGGCGGGGTTTCCCCCCATCTCCCGGTGCCGGGCGGGGTAGGTGCCGTGTCTCTTCCTCCGTGCCGCTGCCGCCGTCCCAAGGTCACCCCCGGCGCGGCGTCGAGGATCGGTGGGGACCGCGCACGCCGAACTGTCGTTGTTTTCACATTTCTTCCCCCCACTCCCCTCCCCAAATCTCCTCTGCCTTCCCCGGGAGCTCCTCCTCCTCCGCGGCCCCCGGGGCAGCCTGGCNCCGACCGCCCCCGCTGCCGGTCATCCCTGCGCCGCCGGGCTCCGTCTCCCAGGAGCCATTTGCAATAATTCTCGCTGACCCCGGCGGGAAGTGTTCTCGGGCTGGGTTCTTTTTTTTTTTTTTTTTTTCTTAACGATTTGGGATTTTTTTCTCCCCCGTTGTGACTGTATGAAGCAATTTAAAAAAAAAAAAAACAAATGTGAATATGAAAGCTGGAAGGCAGCTGGACTTACAATTGTAAAAGCCTGATGAGTGAATGGAGCCCGAGACGCATTGTTCACATAAGGTAGCTGAAACAAGTTTTTTCTACCAAAAAAACCCCCTTATCCACCCACAGCCCCCGAATCCACCCCTCCCTTCCCTACAAACTCAATGGCTCGACTACACGATGCAGCTGTTGATTTTAAATATGTGCACTTCGTACCGGAGTGTTTGAAATGTGTTCCTGATTTACAGGGCTTACTGTCTTAATTAACCTGTCTGTATTGAATAAACGTGGTCTTGTTTTTATTTGTTTTGGGTCTGTGTTTCATTGTGAAGGGGGAAGTGAATTTTGCTTTACGAGAACAAAACTGTAGCATGGGTGATGCTCCAGTAGGCACGTTCCCCTTGATCTTCTTTCAGTTGCGAGATCTCCATTTTGCAGACATACACACACACGTGAAAAAAAAAATCCTCACAACATTCCGCATAGTCTGATGCAGGGGGACGCCGGTTATTAATGCATGGAAATGCAACTGAGCCCCTTTGTTTGCCAGCAGTGTTCATTGGTAAGCTGTGAGACGCCCCTTCGAGCAGCAGAGAGAGAATGTGGCTGTTGGAATTTACCCGTCAAATCATACTGAAAGCAAGATTACGTATCTGTATTGAGGAAGAATCGGAGGTGGTGTTGGTTACTTGTTTGGGTTGATTTTTTTTTGTTGTTGTTTTTGCTCTCTAAGCAGAGGTAAAAAAAAGTCTCCAGAAAGGAAGGGAGAGTGGTCTAGACAGCAATTTTTAAAAAAAAATCGGTGGAACATATTTGATGCTGATGATGATAAAGTTCCAAAACCTTTTCTGAATGGCTTCCTCGGTAAAATCCAATGCTAGCTTTTTAGGAGTCGAAGAATGAGCTTCAAGATCAGAACTGAGCACATCAGAGAGAGCTTAACAATCTCCCAGCCCCCACTCAATTTGAGGTAAAAGCTGCTCCTTTGAAGAAGGTAGCAATTCCACATGAAAGAAAATGGAAGATGTTTGTCTTTGTCCAGGAGAGCAATTTGAGCAGCTCCGTTTGCTTGTGTGATTAGTTTTTTCAAGAACGCATTAAATCCACAAAACATTTCAGATTTCTTTTTCTGCTACCAGCTACTGATAGAAACTGATGCTGGAGATTTTTGTAATGTCTCGCTAAATTCTTCGTGTGGTAGTAACAGTATGTGATGTTATTATTAGCTTTATCTTGATTAATTTATAAGTAGAATGCAATTTTTCCATATCAAAGGACGTAAAATGCAAAGGGAGTAGTTCAACGAATTTTAGAACCTTAATTAGTAACATCTGAAGTCCTTTTTCTCATAACTTATGCTGCTTTTCTGGCATTTTGCACAACTTGGAAAGGATTTGGATCTGCCATTAGTTCTCATCCTCTAATACAATAATGCCATGTGTAGGTTGTTCTTACTTCAAAGGAATTTTTATTTGAAATTTTCTGCTTCTTTATTAATCCAGGGGAAAAAAGAAGTTAAATAGAATGTAAAAAGAAATCTTAGCTTCAAGTATAACCACTATCCAACAACGAAAAAACTATTTGTTCTCATATTTGCCCTTGAGGTGCTTGGACAGATAAAGTCTTTGCTGTGTGGATATCTTTGCTTAAAAGAGCTGGAGGAAATAAGCTAAAAGCCGAGTGTAGTTGATGGAGACCGAGTTGATGGGATACCCAGCTATGGTTAGGAGTGTGTGTGTTGCTGTCAGCTGGAATTCTGAAAGCTGGCATGCTTGTCTCCCAGTTTTTCACCATTGATAATTATGCATCGGTTCTGCAACCCACTTTGTCCCCCCCTTCCTCCTACTTTCCTCCTCCCGAGCCTCCGTATACTAATGAGAACAGCTAACTTTACAAGTGTCCTTTGTAGTCATTGAAAGCCTCGAGACATTCCTTTTAAGGATTTTACTAGAATAACACTTTTCAATAAACTGGCAGTTGAAGTGAGCCTTAGAAAAGATGCTAATAAATTTCACAGTGACTGGCTGGATTTTAAGCTTCCTAAATTACTTCTAAAATAGCTTTTACTTTCTCTTTTGTGTGAGGCTGGGAGATGTATATACGAAAAGGGTTATAGTGAGCTAAATGTTATGTAGAGGGTGTGATGATTTGGTAATTGGGGCTTTGGCACTTGTTTCAGATAACTTGCATAACTCACCAAGGCATCTTCATCACTCGTAACATCGATGTCCCAAGCTTGTGCCAGAGGCCTTTGTCATAGCATCTTCCTTATAAGTCTTTCAAACTATCTCCTTCAAAACAGAGCATACGTCACTTCATAAGTGAGAGCAGCTGGAACATGGCTGCCTTTGGTTTTAGAAACCTAGTTTTACAAGATACTGGATCAATTGAAATATTGTCAGAAGGTTTCCACCGATTCTTTGCAAATTTGCTTTTTCAATATTGCCTTGTGCTATGAGCATGTGAGTATTGCAAGCATGCAAGTAGAAAGGGACTACGATATAAAAGTCACTGTCAACATTGTTTCCCAAAGAGAATAAAAAAAGGTTGAATACTGAAGTAAACATTTTTGTAAGGTTAAAATACGTGTTCTAGAAGTAAGGTTTCTTTAATACTTTTAGCCAGGGGTCCTCCTTGGATCCTACTTGTTAATTCCCAGAGAAACAAAAAGCAAATTTGTCCTTTATGGTATGCTTAGGCTTTCTCATTGTAAGTGAAAATATAATTTACTTCAGCTTTAAATTTGGAATAAAAATATTGTAAGGAGTGATACTGCAATGCATTAGGGAAGAAGATTATTTTTGTTATATATATATATAGGGTTTTCTCTATATGACTGAGCAAATGTTTTCTTGACCCTTTGCCCAAGTCTCAGTTTTGCACCCTTGTTATATCTTGATCTTTCTGCTCTCAGGTTCCCTGAGCTCTTAAAAGTAATTCAGTTGTGCTAGAAGAGAATGCTGGGAGAATGTTTTTTGCCCTCTATTCCTCTCATGTCTCCTACTTCCCTTTTAGCTTACTACAGGATACTGCACTAGCACTGTAAAAATTACTTTGGTGTAGCACTTGGTATAATAAACATGGTAGGAAAGTAGAGACTCTTTAAAGAAAACAGCAATAGCATCACATGGAAGGTATAAGGGAGAAGTAGGTTTTAGGCTGGTTAATACACAACCTAAGTTCTGGCCAGTCAGGGCCAGTGCCAGTATTGGTGGCTTCTCCATCATTTCTGTTCTCATCATAGTGGCATTCCTTCCCTTTATCCTTCACCTGTTACGGTAATCTTTCATTTTTTTCATGTGTTTTGTCTATGTTGGATTGATTCTCCCAAGTATTCAGCAGCTTTGTTCTCCTCAGTTGCTTTTTGGTAGGTGTTTTTGACTTGCTTGCCATTCGTTTTTAAATATTGCAGCTCAGTCTGTTCTTGGTAGCCAAGACCTGTTTTGCTTCTTACAAACCTCACAGTGTATGCATCAAAGGGCAAGTTTCAGCTGTCTTTCACCTTCACTTTGTACAATTTAGGACAGGAATCCTAGCTGCAAGTAAACAGGTGAATTTAACAGAAAAATTCTTCTCAACTTCGTTTTTGTTTGTTTGGTTTGTTTTTTTGGTTTGTTTGTTTGCTTGGGGTTTTTTTTGTTTTTAAAAAGTATCTGGAGAACTCCAATTAAAGTGCTACAATAACTACATAAGTGCCTATGCAGTTACACAAAAAAGACATCAGCAAGCTCATTTCCCAAGTCAATGAGTCTGGTTTGCTTTTTCTCTTCCAAAAGTGATGCTTTTGCTGTGTGGCTAACCCTGACCACCTTTGTCAATGCTGCATTCTGTAATTTCCGTGGCAAAAGGCAGCCACTAGGGAAGAAGGAATGGGTGCACTTAGAGAGAGGAAGGCTGCAGTGTGCCCAAGCTACTCTTGTAGACTCCACAGCAGAGGAAGCTGCAGGAAATCAGGCACCATAAATTCAGAAGCGTGCAGCCGTTCCTTATGCAATATCCTGTATCTAAATGGTATTATTTTTGCTTCCCATGATCTAATCTGGTGGTGTCTGGTAGAGTAATACAGCTGGCTAAGGATACTCTTCATCACTGTAAGCACTAGGATCATCAGCAATTACAAGAAATCATAAAAGCACCTTGTCTCTGTGTCCCCCTGGTAATCATCGACTTGGCAGGACTTTCATGAAGAGGTGCTAAAGGAAGGCTGTAAGCTCCTGAGCTATATGTAGTTTAATAAGTTCAATTCCAACCCCAAGTACAGGTTTTATAGCAGCAACAATTGTAAAGTTAAGGGAAAAAAAAAAGAAAGCCTGAAAGCCTGCTGGAATTTTTACAGCCAAAAGCCAAATGGTAAGTTAGAAAATAAATAAACCTGCTTTCCTTTCCCTCCTGTGTAGGTACAATCAGTCTTCATCCAAGGGAAGGTCACTGTTCCGAACACGTTACAGGGCTTGTGCCACTGGCTGCCCCTCAGAAGATGATCTGGGATTCACTTTACAGCGCATAGAGGTTGTAGTTTCCTAGCTCGGTGGTACCACTTTTAGCAGCAGTACTGAATCTGAATTAAAGAAAAGCATTTTTCATTTGGTGGTATGTGATGAAACAGCTACAGAATGAAAATGTTTTAATTAGAGGAAGTGGATCCTGGCTGGCTCAATACTAAATACTTGCTGCACTAAGCATTTTACCACAAGAGGTCGAGGCTATTCAGTCTGTATCATAACAATTGTCCTAGTTTCAAGGCTTAAATCTACAGCAGCACTGGCTCCAAGCTAAGGGGCAAATTCGGGTGTGATGCCTTTTGATTTTTACAAGACTAGTGCTTTTCCATAGAAAGCCAAACACTGATGAACCAGGTGACTGATCATGTTTACATACATCCCCAGCTTCTCCTGAAAAATGGAAAACAAGGCGGATATCTTGTTATCTTCCATTGTTAGCAGGCAGCATTAGCAGTTGCTGTTCTGTCAATAGGGGGCTGTTGTCATTCTGGCTCACTGATGTGATCTCTCATCTGTACATCGTTTTTGAAGATAAGAAGCTCAGATAGTTGTAATTGTCATCTTGCTGCTCTTCTCTTCTTTTAGCTTCTACCTGTCTGCTTCGGTTACTGCTGTACTCGAAAGCCTCAGATGCAAACTTCCTCAGCTGCTTCATCTCTGTCCGGAGGGGTGGCTGGATTCTGGATCACAGAAATCTTATTCCGATAAAAAAGGAGTATGTCAGCCTGGAGCATGCTCGACTGGTAGCAGAATGAAAATAAGAGACTGACATTCCCACCTCTGTAGAGATCTGTTCTTTTCCCCTTGTAAGAAAGGCTACAGATGCCACATGCCTCTGAAAGTCAAGGTACCTTCCTCAGAAGGAATTTGGAAGTGATCCACGGCCCCAGTTTTTACTTTTCTCATTATTCTGCCCTGACCCTTTCACAGCCTGTTTGGTTTGTGCTGATCCTGTTCTTCAGCCTGTGGTAGGACAAAGATGCTCTGGGGGTTAAAGAGCAAAGGTGCGTAGCATGGGTGCTGTGTATGTGTACACATGAACCTGGGGTCAAACGTGAGTTGCTGAAACAGTACAAACACACAGAGTCAAGTGTGGTGGTTTGTTATTGACACTAAAAATAAAAGGTAGCAATTTTGGGAGTGTTAGATTAATGGCTGGACTTGCTGATCTTAAAAGTCCCTCCTAACCTAGGTGATTCTGTAATCGTCCTACACAAAGGACATGTGCCTTTACTCAGCTTTAAAATCAGGTTTTTAGGAAAAAAATTAGTATATAGCAAAATTATGGAAGTATAACACTGTGCCTTGCCTCTTATTGTCCAAGTTAAGGCAAACATATTTTTAGTGCAATACTACTAATATCCTATGTGTGCACTGCCTTGATAGCTGCTCCTGAACAGGTCTTATCTCAGTTAAAGCAAATCAGATCCTATCATCAGAAATTATTATAAGAAATAGAATTTCAAATGGGTTTTAGTTCACTTGCCTCTTCCTAAAAAAACCCAAAAATCCTTACTGTCAGGGATATATCAATGTTGGATAACTCTTTCAAAGATGTCTTCATGCAGAAGTGACTTGAAGTTTGCAGCCAGCATGGTACAGATCTTCCTTACAATTGCAATGGCTTCCACTTATCTATTATTAGAAGTCTCCATTCTTTAGACTCCAGTGTTTTTAAATGTGGTTGCAATGTCTGTTTTGGTGTTGTTTTTTTTTTTTTTAAGTTGCAAGAGTGGAGATTTTTCTCATATTTTTGAGAGTAAGAAAAGCTTTTCTTCAGGGTGAAAAGGAAAGAAAAATCAGCTCAGAATCTAATTTCGAAAAACATTTAATGGTTTCAGATTGTGTGTGCTTGCCAAAATTATATTACAAACTGATCTTCACCTTTAAGTACAATAAGCATAGACCCAAGAAGCTGAAATTGTTTTATCCAGGAGGTACTACTTTTCAGTCTGTAAGCTTTGGAAAGTTTTATATTGGAGAGGGGAAGTTAACTTGACTGCTGAAACTAGATAGGAAGAGGAAAGATTTTCAGTGGGCAATTTCAACTTTGCAAGCAGCCAGTCCAATTTATTTGAATTCCTGTGACTCAGCGGAGGAGACTGACACCAAAGGAAATCTTTCACAAATGCCAGCCCTACATAATAAAATCTTTAAAACTCTGGTAATGGTCATACTATGTAGAATCTGAGCTCTGGGTAGCTCAGTATCTTGGATGCTGGTCTGCTGCTTCAAACCAGCAGATGCATGATGGAAGAGCCTCAGCAATCCATGTCCTGAAGTCTCGTAGTTTGTCTCCCTACATAGCTCATTATCCCTTCCATACTCTTTGGTTTTTGAGCTCTAGGCATGGTTACAATTGATTTTCATGATGTCTGTGCATGATGGTGTAGGTGATCTGGTGCTTTCAGAGCCAGGAGACCTGACTTACTGTGGTTAGTTGGTCTGTATATATTTAGATGCAAAGCAGGCATCTGCAGAGGGGCAGTTGTAGTGATCAGGGGAGCAAGGCGGTCTCTGTGAAGATCTGAAACCAATCCATATAACTTGCCTGGTGGCTGGGTGTAATGCTGAGGGCTGAGGGTGAAATAACAAGAATGGATATTGCCTCCAGAGTGAGGCATGAGACTGGAAGTCAGGCTCCGTAAAAAGACACTTTTAAGGAAATGTTGGAGCTGCCCAGGAATAGGAGCAGAAGAAGAGTAAAGATAACACTTCCAAAAGAGATGAGATATGGACTGACACAAGAATGTGAAGAACTCTGAAGAAAATGTGGTTCCAGACACTCTAGACCAAAGGACCTACTCTGAAATCCAGAGGTGTACATAAGCCTCATTGCCCCTTATTAGCTCTTAGAGAGAGCGATTCCTGGAACTTTGGCAGCAGACAGTGGAGCATTATCACAAGAGGAGAGACTAATCTGAGAACTGTAGGTAGAAATAAGCTTTCTGATGAGGAAAGACAGAAAGCTGTTTAGAAAAGGGTACTAGCATGTGGACACTGACCGTAAACAGCACTGATGCAGCTTGCTCTTCTGTTTTGGGATGCTCTTGGCTTTTGCACCTGTCTTGCTGGGATTTTGCCCTTTTCCTCTAGGACCATGGGATTGCACTGGCAGGGCAGACATCATTTGGGAGCTTGGCCATATGTATTTCTGCATCAGTACTCCTCAGCATCCCAGCGCCCGAGATCTGAATCTTCAGACCAATGCTACTCATGCTACTCCATCTACGCATGCTACTTATGCCTGCTCTGTGCCCTAGTGAGAGGAGGAAACATGGCACTGCCTGTCATGGCTATTAAAACAGAACTGGGAGATGTGTCCTGCCTGGTGATTGTCTACTTGGTTATTACAAAACTCATGATTTTGAAAGCAGTGAAGCTATAGCAGTGAGAAAAATTAAGTACAAATCTGTTATTGTTTTTCTGACTGTATGTTCAGTAACAATGACAAAAATTTTGTCAATACCAAAGACTTCAGCACTTACATTGTCACCTTTGCAATTCTGCACATGGTACTGAGAGTCTCACAGCTGAGATTTGTGGCCCTGGGTGATTCTGGCATCAACAGCTTCCCTTGAGTAATTTCTCTTCCTCAGTTGTCAACACTCTCTGTGTTTGGTGGTGTTTCTGAGGCACAGAGAAGCTGATTAAATAATTTACTGCACTCCTATGCCCTGGATATAAGGACAAATATCTCCTCAGGAGAAAAGTCAGGCACTGGAACAGAGTGCCCAGAGGTTGCAGTTTCCATTCTTGGCAGGTTTTGAGATCAGACTGAGTAAAAAAACAGAAACATGATCTGACTTCATAGGTGTCCCTGCTTTGGACAGGTGGTGGGACAAGGAACCTCCTGAAATTGTTCTGACGTGAATTATCCTGTGATCCTGCTGGCACGTAAACTTGCAACAAAATATTCCGTTCTAATACAGCACATGGCATTTTCCTAAATTGCACCTGGAAATAGGAAATCTAGGTGATGTGAATGTAAAGCATACAATGTCAAGACATTTTCCTGCTGTAGCTTTGTTCACCCTGACTCACCTTGAGTACTGCTCTCATTTAGGGTCCTGTGGCTGACAAGACCACTCTCCTCAGTTTCTGCCCTCTCTCCCTGATATCTGTGAAAGCTCAAAAGCAATAACAGCCCTTCCAGACTACCAATTGCTTATCTATTACTGGGAGGACATATACTGCTCAGCTGACACCGCTCAGGCAGGCACACACATCTTTTCCTCCAGCAGTGGAAAAGGCAGACAGAAATGTTCAGTTACACTTACTTTCCCCCTACAGCTCACATCTGGATCACCTCTTGTTGCTTTTGGATTCAACAGGGAATAAACTATGTGCAATGTTAATGTGTGCCCAAGGGTAAGGGCTATTCCAAAGAGAGTAAGACAAAAGTCTTTCCACAGAATTGAAGTATCATCCCATCAGCTTTAAGGGTTGTGTCCATAACAGCAGCTCTTGCCTCAGTAAGCTTAATAGTGCCTTGAGACTTGACAAGAGCTGACAACATCCTCCCCATCAGGGAGCAGTTTGTTGTCAGCCAGTAGCTTCTCAGAAAATGTTCTAGTCCAGTGCCTGTGTTGGGCGTTTCAGATCACATACTAAACAACAAAAAACCTCAAATTTTGATTGTTCAAGCTGAAAAATGAATGTCAGGTCAAGGTCCTCTTTGCTACAGAATTAAATTCACATCCTTTGCTTCAGATCAGCTGCAAGCCTGTGACCTTCTCTCAGACATGTCTATGTGCTCTGTAAGCCTCTGATCTCTAGAATATATCATCCTCATCTTCTTTTAGTTGTGGAGTCTGGAAATTCAGATGAGACCCCACGTGGCTGTCCTTGACAGGACAGGGCCAGCCCAGTCAGTTCAGCTGCCCAGGTCTCCTTGAGTTTGCTGTTCATATTTCAGTAGTGTGGTCAAGCCATTCAGGCAGCCCTTCTGAACAAGATCATCTCATCTGGAATGTTCCAGAAAATTGGAACAGGCTGACCAAAGAGGTTGTGGAGTCTCCTTCTCTGGAGATGTTCAAAACCCATCTGGATGTGTTCCTGTGTGACCTGGGCTAGGTGTTCCTCCTCTGGCAGGAGGATGATCTCTGAGGTCCCTTCCTAATCCCTGTGATTCTGTGATTCTATAATACTGGTTATTTGAAGTCAAACAAAACTCCTCCAAGCCCCAAATTATACAAAATCAAGTATTTAGAAGGAAAAAAAGGGTGAATTTTCTGCAGTGTCAGAATGATGTGGTATTTCTTAGTGAAGTCAGACATTTGTAATGGTGGCATGTACGCCCCATGAGCAGAGTGTATATGGCCAGCTCTTTCCAAAAAGCCAACTCTGAGAAATTTACTGGTTTTTTCCAATTAAATATCAAAACCAGCAAAAGATGGGTGGTTTAACTGAGCGCCTTTGCATAGAATCATAGAATAGTTTGGGTTGGAAGGGACCTTAAAGATCATCGAGTTCCAACCCCCCTGCCATAGGCAGGGGCACCTCCCACTAGATCAGGCTGCTCAGTGCCTTGGCCAGCCTGGTCTTGAACACCTCCAGAGAGGGGGCATCCACAACCTCTCTGGGCAACCCGTTCCAGTGCTTCACCACCCTTACTGTAAAGAATTTCTTTCTTATGTCAAGTCTAAATCTACCCCGCTCCAATTTACATCCATTGTTTCTAGTCCTCCCATCCGATATCATATTAAAAAGTCCTTCCCCTGCCTTTCTGTAGGACCCCCTCAGGTACTGATAAGTTACTATGAGATCCCCTCTGAGCCTTCTCTTCTCCAGGCATAATTTACTCTGAGACAGGAGGCCATTCACATTTATTTTATTTTCAAATGTGCCTCAGCACAAGGGTTTTTCTTGATCCTTAGTTCTTCTTTTCTCTCATCTGAAATGTCATTATTTCCCCATTGTTATTTGTGGGAGGCATGGAGGTAGGGAGGGCTGCTGCCTGCCATGCACCACTGCGGTCCTCCCCATCCTCTCCATATCCCCGCCTTGCAGAAACTTGAAGAGCTTGTTTGGTTTTTGGGCAAAACTGCTGAACTGTCTCCTGTAATGCCCTATTATCTCACCTGGCTGTAAAATGCCTCTTTTGATTTTCACTTGGCTGGTTTGCTAGAAAACTCAGTTTGCATGTATTTGTAGTGTGCTGGCATGCCAGGAGGCAAGCAGAGATACAGCTACATGTTTGGCAAAAAACAAACCCATCCTTTTGTCATCAAACAAGATGACAGCCACGCTCTGGCCTTTCCCTCAGCAAAATTAGGCTATAAAAAAAGAGGCATGTTTCCAGCCTGTCCTTTTAGAGTTAATGAGAAAAACTCTAAGTCTGAAGTGCATGGACCTCAACCTTTCTTAAACTGGTGGCACAATTTGCATGGCTGGTGGTGTGGTGAGTCAGCACAGATGGGATGAGCTGATGGGTGGTTAGAGAGCACCCCAGCACTTGGCGCCCTGCTGTTCTCTCGTTGCTGGGGGTGTTTTACACCTTGCCTAATCCATGTGCTTTCTTTGGGGAGGGGGGGGTGGTTATCCTTGCACCTCCCTCAAGTGTGAAATAGAGGGAGAGCACTGACAAACTCTGAGTTTGTCTTCGAGTGCAGAGATTTGGGATGGGTGCCAGTAGCTCCTATCTGCTTTGAGCTTCCGTTTCCCCACGCTGGGGGGCTGTGCTGGTGCAGACGGTGCTTCCCACTAGGTACTCAGTGAAAAGAGACACTCCATTACTGTAGCACATTAGCTGATGGAAATGATAGGGCTCTGCTTACCTAGTTCAGTTACACACTGGCAATCTGGCCACTTTGCATGCTTTATTTATCAGGTATTAAATGCAACTTCCAGTTACCACCCCCTGTCTAAATCACCGCCTTGTCCGCTGTGTCATTCAGACTTTTATTTATTTTTGCTTTTGCTATTAGCATCAGAAAACTCAATTACAGGCGGGCAGGCATGCATACACAAACACACAGTAGTAGGTTTGTGCTGATGTTTTTAAAGATACACATCTGCTGATACTAAAAATAGGTCCTTGTCAGCAGCTTGGTAATTTTAGGCTCAATGAGAATTCATCCCCATGGTAACTGTACAGTTGTTGCATCATTTATTATATGAGCTTCGAAATCACAACAGTGCCATCAGTTTTCATCCTCTGGATGTTCTTAAGGACCTTTTGCAGTGTTGCAGTACTCCTGGCTCTGCACCATCAATGTTTATCAAGCAAACAGAGCTAGCCCTTGGACTGACTACCTACTGCTCCTCAACTGCCTCGGGACTGAGACACTCAGTAGTGGGATGGCAGTTTAAATAGGTTTCACTTTTATGATAACAACAGTCCTGCCAGCATGGCTGTTTGACTGGGATGTGGAGTGGCTGTTAGGCTGAGGACAGCACACACTAAGCCCGGCAAACTCCCAATTGGCAAAATGAAGTGCGGACCTAGGTCTCAGCCCTTGTCCTGAGTGCCAGAAGAGAAGGTATCTCAGTTCTTTCTGTTGCAAGAGGTTTTGCAGATAAAGGTCTGGTAGTTTTTGACTGTGCAGATAGGTGCAGTTGGTTCCAAGCTGGTGAGGGGACACACTGCCTGGCTTTGTGGAGATAAAGGCTGTTTGTACTTTCTCTCAGAGATAATGCTCATTAGCCAGCTTGTGCTAAAACCAAGAGGTCAGATGACTTGGGCAGTAAAGCACAAGGCAAAACTCATGTCCCCTGAGCCCAGGGGTTGCTCAGACACTGCTCGTATGGAGCTTCCAGACAGTAGGACCCAGGGAAGCTAAGGAGGATGGAGTGAGGGGGCTGTGACCATCATCAGGTTCGAAACAACAGAAATAACTCAGGAGCAGAAATGCTTCTGTAGCATACAAATTGCATTGAAATGGGGTGTCTGAAACTGATTTGGGGATGGATTCAATCACAGGCATGAACTCCCTCACCAGCTGCCTGCATTATTTGTCACACCATTTCTGCCCATTAGATTTACTCAAGTGCATAATATAGGGCTGTAATGTTTTAGGTGGAATAATTTTGCTCTCTCTTATAGTCTGACAAACTGGGATCTGAAGGACTGACCCAGAAGCACAGACGCAATTCCCTGGTGCCAGCAGTTGTTAAGTGTTACCACTTAACAAAGCTGATTCCTTCTGGGTTAAACATTATAGCTATTATATACTGTTATGACTGATGCCACATTTTTAGCACAAATGCCCTGTTATTATATAAGCTTTTAAGAAACTCTTGGTCAAAATAACCTGCAAGGGGCTTTTAAATTGCCTTTCATCTTACCAGTACAGTTGAGTTGAATGTGGTGAAGGAAAGACGTGCAAGTGCCTCACACACCCACCACACGGCTGTCTTCCAACTTAGGCAGATTTCTGTACACCTGACAGTACCCATAGTGTGTTCTGCATCACCCCTGTGGGATTTGTCAGGTCATCCTGGAATGTACTGCAAGGAGAGCCAGCCTCTGCCATCAAGGGGAGCTCAGTTTCCTCTCCAGAGCAAGTGGATGATCACTGTTGATGTCAGTCCAACTCACCTGCATACAAAAGGACAATGCAGTATTTTCCCCAATGACAAGAGCTGGAGAAAGCAGCCATCCACCAACCAGCTTTCAGCCATGAGGTTTTTTCCTGGCCAAGCAGCAGCTATTCTTTATTCAAGCATCTGGTTGCTCATTCTGTTCATTTAATCAAACCAGAAATTTCCATCCCTCCGATTGGTTCAGGCACTATACATTTATCCCAGGGCACAGATGCTGCCTTTTTTTATTTCCACCTACCATCCTCCATCTTTCTGGGCTGGAATGCTTGCTCTGTGGCCTTGGGCTCAGCTGGCCGAGGCCGTGACAGTTCTTGCCGTGATGCAGCCAGAACATTTCAATAGGAGAATTAGTCGCCTGAAACATCCAGAAAGCTAGTCACAGCTCAAAGGTTTTATAACAAGTTGGGAAGGGGAGAAAAATCACCTGCACAGCAGACCAGAAGCAGTGCTTGTTTTCAAACCCGTTGTGGCCAAGAACTTGTTTCCAAATAGGTTTTTTTTGACTTGTCCTGCAGACTACTGCCAATGGAGATGTGGTGGCTGTGTCAGAGCCCCCAACTCTTCTCAAACACTGCTTTCCCCTTGTCACGGTGAATAAAGATCTGAGTAATGCCCTCAAATATGCTGTTACTGCTCTGGGTTGTATAGTTAACCACTGTGCCCAGTTTTAAGTCATCGTTATTAATTTTTACCTTGTTGTACTTTCTAAATCCTGTCTGTGGAGGGTGAAGATACAGAGGAAGATGTCATGTAGTACCCCAGCTGTGGACCACGGGCCTCTGCATCCTGTGAGATCCTGGGGTGGCTGTAACTTAGGGTCTTTCCACAGCCATTACCCAGGGTTCTAGCACAGTCAGAAGCCCTAGTGAGGTGGAGGCACTAGTGAGGGCGTTATTGAACCTGCAGAGCAGCAACAATTGGCCACATATGGAAAGGAGACTTATCCTGATTGAGACTTGGAAATCAGGCTGGGTATGAAACTTTGGGGTGCGGTCTCCCTCAACACAAGATGCTTTATATCTGAAATCAGAGAAAACAATGATTGTGTGATTCCATGACACTATTTCTGAAGTCACTGTCTGATAAAGAATCCAGCGTTAAAGTAATCTATCAGCTCTGTCTTCCTATCTTTTTCCATCTGGTTGTAACCATAGGTTTTTTAGTAAAAATAGCTCATCTGCAATTTGTATTAAGAGTAGTAACAAGGGTCCTTTAACTGGGAATGACTCCTAAGCAGTGGGTTGCAATAGTAATGTTGTCACTCCATAACATCATGCTTACATTTAGACCATGTAGCATCCCAGCCCTCTCCACCAAGGCAGGCAGATTTTCACAGGCTGAAACTTTTAAAATGGGCTGCTTTGTTTGGAGTGTATCTTGCTCCTTGAGCTATACTTGAGACTCCTAAGAGAAGTACAGGCAAAGCACTGCTGTGTTTCAGGCAGCAAACATATGCCCGTTGTAGGTTGGTTAAGCTGATGATTGGGGAGCTTGCAGCACAGACACCTTCTATAACCTCATGCTGCCTTTGATGTAGGGGCTGAGGGTGAAAGCAAAGCAGGGCCAGGGGTGCTTCAGCTTGTTTCCTGCACCCAGAAGGACAGCAGACAGCACAGAGAGGTCCATCATCCTCTGAGTCACAGCAGCCCATGCAAGTCCCTACCTGCATGGGTGGATGCATGGACAGAACAGGGCAGGACAGGACATTGGGGTTAGAGATCACAGGGCGAATGGTAATAGAATCTCATTTTTACTGCTGATGCTACATTATACAGTGATGGATAGGTTCTCTCTACAGGCATCAAAGTATAACAGCTCTCCAGGAAGCTGACCAGATTTGCTGATTAATCTAGGCCATCTTTAATTTCCTCTGCTCTCATTTCTGCACATTCTTATTTTCACTGTTCAGAACTGTGTCCAGTACCCAGGGTAGTGTATGGTGGCACAGGGCTGACTGCAAGCATGGCTTGGGAGGAGGAATAGACTTTTTATTAGGGTTGCTCTCATCCTATGAAATCATGACCTAAGGGTATGAATGGGAGCATAGCTTGTAGGCATAGGTGATATTTTTTCTTAACTGGAGTGATAAATTTGAGAAAAACTCCAAGACTGAATCTTCAGGTCCTCCCTTGACTATGTTATTTCTGCATTTTAGACATCTTGTGGACTGTGAGAGCCAGTCAGGATATGGTTTAATGAATTTCATAGGCACTCCTTGCTTAACTATTGGTTGGGATTAACTAATAAAATGTTTTAGTTGTTTTTTAGATCCATTCTGTAGCCAGCAATTTTACCTCATGTCCTTTCAGCAGCATTTGCTCTGATTCTTTTAATGAAGTAGGTCATTGCAGGAGCTCCCACTGCAGATCAGTGTAACACCTCCCGTAGAGAGCAGATACAAAGCCAAGTTAACTGCCACACACATGTGAGAGCCACAACCAGAACATGTTTTTTTGACGCCATGCTTCATTTACACTGTGAAAACAAACTTTTTCTCTTTGTTTCCAGTTTAGCACCTCATGACCTTCCTTTGGCTCCTCAAACCAAGCAGGGCAGAGGTGGTAAAGGTTGATGAAAACAAGCTTGTCTCACTTAACACTAGCTCTGACTGCCCAGGCTTGTTTGCCAAGTAGCCCATCTTTGACCTGCGCTGTGTAAAAGGATCTCTTGACTCTTTGCTGGTGAGGACACAGGTGAGAGCAGCTGTTTACATCTTCATTCAAGTGATTAATGATTAAACAAAACAACAAAGGAGTCCACAAGGATGCATGAGCCGAATGTGCCTGGCTCAGCACATGGTTGCCTCTGTTGCCTCGAGGTGACATCGAGCCTGGCAAATACTGCAGGGTCCTTTCCTAGGGTGTGGGACCAGAGGGGGACAGGGGCTGGAGGGTGGGATGATGGGAAGTGGGCCAGACACACCTCTTGCTGCATTCTCTTCAGTGGCAGTGTTGCAGCACTTTGGGTCTCTGCGTCACACTTCTCACTCCCTTCCCACCCTTCCAGTGCTGTCTCCCTTCCAGCCCTTCTCCCCTCATTAGAGGCACAGCCCAGCTCTGCCTTCCCAAGCTCCAGAGACCAAAGGGGTGGACCTTGGAAAAAGATCAGGATGGGTTAGGGGTAGGTAGGAGTATGAAAAAAAGGCAGAAAGTCAGTCCATAGTCAGCAAAGTGGACTGCAGAAGGGAAAAGGGCATCCTTATCCCCAAACTATGCTGGAGCACTCTCATGTTCAAGGTTGCTTGGCAGTGATAAAAGCACCCTGAGAAGTGACTCCTTAGAGAAGAGCAGTGTTGCAATAAAGACACCAGAGCTTAGACAGCTTTGGTTGTCAAGTTATTAATTGTGGGTTAAAGCAGACTTGGGCTGTCATTTTGCAAGTTACTTTAATCAATATATGTTTATTTTCAGCTTGCAGTCCTTGAAAAGAAAACAATCATCCCAAATACTGGATATACTGTTATCTTTGGGATAAACAGAGCTGTCATTCCTTAGGTTATCCAGGCCACTGGAAAGTATTATATGCTTTCATAGTTTAGATTTTTTTTTCTTGGGCATATAAATCCATTGTATTTAAAATCAGGTTTTACTAAGAGTGTAGTTCAGAAGGTGAATTTCCTCCATGTGACACAACAGTTTTAAAAACTATCACTATAGGAGTATGTTTTCTCAATTTTTTTGATTAATTTCACTCACATTCATATTACATATTATTTATACATTTGAATACATGAGTGATGGATTCACATGTCAAGATAAATAAATAATCTTAGCCTCAGAGAAAGTTACATCACAGAATTGGACTTTCATCTTTACTGATGGAATCTCAAGTTTTCCTGTTTAAATAAATAAAATTGCCTCTAGCAAAGAACCTGTCTAACTGATGTAAATGAGATATTCAGAGTTACTAAAGCTGTGACATTTTCCAATTAGTCTTACAAAAAGAAAACCAAATATACATTTTTCCCTTTTTACAGCAATCACCTCATTTCTAATTTGTTTGTTTTCTAAAACATAAAACTGCTGTAATGAGGGAATGCTATATTACTCTGCTTAAATGAAGTTTTGTGTCATAATCAATTTAAACAAACTTACTGAAAAAGAATATAAAGAACTCGGTTCTGAACTTAAGTAGAACCCAAAGTGTCACAAACATGGGAGGGTTTGTGAAAAATCACACAAAACCCAACTCAGACCATATAGATTAAAATGTGTATCTAACTGCATAAAATCTGAGGCCAGGGTCCTAAGAAGAAAGCAGTATCATCACAGAAAACAATAGGTGCTTAATCAATCAGTCACAGAATATAACTGGGGTGAAGACTGAGCTGCCCTCCCCTGAAGTCCCAATCAGTACCTGAATACTGCTGGTAGGAGAAGGTTTGTTCTGTTGCCTCCCTTTATCCCTGGCTGTTGCTCCATCCTTCTTTCATGGTCCTATGAGAAGAATCTATTCCTTCTCACCTGATAGTTAGATGTTTTTAATATGCTTATCTCTCTCCTCAGTTTCCATTTCACTAAAATAAGCAATCCCAATGCCTTCATCAGACCCTCGAGTTGTTTTACATTGCATCTGCTCACCCTGCCTTCCTACAACTTTTGTAATAATTGATGGCCGTAACTTTTTACTAAAGTTTTACCAGCACTGTATAGAAGACCTGGAAAACTTCAAGGGCACCCCAAACAAAAGGACCAGTTGTGCAAGCCAAGATGAAATCTGGTTTTGCTTATTAAATTACTGTAACGTTCCATTTGTGATTTATTTTTCCAAACCTTTTCTGTCCTATTGCTTCCCATCCACTCATTCTGTGTCTGTATTTGCACAGTTGGGATATTCTGGTGCAGTTAATATGCAAATATTTCACTCCATCACTTCCCAAGTGGCTTCTATAGGCTAATTTTGTATCTGCATAACTATTAATTTATAATTGTGCTCCAAAATTAAAGATAGAATCCTCTTCTCAGGAAGAAACATTAGAAATACCATTTAAAAATATTTTGCATCAACTAATCCTGACAAATACACTCATGTTTACAGAACACTTCAGACTGTAACAGTGTGAAGTTTGCTGAAGAAAATACAAACCTAGATGACTCTGGCTATAGTGATTGCAAGAGCACGGCACACAGGAAAGGGAAGAGCAAAGAAATGAAAGGGAAAGAGAAAAAGTCATCTTAGCCTGATGTCCATTATCACTTCCCATGTGTCTCTTTCTACCTTGCCACCCCCAATTCTTTTTTTTGTTTTCTTCTGTTCCCTTAGACTAATTTTCATGTACCCCACGATGCTGTTGAGTATTTAGTCACAGTGTAACTAGGTACTGCTATAGGAGGAACAAAAGCATTTGTGCCCAGAGTGCTTCATGGGAGCTCTGCCTTAACTGCTTAAGTCTCCCAGGAATCCCACCATGCATCCAGTTCTAAAATTTTGCTTTTTCTTCTACTGAGTTTGGGGGAAAAAATCAGGGAAAAAAAAAAGTAAAACAGGCTCCAGAACTACTGGACTCACAAATTAGGTAACCCTGTGCAGTCCTCCAAGTCTAACAATCACAGAGGTGATAGATTTCCCTCACACAGCAATTGGTTATGAGGTGGACTGAGGTCCTTTGCCAGCTGCAGTGTTGCAAAAAAACCCCATTTTTTTTCTTGAGAGAATATGTCAATGATGGAGCAAATACATGGCCCTGTAGCTACTGTTAAGAGATACATCTGGGTCATCAAACAAAGTAAAACCTTATAGAGCTCAGGTCCCAGTTCCTGGGCTCTACCCTACACCATCCAGGGGCATCAGGGAATCACAGACTAAAGCACAATTCCAGCTCTGAGTGACTGACTGTGGTGCAGAATCACATTTGAGAAGGTAGGAACCCAGCTGTGTTTTCCTGGAGAAGACAGACCAGCAAGGAAAACTCGATAGGATAAATACTGTCCTATGTAAACCTCTAGAAGTACAACTTTTATGTGAATTTTTGTGATTTTAAATAATGAGACAAAACTTTTTGCCAAATACCCCAGTAGCTTTCTCACTTCAGCTTCTAACTTGCAACAGAGAAGAGCTGCTTGTGGCCCATTTCAAGAACAGATGAACTTGCAATCTTGCAGTATTTATTTTGAACAGGACAGAGAATCTATCTCATTTGCAACTTTTAGCCTCGTGAATATAATTTCAGACTTTCTTCAGTACAAATAATGAGTAAAATTTCCATGGAAAGATGCTGTGCTCTAACCACATCCCAGGGCAGGCAGAGAAACCTAAAAGGCATCAGTTATTTAAGTAAGAGCATGTACTTCATGCCATTTCTTTGCTAAGAGTGACAGTTGTGGTTCTGGGTGTACTCACTATGCTTCAGAGAGATCAAACTCCAGCTACTGTCCCTACCCGACCTTCCCTTAAAGCAGGCAAGGTGCTGGTCTTACAACAGATCTGAATTCCTTATCTTATATTTAAGATTGTTAAACACCAAGCAGGGTGGGTAGAGCAGGAAGTGGGAAAATAAAATTCACAGAAGCATCACAGAAGAAAGGTTAATAACTACATTTATAACTTTCTGATGACACTGTGCAAAGTTTGGAAAATGCTGCTCCTGTAAGCCACTCAAAATTTAAATACCTGAATACACATGGAAAGCATACAAGATAAGAATCAGAGACAAAGCATTTAACCACAACTTGTATTTTTTTTTACAAAGTTACAGCATTTTTTTCTCAGATAATCTGTTTACATTCCTAATTTTTGCACTGTGTAAAACTTCTGTTTATAAACTTTACAGAGGCTTCTTCTGCACAAATTAGACAAATATGTACAACAATCTTGCTTTATAAAAATGTCAAATGCTTAATTAGAAGTCTTAAAATACTTTTGTTAAAAAACACCTTTAAACTGTGAAAAATTAGGTGAAAATCCTTTTTTTGCTGTCTCATAGATTGTAGTAGATCAAACTTTGTAGATTCAAGCTAAACTGTTTCTGTGTTCAGAGCAGTTTAACACTTTATCAAGAAGAAACCCTCAAGGACTTGTGCAATTTTAGTACCTGTGCTCTTTGAGAAGGACTTAGTGGAAACTATGTATTAACAGAGTTCTGATGAGTTTTCTCAAGCAAAAATGGCTTTAGCAGTGGTAAAACAGGGAACATAATCCCTATTTAGAGTTGCTGTGTTTATTCAAAACATCAGAAAGGGTGGAAGAAACTGCATGAAAGAATTGCATAGGTCACAGAATCCCACAATAAAAGCAAATCTTATTTTATTAATTTCCAAAATACAAAATCTTTACTGAAGGATCAGCAGCTTTAGTTTTCACCTCACACGCACAATTTCATTGACATTTTCTGTTAGAGAGAACCGCGCCTCACCAAGAGACTATCAGAATTTATTTACTATTACCCTGAAACCTGAAAAGTCATGTAAAGTCTTACAAGCAGTTCCACTGTAGCAACACCATTAGTATCTCCTTTGCTCACTTTTACCTTCTTATCTCTGACACAGAGAGTCTCAACAGCCAAGCTGTAAAGCGGATAGAGTGAAAACACACTGCAAGCCAAACCTCATGAGCTGGATCAGCTTCTCCACCCGAGGTTCCTGTGTAGCATTGCTCACCATAGACAAGCAACAATGACTGAATGGGAAGCAACATACCATAGTCTAATAACACTAATAACAACAGTAGCCAACCCAGGTGATTATTAAGAATCTCACAGTAGCCTAGATATAGGGATAGATTTAGCTGTCCAAAAGTCAGATTTTCGGACAACTAGCTGAGATGACCACTTTTGTCTTTTACATGCCATGCTTTAATTAGCAGGATTCCTAGAGCAGATGACAGTGAGGTGGTACCACAGGTGAAGATTTTGCCCAAAAGTGGATTAGACACTGGACTAATAGATTTTTCATCAAAGGTGATGAACAAAGAAGGCATTTTGCTATTATTCAGAGGAGAAGGCGAAAGAAAAAACTAAGAAGAGGGCATACAATAAATCCATCAATTTTTTGACTATGTATTTTTAAGAGACTAAAGATTACTGAATTTTTTTTCATTAATATATCTTTATCTTCTTCTTAAGACTCTGTAAACAATAAAGCACATGGATCAGCCATGAACAGACTGCTTTTCAGTTCAACTCGTATTTTTCTGCACAAGTGCTTTTGGATGACTTCACTCTTGTCTGTCCCTGTATGGAAGATAAAGTAAACCAAGCTTGAAAGGCTGAAGTGGCCTGATCAGAAAGCTCACAAAAGCACGAAAGTGGTTGCCAGTCACACAAGCACAATCCACTTCATTGCTGCAACTTTACATCAGCACAGGATTTAGAAATCAGATTCTGTAGTTACCTAAGAAAGCATCTCATTCTACCTAACCAACACTATATCCTAGTGCATTGTAGGAGAATAACAATCTCAGGCAATTGGCTCCTCAGAGAAAACTGTCTCCAAGGAGCTTTCTGGAAGATCTCAATACTGATAAAACACGAGGTAGCATGGATTTGTAGCCCTGGGTAGTATGCAAAACAGCAGCCTGCAATAAGACTGGAGCAGTCAAAATCCTTTCGGTGGTGACTTTAGTAGTCAATGCCTCATATATCACAGTGTGATGTTCTGGACATCATAAGCAGTAGTTGTGTTTCCAGTGCAGCAAATGAAAGCTCACATGGGATTACTGTGGTTATCTGAAGCACATACTATATTACCTCCGAACCCATCTCCTAGGGTTTGTCATCCTTACCTTCTCTAAGGAAGTCTAACTGCTAGGGCCTTTAAATGCAAATCCATTCTTTGGACACTGTCCTGGCCGGATCACTTGTGTGTACAAGTCCATCCTCTGCTGCATACTACAAACACAAGTTAAGACAGAAGCAATCAGAAGCCAAACTAGTGCAGAACAGACACAGCAGCCACCTATGAAATCTTAACCTTTATCAGAGCCCTGGGCAGATATAAAAGTTCAGGTACTTGTAATGCTCCCATCACCATGGCATCAGGAGTTAATTCAAGAGAAACTACAGGCAGCACAACACCTCCTGCACAGCCAGTGCCACACATAACGAAGTATCTAAAGGAAAAGTTAATGAGTTCACTACTAGATAGATCTACATTTACTCGTGAAGTTGTCCTAATACTGAGGGATGCCACTGGCTTCTCCCACATAGCACACAATTTTAAGAAGATGAAAGTAAAAAAGGCCAATAAACTTCCATAAAAGCTGGTATCTCTTGCTCAATACCATCTTGATTATTTTATCTCCTGAGCATAGCTTGTAGCTCCTACCATTTCCATCACTGTTCCTTAGACTTAAGACAGTCTTCCCAAATCACACTAGAAAGGTCATCCCCATACTGCCTTCATTTATGGTTTGTAAACTCATGGCTATAAAAACACCATATGAATGTTTCTTCTGGGGATAATCAGTCTAACCACTGCTAACTTACACCTGTGTTTAAATCCTTGGAAAACATTATATTAATGAGACTAAGTTTAGCTCAAAGGTCACTGCCTTGTGAACGACTCCAACAGTGGCAGCCTGGTATTGTGTCCCTAGGTACCTTTGTGCATAATTCTTCACCAGTGACTTCATAAGATAGCAGAGATGATCTAAAGACAAAAATGACATTTGCAATCAGTTATATGAATTTTGAGCCTATTTCCAGAAAAACAGCTGTGGGAAGTTAAGGTTTTATGCTGCAGAGAAGCATCTTCATGTAAATGTATCACAACACAACACTTCCCATGCATGGCTCCCTGGCTTTTTCATCCCACTAATGATCTTGGTAATCTCTTACAAAGTACTACCACAGTCCATATACCTGTGAACTACTCAACGTCTCAAACACAAGAACCAGAAGCTACTATATGACATTAAGGCTGCTGAAAACGTATCTTCCACCACTCAGTACACTATTCAGCTTGAGAGCTTATTGCCATCACATGCTGCCTACAAACCTGGAGTTTTAAATGTAGCTAAAGAGTAAACAGATGAATCTATAGCACATACACTCACAGTTTGGATGCTCTCTATAAGCATCTTGCCAGATATGTCTTGGGAAAGAGCTCTTTAGAACTGCCAGAAACGTTAGCAAGGTAGGATTTGCTTTTATTTAGTGTCACAAAGGGACAATCTTATTTTGCTTTAAAGCTGTGAGAATATAACTTCTTCTGGAGTAATAAAAAAATGTTCTAAAATACCCATAGTACGTAGATGTCAGAAGTTGCAGATTCTGAGGTAAGAATTTGTGAAGCAACGCAGGAATTGGCTTGCATCACTGTTAAAAGAAACAAATTAACAAGAACCCACCAGAACAATCACACAATGAGACAGACACCTCAGGCAATGCTCTTATCTTCAGAAAGTGATGCTGTTAAACTGAAGTTCCTCTGCCTCCCTGACTGCTGCTGAGAGATAGGACAGAATTTGGAGTGCTGAACCATCAGTTTTAAATGGGTGTCCCAGAGAACTGCTTTGCCACCACCAAGGCCACTTGCCCCTGCTGCTGAAGTTCTGCATGCTTTCCCCCTTAGATTAGGCAGGGCAGCCCTGGGTGTGGCAAAACTGCTTCCCCTTCAGTCCTTTTCCCCCATACTCCTCTATTTTAATTATTAGTACTTTCACGAAGTCCTTATCTATTTTAAGGAAGTCAGGCATCTCTGTTTAAAACTCCAATTATTCAGGGCAACCCCACCAGCTTTGAACCAAGAAGCTACAAGCACTTGCTAAATCCTAACACCACATTAGAGGAAAAGGCAACAGATCACTCCAGGAGCAGGAGAGGCTGAGGGTGCCACCTCCTCCAATTGCCCATGACAACAAAATGCATCAACTGTCTCTAGCCATTTCTGCATTCCCACAGACTGGGGGGCGACAGCCTCCTAGAGGAATAATAAGTGACCTAATAGTGGTCACATCTGCAGATGGAAAAGCAGAAGACAAGAGAACACTAGCACTGAGAAGTGTCTAGGGAATGAAACAAGACAAAAAACCTATTCCAGCTTATCTTCTTGAGTTAAACAAACCCCCATAACAAACACTAACATGTTTTGCATGTTAGTGCAAATTAGGGAGAATTTCTACAGCCGTTTTTAGGAGTTGCATATCACTATATAATGATGCAGTGCAAGACTAACTCTTTCTATATCAATCTACTTCTTGGAATCAAACATGATATATGAAGTGTTTCTCAGTGCAAACCACCATTCCTTATAAATTGATTCTTCTTCTCAGATCTAATCAGCAGCCAGATTGGATTTTTTTGTCCAATCAATATTTCCAAGATTGTGATATCCTCTGAAGACTCTCAAAATAAAATACAATTAAGTTTCAGAAATCAGTTTTGGATGCAACAATGAGTTTTCACATGTTCTAAAGGTTGATGTTAGCATTCAAACAGCATTTATACATCTCAAGGGATCCCAACCATTCACCACTAAAACATTACATGGAAACACTGAAAATCACAGTCTCCTTGTTTCATTTCCTTTTTTTTTTTTTTAACTATACATTTGCTTAACAGATACCAATATCCAGAAGGAAGCTGTAGCTTATCTTAAAAGTGGGTGTGAGCAGAGAGCAGTCAGTACACATAATTGAACAGGTTTTTACACCTCTGCCAAGTATCCTGCAGGTCAGGAGAGAGAACCAGAGACACAGCCAGCACTATTTGGAATTAGGCCTAGATATGTGTGTAGACACCACCTACAGGTTTGTTTCAGTTCCCCGATTCTCTATCCCTATTTTTGTATGCCTTTTTCTCTGCTTTGGGGACAACTTGCTGGGAGATTTGGCCAACTAGAACAGGTTGCTCAGAGAAGCTATAGCTGTCCCATCCCTGGAGATGCTCAAGGCCAGGTTGGATGGGACTTCAAGCAACCTGCTCTAGTGGGAGATGTCCCTATCCACGGAAGGGGGGTTGAAACTAGATCTTTCAGGTCCCTTCCAACCCAAATCATTCTACGATTTTGCTACTGATGAAAGCTTCTATTCATTTCAGGAATGTAAAACAGGTCCTGTAATGCAGCATATTCTTTCTACATATACCTCATTGTACTACTCTGCAACACTAGCATGGAAAATCATGGGAGAGAAAAGAAAAAGGAGGCTGCCTGGAAGAACAACTTGTCAGACTCATCCACTAGTTTCAAGATTAAATTAGCCTCCCTCTTGGATCACTCCAGGAGGCCAAGCAGACCTAGGGGAGCTCTGAGGAATCCAAAGGCAGATCCTCCAAATGAAGGCAGCATGAAAAGCGGCAAAAGGCAGAAGGTGTAGATCACCAAGCAGGCTTCAGAAACTCTCTAAAGAATTTGACAGATTACCCCAGTATCTGATGAGCAGCAGATTTTGGGTTTTTTCCAGATACCAATACGAAAGTTCAGGTATGCCCTGGGCTGGCACAGGTCACAGGTTTAATGTGCACATATACACAACCTTGCAGCATAATACATGTAATGTTCATTGCTGCAAAGCAGCCCACAAGCAGGAGGAAATGCAGCTTCAGAATTAAGTCCTTCTAGAAATGGTTCATCGTATAAAGCAAAAGTTTACTAATTATACCACAAAATTTGCCAAGTTGAAAATTTTGAGATGATACTTTGTTCATAAGACATGCAGAAGTATTTACAAAACCAGAGTATTTTTTCCTTTTTTCATGACTTTTTTTCTGTATTTAAGGGTGAGGCAGCCATATAACGTGACAAATTGCAGTAAATCATCATGTCATCTATAAAATCAAAACATTTAGAACCCCGTGAATGCTGTTTAATCATGGACAAATACCACAGACCATGTTCTCAGTGGGGAAGGCTTTTTTTTTTTCCAGCAAATCAAGTTTTTGGCTTTAAGGAGCCTTGTTCCAAGATGAACTCAACTTTACAACTGAAAACACCAGAAGCTCCCTCAGTACAGATGCCATCCTAACTTTTAACCAGGTAATCTGCTGCCCACTCAGTACATATCTAACCCCTCTGCCTGCTGCAATCAGAATTCCACCCATCTAAGTTAATGGTAGCATAACAAGCAGCAGCAAGCAGACCAGAGCTAGAAGTGCTTACTGACAGAGGATTGCAGTGGTCTGCCCTAGTAGTGATGGAACTTTCAACTCATTCCATTACTGGGTAAAGAGAGTCATCCATCAACATCTTTTTGCACCCAAGATCACCTGACCATCACTGTGAATGTACAAAAAGCCACCCATACATGATAGAAATGCTTTAAGGCACAACAGGAGGATCTTCTCTCCCACCACTGAACTGCTGTCAGGTAAGCAGTAGGAAAAGCCATGCTCAAACTGATCTCTGCATCTAGCTTGCACTATGTTAAAATACCAATTAAACCGTCATACTAATCCAAATGTTTTACTGGATAGCAGAGGAGAAGTCAGAAGGTGACAATAAGAGCTGCTAACTGCACATCAAAATATTCTATATACTACATGAACGAAAGAAACTGGGATCTCTAAGTAGAGCCTCCTCCATGCGAGCATCCATGGTGACATTATCCATGGTGAGGTAAGCAAGTCTTGGACACTGCAACCACAACTAATGGCATTTTTACAGGGTTATGAATTTTGAAAAAAATTGGTTTGCCTTCTTTAAAAAAATTAAATACTTTACTACTTCGATATCCAGGTAACTGTTGATCACAGCATTACCATTCAGACATCACAGCAGCTTTACTAATTAAAGCATAGAAGTGAAGAAGTAATGACAGCCTATGGAGTCATGCAACAATTAGTCTTCCCTGCTAGTGCACCCCTTCTGCCATATTTCATTGGAATAGTTAAAGGCATCCCTGCTCTCCTAATCTGTGGCAAGCTTAGAAAAGTGAATCATTATGGCTTTTCCTCAAAACAGTCACTCTGGTGACAAGTTTTTGCTATTAACTAAAGAGCTGAGGTTATTTTGACAAATTCATGATGCATACTGGCTCACCATGAGCAAGGATAGATAGGAGTCCTAAATTCCACCACTTCATGTAAACATGTGAGCTCCAGTTGCTCTAGGAACTCCAGAACAGCAACCAAAAGCCACCAGTAGGCTTTTGTGTTCAGTGAGCCTTTTCAATGCAAATGTGATCTCATGCCATCCTAGCTGACATACATATAAAGAAAAAAAAAAAGAAAAAAAAAGAAAAAAAGAGAAATGTACATCTCACTAAAAGCTCTAGTCCAGAGCACTGCTATGAATACAACTAGGCTGATAAAGAGGTTTTGTTTCTGGCTGCTTCCATTCTCCATCTGTGACAAATCTCCCAGGCTAAATACACATATGGCTGCCTCCTAACCCAGTTCTGTCAAGTGATGCTGGTTAGCCAGACACACAAATATGCAAATCAACCTGCTGGCAGAGCTCTGAATGATATCACTCTTAATCAAGCCCACTAATTATTCCCAGTTTTCGTGCTTCAATACACACATGATCAAGGTTAGAAAAACACCTCACTTTTTCTCCATGGTGGATCAGATCCATAACAACCACCACAGAGAACAAGCAAGGCTTTCTTCTAACCTTGGTAATTTTTATATACACACACACAATGCATGCATGCATACATAACATTAATATGTTGCATATATATAAATCTAAAAATACTTGTACAAGCTGATTAGATTACAGATCAGAGAAAACATACCTAATCCATGGTAGGTAAAGGTAGGAGACAGATGAGAATAATGAATTACCCCATATTTCCTTGTGCAGCAAGTATCAGAATCATACCTTCAACTACCACATAAAAAACCACCTTTTGATTCAAACCACTTCAACACAAAGCATAAATAGAATCATAAACCCTTGAGATCTAGTCCAACCGTTAATCTAACACTACGAAGTCACGTTAAACCACATCCACCAAATGGATTTAACTCCATTCACCACCATTATCTGGACCCAGACAGTTTTTCATCCAGCAAAGAGTACAACCATCCAAACCACAAGCATCCAGTTTCTTCAAGGAAAACGCTGACACAATAGGGAGATAAATTTAACTTAGCCACTGAGACTAGCACAGCTGAATACAACGCCAAGCACATTAGAGAAGATACATGCTCAGCGATGGTTTCAATACCTTTCAAGATAAATACTACTTCAAAGATGCAAACAGGTTTTTCCTACTCCCCCTGGTTCAATAGCACAGGTATCCACCATAGGACTCAGAACATAAGCGCACTCTTCTAGTTGTTTTGAGCATAAGGACTTCCTGAGCCTGATATGGTTTTTGTGTATTCACTAGATTGCAACAAATTCCCAGCCCTTCAATATGGATTGTTCGAATCCACATAATTTTTTGGCTACAAGTCCCACGAGTATACTATCCCCTGAAGAATAAGCTTCTCTTTACAACTCACCATTCAAGGTAACTTGTTGGAAAAAAACAAAAACAAACCCACACCAAAAAAAAAGCCAACAAAAAGAAAAAACCTAATAAAAAAAGACAGCTTAAGTATGCTGCTACAAATACGGATGTTGACAGAACCTTCTGAGCTTTTTAAGACCTCACTTAAAAGTGGTCAAGAAGGCATTACAATTGAATAAATGCAATAAGGGTTGCCTTTGCTTTAAAACTACATATTTCATAGCAGTAACTTTAAAGTTTCTGCATGGTAAAACTTTCAATAGAATGCTAGCAATTACCAGAGAGCTCAGTTATTTCTTACTTTCAAGGTACATATATACAGCAACTAGTACGCCTATTTAGCCAGGATTTGATAAAGTCCTCAGTCCCACAACTCCTGTCAGAACATGTTGCCAGATATAACTACAAGCTCACAAGCTCAACAAAGATATTGGACTGACAGATCACGAATAACTTGCTCTCCCTCCTCCTTTTCATTAGGAGATCATTAAAGCCGTTTTAATAGCATAGAAGGCACACATCTTATACTTTAGGTTTCATTACCAAATCTACAAGAGTATTAAGAGAAGTCAGAGTTTCAGGGATTTTTGAAGATCAAAACAATGCCTCTCTCACCACTCGCTACCTAGGCTGATTTCTGTGTGAAAAAAAGAATTGCTTTTCATAAAAAAACCTTGACCTAGCAAAACACAAGTGGTAGAACCTTTTGGCAGCAGGTCAAAGAACTTTCCTTATTTCCTTTAGCATTCACTAGTTAGATTTATGAACCATTGTCTGATCATTACCCACCAGCCCTGTATTGCTTTTCCATGTATGTGCATTTAAATGCACCACTTAGCATAGAGGATACTCCATTCACTCCAACTGCACATACTTAACATTTTTTGAATTAAATGGAGTTCTCTGGTTCTGCAATCTAGAGACTTCCAATTGCTACATGAAAGGGACCTAATTATTTATGGCAGCCTTTACAAAGCAAAGGAATTTTTCTGAAAAGCAAGAAAGCACAATTTTTTAAAACAAAATCAAAATCCCAGTTACAATGGATCACTGGTTCTTTTGGAGTATACACAATTTGTCTGTAGATCAAATATTTATCTGGATAGAGGCAATATCATAAAAAAACAGATCTCCCAAAATTAAAAGAAGCCAAATTGACTCTAGAAATATTTTTCTTTCCTTCTTTTACTTTTAAAGGGGCACTTGTAATTGGCTCAGAAACTACACAGGAATGGATTCTTAAGAACAGAACACAACTGTCAGTTAAACAGGAACATAGCAAGGATGTTTTGGAATTTGGGATTGATATGTCTGTAATAAAGATGCCTACAGCAAAAGCAGCTAGTGGTGGGACTCACAGGATCCCATTCAGATACCTGTTGGACCTGGCATTTAGCCTCCAGTAGCCAGTCTATCAGTAATTTAAGTACAACACAAAGTCATTACAAATGAATACTGCTACTGTGTTCTCATGATATATACAATTACTACTGAGAAACTTGTTTTATATTGCCAGTGCAAATTTGGAATTTTATTTTGCTTGATCTTACATTGAAGAATTTAAGTTTGATAACATATTATCATAACCATAAGACATTGAAGGCATAGAAATAAACTCGTAAGTGAAGAAAACCTTTTAATAACAAAAACAATAAACAGGCAAGTTAAGCGTAAGATAACAGAGATTTTCTTATTTACATCACTGGTCAGAATCTAATAGAGAAATTGAATTCTTTAGTAGGTTTCCTGAGAGGTGAGGAATGGTTTATGGCTTACAGAGAACATGGCTCTTTCCAATTCCTCGTGACTGCAGAGGGTAAATGATATCAAGAGTTTTTGTTCTGTCAAAAATAGCTAAAAAAAATCAGGAGTGCCAAAAGCCCTCCATAAGAGGTGTTTGTGAGGTCTATATGCTTAATACATGTATACTTTAATGCAGTACTTCTATAAATAAGTAAACAGTGTTTTTACCATAAAGGTCAAAAGTTACTTTACTACAAATCCCAAGAGGCAGAATTTCAGAAGTTGTTAGGACAGACCACATTTCACCCATTGTAAAGAGGAGCCAAGGGCTTCTTTATGGTCATGGGAAGGAGCACTGCACTCCAGTTCTCACTGAGGGCATAACCAACAAGTTTAAAGATTTGTGCTAGGTGGAAAAAAAAAACCTAAAAAAATTTCCACTGTAAGTAACTGTGTGACTTACATTAAAAGAAAAAAAATCACTACCTGAAACATCTAAAACTTGGGAAATCCCTGAAATTTTTTCCCTGAACGAGATACTGACAATGTTCTTGTGTGAGCTTTGTGCATTTATTGCAAAAAGACAGGCTTCTTCTTCATTCCTGCTTGGTTTCTCCTCTGCTTTACCTGGGGTAGTAGGCTGTGTAATTCATGAAGAGCTGAGCCCCAGCAGGGTAGTAAGCCGTTGAAGGCTGGAGCGTTCGTGGGTTCAGGAGCATGGATGGCTGATAGAGGGCAGCTTCTGTTGGCACAACTGCAGCGGGAGCAGGAAAAGAGTAGGAAGGGGGTGAAAGGCCTATAAGGAACAAATGGAAAATAGATCAGGACCTTCTGATTTCCAGCATTTGTATGGTCTTCATTAGCAGAGAAACTCTGCAATAAGTGTCTTCACAAGTTTCTTAATCTCTTGCTCATCACAGAAAATAAATCTGAGCCACCAAAGTGAGCTAGTGGTTAATGGCAATGTTGTGTCCAGTCACTAGTCAAGTCAGTAATACACAAAAAGCCATCTCTTGCTCTGGGAATAGGAGCTATTCACAAAGAGGAAGACAGATCTTACTGTCTAGGCTCAGATTTTTGTGAAGTCTCCAATCATGGAGAGTAAGAAGAAAACTTTTGTGCTAAAAATCTTTTTAATATTCCCCAGAGCAGAGGATGCCTTTTCATCCTGGCACTCCCTGTCCCCCAGACAACTCTGTCTTTAATCAACCAACAGCAGAGGGAGACATGCCATGACTCTGGAGCTTTGAGCGCCACCACTGAATTTTAAAAAAAAGGAAGCACTTTGCAATGTTTTCACAAGACATGAGGTCCTAAATGAATTTTCACTCATGAAAATTCACCCTCCTCTAGAACTTTTTTCCTTTTCTTCCCTCTTCCTCTCTCCAGTGCCATAAAAGTTTTGCATATCTATCTCAGAATAGCAAAACAAGAGGCTTACTTTAAAGAAATAGCTGCTTTGCAACTGGGCACTGAGAGCTGGAAGGGCTTATCTGAGGCATACATATATCAGTGGCATTTGTAGGTGTTAATGTTGCTTTTCCCATCTAAGAGTTTCTAAGTCTGAGATTTTGTCCAAGGATTCATCCTTTGAGGTCTCAGGAGAAGCTTCCAACCTGTTTGGAACATCTGTCACACACAGGACTACATCCTGCAAGTCTCTGCTCATAATGACTAGCTGAAGATCTACTCACTCACAAAAGGAACCACACACAAGAAGTTTGCTGCCAAATTTACAGCTCTAACCAGAGCTTACAGGACACTTCTTACAAAAAAAATTCCATCAATGCATTTGCCTAGGAAGACAGAGAGAAAGCTCCATCTTGACTGCTTTGCCATTTATGAAAGCAAATTATTATTTTTCCCATAGGTTTCAATTTATATGGAACATATGCTTGATAAATTAGTCCTTAAGGCCTAAAAAAGCATTTCTCTCAAGCATTTGTCTAAAATTCCATTTTCATCCCAGTAGCTCTGAGGAGCATAGATTTACATGAAATACAGTTTCTGCAATTCTGAGGCCAAAGGTATGTATATTTTACTCTCACATGGGCCATCTCAATTCTGTAGGAACAAGAAAAATCAAAGGAAGATTTCATTCACTTGGGCTTCAAAAGGCAGAATACTTGTGGTTAAATCAAAGGAAATTATTACCAATTGTTTCATAAAGTAGTTTGAGAAAGTCTAAGGGGAAATGCTTTTACTGGATATGTTAATCGTGATGAAAAATGTAAATACAAAAGAATTTAAAAGGGGAAAATCTTCTTTAAGCTCTAGGCAGGGCTTACAAATTACTTTCCAGAGTCATGGCTCACTCTAGACAGGGAAGGGGAAGTTTGCCACTAGAAAAGCAAGAGTAATTTAAAAGTATTTTTACAGTTGTAGTAATTTACAACCAAAGGGAAAAATAATGATGGCAAGCTGCTGATGATTTAAGATGAAAGGATTTAGTTTTAATATTCCCCCATCTTGCACTCCTTTCCAAGAACCAGAATCAGAGTCAAGAAAGCAGCTCCAACACCTACCCGCACACAGCACAGAGCATTGGCAAAGCCCATGCAAAACTTACATGGTAACTTACATGGTGGCGGGGACAAGCCATTTCGATTTAAAGTGCCCCCCATTAATACAAAGTTCATCTCCTCAGCAGAACACTGAAAGACTTCAACATATCTGTCCTTCATAGTCTTCTTATGACACTTCTGTGCAGCCAGAAAAGCTCGGTCTGCAGATTTCATCTGAATAAAAGCATCTCCTGAGGGACGACCCTACAAACAAGGTAAACAAAAAGAAACATTTCTGGAGCTCCATAAAGCAGAAGCATAATAGTAATTTGAGTTGTTAAAAGCAGTTTCCTCAGCCACAAATAAATTAATCTCCAAAGTCAAGTACAGTCAGTCATTCATCAGCACATATGAGCTCTCCCCCTTGAAGCTTCCTCCCTTTTCCCATGGAATCCCACTCTGCACTGCATCATATGGGCATTCTTCCCACTTGTGCTAATTAGGTTTATTTATATACCTCTTTCAACTAAGTTACATTGCAATTTGAGCCATATAATTTCTATCTTCAAAACAAATAAAAACATCTATAGAAGATACTATAGCTCAGGGGTACTTTGTCAACAGCATGTCCACAAAGAACTTATCTATTAAGAAAGCAGAATTAGAAACTCCCGTCCACATTTATTACTTGTGATTTTAAAAATTCAAGTATAATGATAGTCAAGAGCCCAATATGAAATTATTTAAAAAATTATTTCAAAGGCAAATATGTGTTGGGATGTTTTAGAATGGTATCTTCCTAAGGCTTGATATGAACTTGTGGAAAAGGAAAAAAGTGGCATCCTTCTATACAGAAATAAAATTAGTGGGTTACGCTACTGCAGCTGCTGACTCGAAGTAGCCAAAACTAAAGGTAGAAATCCAGAGCCAATACTAGCTTAAATTCTGGGCCAGTTCTAGTTTCAGAACAACTTCATCACTACCCTTTACATGGTTGTTCATGATTAGAGGCTGAAACCAGGAGTGGTGGGAGGAGAGAGAGCATGCAGAAAGATAAAAATCTAGTAGTCATACTGAAGTAGTATCTGGGGAAACAAAAAAAAGAATCTGACAGTTTTGCATAGAGGCAGCAGACAGCCCTCAGGAAGCACACACCCCATTTTCATCCTCCAGGTTCTTTTGTTACTGCTGGCAAGGGCTGATACTACTGTGAAGCACTACTTGGGCTTTAACATCTGTCTTATTTTTCTTAGCCTCTCCCACCCCTACACATTCCTTATAGTTTCCCAGTTTTGACTTGATAAAGTCCTCACAAGACACAGGAATCTCCTTTGATAGAGGTTCCGGAATAAGTATAGTCCCTTCTCCCCCACGCAAAGGAAGGACTACTGTATTTTGTAGTTTCGTTTTAGGCTTAGGGTCAATCAAAATTTGAAAATCAGTTTTATACCAGAATAATCAGTGTGACTACTCAAGGAGCTAACTCCTCCTTTACAGTCACAAGTTTATGCAGATAGAGGCAATCACAAGAATGCATAATCTTTTGTCTCAAGAGTTTTGGTAGAAACTGCTTCCAGAAAACAATGGCAAAGATGCCACTGTTCATACATGTCAACGAGCTGTTAATCTCGGTGCTTAGCTGCATTGTCTAAAGACAGTAGCCACAGTTCAGGAAACCCAAAGCTTCAGCTGCTGATGTGCCATTGGAAATCTTATCGCTAAAAGGCCACTCACATCTGCCCTCAAATGTGCCTGAAGTACATTGCTCATCAAGGCAGTGGCAAACCACTCCTTTGAGAGCTAGCACTGGTCGCTCCTTTGTTTTGAAGAAAACTCCGTTCTCATACAATAGGAATTCTGCATGCTGCTGTGCAGGACTCTTCAGTTCAAGCCTCCTACAGTGCAGTATCATGGCTTCTTCTCTGGGAACACTAATCCCTCTAAGACTGCAGCCTAACTTTATGTCCATGGTCTCAGTAACAAACTACGCGAAAACCAAGAGCAGCAGCAAGGTTCAAATAAGCCAATTCGTCTATTGTCAGCAGGCTTTTAGAGGAGAGCTGGAGGCCCAATTAATATGATTAATGTTGATCACAAAGGTGCTTCCCCACTGACATCATCAGAGCTAGTCAGCTAGCATAGGCTGGCTAGAAACCCGGTGACTACCTACGTCTAGATTTAGTACCATGTGAACTCCATGGGTTCGAATGTCTGTAGAAAACTCTCCCAAGAACTCCAGGATATCCTCTATAGTAGCAGCATAGGGAAGACCACGTAAACGTATACAGTCTCTGACATTAGTGGGAGGCACAAATTGTTGAGGTAATACTGGAAGAATAGGAGGTGCTGGGAGAGGAATGAGAGGTGTGGAAGAATACCTATTCAGCACCTATGCAAAATGAAAAAGAAGTCATAAAATCTTACTTATTTTTTCAACTCAGAGAAACTGAATGCAACATTAATTACATCTATTTTCACTGCGTGTAGTATTTCAAGAAACAAGTGAGCTAGATTCTGGGCTTAAACTGCTGCAGCAGTACTTAGAATTCAGATGTTTTAAAATAAATCTTTGGAACATTCTTTACTGATAACTTTGTTTTTGAAGATTTTACTTGAATTTCTATGCAACTTTCAGAAGATCTCTCAGAACATGAAACCGGTATTTCTACAGTGTTTTAATTGGGAAATATCCCAAAACATCCTACTATCCAAAGCCATGGTCACGTTTCTACCCCAAATATCTTATCTGCAAAACTTTAGGAGAGTCTGGGAAAATAAAAGATTACTTGGCTTCTAAATAGCTCTAACTCAAGATGCACTAGTCCACCAGGTAACATAGGTGCTGTTACTGAACAGCAGTATCTGTAACACAGTCATGCTTTGAGATTTCTCGTTATTAATTTCAACAGTAAAACTCCTGCCTGGTCAAGAGTTCAATGAATATTCAATCATTACCCTTTAACTTTCAATGAGCAAGACTGAAGATTAATTTACATTTATACAGAACATGCTCGAGAACAATTGAGAAGAATACTGTGACAAGAGTGGGTATATCTGCCTTCTCATCATTAATGTCACCCTTCAAATGAGGCACTCAAGTTTGGAGGATGTGCTTGGCTATAGTGACATGGTTATTAGTTGGCCATAATTTGCATTGTAGACAAGATCATTCAGAATCAAGATTAGAAAGATGTTAGTGACCAAGTGAAGATCTATAAATCCTTGGGAAACATACATACATAACTCTCAGCTTTACTTCCTTTTCCTTAGAATATAAGTCCAATTAATGGTTCATCAAGCCATGTTAATGCAAGAGAGGGCACTGGAGGCCCAGTTTGTGTCGTGTCTTACTGCTAGGAAGATGGAGGGCAAGGCCTGCCCTTAGAGTAATTCCATAATACCCTTCAGATATACTTCTCTGAAAATTACTACTACATCTGTTTTTTCTGTGTCACTGACTACAGACAAGTCTTTTAGATCAAGATTTGCTGCTAAAGCCTCTCCTGAAGCATGGGACTTAGCAGAAAGTCTCTAGTCTAGTGTTCTTCTATACTATAGAATTTACCTGTAACTGGTGTTTGTCAGACTACTGCAAGACAAAACCCCAAAGGTTTGCATATACAATTAAGAACATTCCTACATTTAGAGGGAACAAAACTTGGTGAAGAGTCAGATGGTACTCTTTTCAGCAAGAGTCAAAGAAAAGAAGCTATCAAGTCATTACCAAGCAGTATTTGCTTCCTCTACTGAAGTCCAGCATATGAGTTGGGATTGCAAGAAGCCACCCTCTGCTTGTAAGTTTAAACACCCACCTGCTGAACTTCTGCTGCAGTGCTTCTGAAGAGTTCAATGTACCTTTTCCCCAGCAATTCCTTATGCTTTTTCAGTGCATTTTGTGCATATTCCTCACAAGCAAACAACACAAAGGCATCTCCCGTTGGCCTGCTGTCAGGGTAAGTGACAAACAGGACTCCCTCCTTTCCTCCTGTTACAGGGCAGTGCTCTCCAAAGAACGTCATCACTTCTTCTGTTGTAACGTTGAAAGGAAGACCTCGCATCCTGACAATCACTTGGTTTTCTTTTGACAAGAACTGTGCAACCTCGTTGGAAGTGCCTTTAACAAAAAAGAAGTACTGAATCACTGAGGTCTAGGCAGCCACATAAAATCATGAGCAAGTCTGGCCCAGCTATCTTCACAGATGGTTTCTGAGCCAGTAAAACATTTACCTCCAAAGCCAGCAAAAGATGACCTACTTTGATAATCTGGAAATATGTTCTAGGACACTTCCCATTTAATTCAAATGATATTACCCCATTATTTGAAAGAGACTCCTCCTTATTCAAAGGGAAAACAGAGTATTCACGATGTTCAGAGCCAAAGGAAAGAACAGCCTGTGAAACTCTTGCATCTGTGCTACTGTGCACCTTGCTTTTTTAACTTACAAATGCCCTTGGCATGGTCTGAAACCAAGTAGCTAGACCACCATGCCGAGAAAGAAAATTGGAAGGCCACGTTGAAAATGGCACAAGAATTTCACCCTATCTTGATAAAACCATAGTCTGCCAATTCTACATTCACTATCTGTAGAGGACTGCTGATTTAAAGTCTTATAACACTATCCTAACCAAAGCTAGCTTCTGACCAGCTTCACCTCTTAATATGGTCTTTTCACTTCCAGCTATCTCATTCTGCAAAGTTTGGTGGTGCCAGACATGCACCATTTTCCCTAAGCTTTGAAGTATAACAATTACCAAGCCTGTCAATTATCTATTTATTTGACAGCTTAATAGCCTCTTCCACTCTAGAACCTCAACCTTAGACACCCAGTTAGTAATTTACAAATCGCAGACCAAATCCCCAATCAGGAATCAACAATGACCTTAAGGTAATGTTGTAGATATTAAACAGCTTACTGGGTTTTGACTCAGTATGCTTGCAGTCAATAAAGGGGACATAAAAAGACTATGGGACTGTTTGTAAGGCAAGTTTCAAAGTCTTTCAATTCAAGGATGCAAATATTTCAAAGTTCCCCTTAAATAAGCATTCCCCCTAAACTCTCCCTTTAGTCTGGGACAGAAATCAGAATTGAAGAAAATCAGCTCCATAAATCCCTTGTTACTTACACTATGATACCCATTAGCTTTTATGTCAAATCTCCACAACAGCAGCAGTCATGTTGCTTTGAAAAACTACTTTAGTTTTGTTTATCAACAGTCAGTAACATTTAGATCCCTTCATTTAAGAAGGCAACCTAACAGATTAAGTTCATATGCAAGATTACCTTGCCTGATGAAATCTTTGTCAATTGGCTGCCTAAACATGGCAAGAATAGAAAGCTAGACAGATAAATCATGGAACAAACCCTTCCCTTCTCACTCCCTAAAAATTACCTCCTGCAATTTTAAGGAAGTCTTCACCTGTTGCCTTGTATACCTGAGGAAAGAAAAGAGAATGTGTGATTCATGAGCTATTTTTACTCCTGTTGAGAAGAGTATTTCAAAGCCTAAGTCACACACCTCAATATATCGATTCCCCATGTGGTGCTTGTGCCTTTGAAGTGCTAGATCTCTATGCTCTTCACTTACGAACCTCACAAGAGCTTCCCCATTCCTCCTACCTTGGGCATTGAGACAGAGTGCAGCACCTCCCCTGCAGGATTTAAATCAGAGATAAAATTCCACAATTGACAGAGTACTACAAAATGGAAAGGCAAATCCTGAGCTACTCACTTGGCAATATTTAGGCCTTTGAAGAACCTTGCTATGTCCTGGTCAGATGACTGCCATGGCAATCCTCTTGCTCGAATAACAGCATTGTCATCCACGAGTTCCATCTTGCTGCTACAGGCAGAGAAAGAGGGAGTAATGTAGAGACCATCCACTACACATCACCCTCCCTGTTTGTCACCCGTGTCCCACAGACAGAGTGGAATGGCACTGCCAGAGCAGTGAGGACTAAATGTCACCACAATACAAAGCCAGTGCACAAATTTCTCCTCAGAGAATCTCTACTCTGTTAATCTGCCCCTTTCCTACTTCACCACATCTGCTCCTTGAACTCCCCGATCTCTGCTTTGTGTTTCTAATTTACTCCCTACTCCTGACATATCAATGATCTGTGCCTCTGTCATCTGCACAAGGTTACTGGTATGAAATTAAACTTGCTATTTTAATCTTAGCTTAGTGGAAGCTGAAGCAGAGCAGTTAGATGTAAGCCAGGTTAGCACTTATTTCTATTGTGACAATGTGAAAGAGCCATTCACAGCTCAAGACCAAATCTACTTAAAGTTATTTATACTCAGCACACAGAGGACTCCTGCTCAAAGACTTTAGCCTTAATATTGCTTGTTCAGGCCAAAACTGTGCTACTGGAGACTAATATAGCTACAGGCTACATTGGCTGCTTACCACTGGAGTAGCTTAGACACAGAAAGCCAGTTTTAATTGGTCATTACTGCAGTCTCTTCTGTTCTTTTACATGTTAAAAGCGCTACTTAGAACAAAACACTTACTGCTACCCAAGGCTGCCTCTCTAGCTATTGCAAGGCATGTATTTTAAATTCTCAAGTGATCTTTCTATAGCTGTCTGCCCTTAACTGTTTCCCTCCCCACCTGCTAATTCCATACTTCTCACTATCACAAATAAGATAGGAATCTTACATTTTATCCCAGGATTTTGGTGGTGAAAGGGAAAAAGCTTAGAACAATGCCAAAAAAAAAATCCCTAAATGAATCTCACTGTATACTTTCTGTCAATATTGTCGAATTCTTTCCTTGCTTCTTTTTTCTCAGAAGAGCAAGCATCATCCCTACCATTATGATAGTTTCTTAATCTGGAAGAAGGAAGTAAATAAGCTAGATAGGAAGCTAAGTAAGGTCACACAAACACCAGCCTCTTGAGATGTGAAGTAGTACCCATCAAACCATGGAGGAAAAAAAAAAATCTGTTTGCACACAAATAAATGCATAATTATTTTTGCCCCATCTCTGGAAGTGCTCAAGGCCAGACTGGACAGGGATTCAAGCAACATAGTTTAGTGGGTGGTGTCCCTGCTCTTGGTGGAGTTGGAACAAGATGATCATTAGAGTCCTACCATCTCTAATCATTCTGTGATTTTAAAAAAATCCAACAACAAAACAGTCATCAAAAGTAGAAAAAGCTTTGTTTAAAACATATTTAAGAAAGCAAATCTTCATAGCTTAAGCAGTTTAGTGATAATACAGTATCTTTATAAAACCGTTCCCGATAAAAAACTCATTATGTGTATTCAGAAACTGTGAAGCAAATTGCAGGAAAACTATAAGATTTAGTACCAATAAGGTTACTCCTGTAAAATGGTAACACTCATTGTAAGTATTTATTAGCAGAAGCCAGAACTACCAGCAGCTAACAGGCAGCTCTGAGACCTAGCAAGAAAACTGGTTTGCATCTGATCATAGAATACCTGTTCCCTTTCCCATTTAAGTTATCTAATTTAGTCTCACAGCAGTGCCAAGATAAAAATAATGGGAATAGCTATTTGCAATTTAAAATACAGAGTACAGTTTACCTAAGCAGTCTCTTGGTGGGAGGGGAAAGGAGTGTGACACGGCAAGGAGAGAGGGGCTACTTACCAAGGCCCACTTTCAAATTTGTAGTTCACTCTTTCTGGATCTGAAAATCTGTGATCTGTGAAATACAGTACAAGTTATTTTCTTTTTCCTCAGCATAGAGGAGAGACAGGAAAAAAACCCAAAAGAGTGATATAGAAAAATCATTAATCACTATCACTTACTGTATGGTTCAGATATAAGTGTTAAAATTATATTTCCCATATCTTCAACCTGAGAGGCTCCATAGGGAAATGCTGGACTCTTCTTCTCAAGATTCAAATCTTTATGCTGGAGTTAAGTCAATCATCACAAAACAGATTTATAATTGGCTTCCTGCCACAACTGCAAGTTTTCATGTTATCCTTGATGGCAAGTTGCTTCTCAGGGGAAGATTTAATGCATTTTCCTGCTGGGATACATTAGCTGTTCTGCCTTGGCCTTTAACTACTGCCACCTGCGGGAGTGTGAGGTCACACCACAATGCATATGGGGACATGAAACCCCTAATAAGAACATATATATTTTATATGCTCATGCATTATGTATGTTTGACAGATACACTTTTGCATGCAGAAGAGACTGGAGTTCTGTCTTCTTTAATTAAGATCATCTTAAATCTTCAGGGGAAGATTTGAGGAAAGAGGAGGAGCAAACCATTAACAAGAAGCTTCAGAAACAGGAGGATATACCACATTGTTTCTGAATAAGTAAATACAAGAGTAGAATAAACACCTTGTTAACCAATTTGACAACGTTCACAAATTATACCTTGTCTAAATCTTATTAGAAGTTGCAACCTGAAGTGTTTTTTGTTGTCCCACTGAAACATTATGAGAATTTGGTTAGAGCTACTGTAGATAAGCAAGAGACAAAAGCAAAGTTACACAATTAAATCTGAAATATTTTGGAATATAATAGCACAGATAAGCTCTCCTGACAACAGACAGCAGAAAGTGTTATGTCCCAGAAAGGCAGCCTATGGAAAAACTGCATAAACTCTACACATTCATAAAGGAAGTCTGATTTAAGTTGTATGAAAAAAAGATAGCACATGCACCTTAAAACAGAGTTTATTATGTTACCACTCACACTTCCCATCAAATTTGTTCCTCTGTAGCACCAGGCTAGGGGACTGTAAGAAAGATTACTTGCAACTTTATTCTGTCATCTATGAAACATTTTTTAAAAGTCTTTTCCAGTCACATCTCCTTTTCTGATTAGTGTTGTGCAAGAAAAGCCAACAGGAATAGAACAAGAAGAGAAATGAAACAGCCTAAGAACAATACTTGCTTTTTAAACTTCTTTTAAAGTCTTAAATTAAGACTTCAGAGTAAGAGTTTCTTAAACAAGACCTATCCTAGGAGCACAGAATCATAGAACATTCAAAGTAGTAAAATGCACCAACTATTTGCCACATTCCCAAAAACAAGTGCAGAAGAAATTTTAAACACTCAAAAGTCTACACTTCAGTGCTCAACAAAAAAAAGCTTTCTACATCTAAAGCTGAGCACATGTTGAGTTGACAGATGCCTACATTAAGGGCAGGGAGCAGAAGAACACCTTCTGTTAGAAACCAACACCATACACCAGCTTTGTCATATCATCTCTTCAACAGGGCAGACAGCCCAATTTTCNAAACACCATATACCAGCTTTGTCATATCTCTTCAACAGGGCAGACAGCCCAATTTTCATAATGAAATAAAGTCTTTCCTGTTATTTGTGGGATAACTGCAAGTCACACCTATAAAACACTATAGTTTCTACTTGTTTCTACTTGTTTTGAAGTTTTATGCNCAAAACATTATAGTTTCTACTTGTTTTGAAGTTTTATGCTTATCTTGTGAGATTGACAAGGTTTAGGCTGGACTGACCACTGAAACAAACAAGGGAGAGAACGAAAAAGAGATAAAAAATATAAGAAGGTAATCTACTTAAATATGCTATCAGCAGGTACCTGGAAAGTCACAAATGGGAGTCCGTTACAGACAGGAGCTGGGTTCCAGAGCATACACATGGGAACTAAATGCAGACAATCTTCCCCTCACACATCCATTAAACAAAGAGCCAAATTCCTTTGATCCTTCAGTTTTTACATCAAGAATGATGCAAATAGGATGAAGTACCCTGTTGGTCAGTTTTGGGTCACCTGTCCTGTCCTCTTCTCCCCAAGGGCATGACCCCTCTACACTTTTCTGAATTTCCAATGAGGCAACTAATAAAATTAGCTCACGTTGGCTGTTATAGCAATAAGCAGGAACTTTTTGCATACCATTCCTTGGCATCAGTTAGAACAATCATGTCTTGTTTCTATGAGAGAACAGTGGACAATATGCTGCTAATTTCACCGAGTCCTGACCGTTATAAGAGGCTTAGCTGCCAAGTAAAATTACTGAACAGAAAATTGGTTATATTTTACCTTAAACCAGGACAGAGATGAGAATTAATTTCAGCTGGATCAGTGGAAAGGGAAGGAAAGCTGCCATTCCAAAACACTTTGAGGCTAATTTGATTTTGAGGCTTTGTTTGCATTGCAGTATGGAAGGTTAGAGAATGGTGCTTATACATCAAATGTTCTTATAATACTAAGTAAATTATTGAAGACTATTAAAAAAAAGCCCTGAAACCAGTGAGCCCTCCCCTCTGACTGCTCGACTAGATACAGATCACTAGTTTTAGCCGTTACTCTTCCTCCTAGAATGTTCTTTGGAGAAAAAGAGTGAGAATATTAAACGGTTTTCTTAAGAATAAGCTAAAAATCCTGAACAAAACACATGAACAACCCTAAAGCACAATTTAAGAAACCAATAGTACTTGTGACAACAAGGAGCTGCTTCATTGCAGTATCTCCAAGCTGTATTCAAGCTCATGTCCTCCTCTGCCCCTGGGAGAAGGAGAGCTGAAAAGAGAAATAATGCACAGATGCCTTAGCAGAGAAGAGGCTTTATCATCAGCACATGGACTTTTCTGGACACCTGGTGTAACAGAGGAGTGCCTCACCTCCTGTTCTTGACACCCTTCCCCCTGCAGCATCTAACAGTCCTGCACTGAGATTATGGCAAGTCTCTGCTGCCCATCCAAGGAACCAAAAGCTGATAAAGACACAGGTAATGGAACCCTGGTCCTGCCTGGATGTTTTTTTATGAGGATTTTGAAAACATTACCTTTCCTTTGTTGAAACCAAGAGGAATCAGACAGGAGTTCCCACAGCTATTACAGTAAGAGGACATGCATATATATGCACATGTGTGCTCAGCTGTTATGTCACGCTGTCAAAACTGAAGATACATTTCCATATTTCCTTTCTGCAGAGTCAGAAATCCCTACAAACAATCATCCTCTGGGGAGGAAAATGCATCAGCATGAAGGAGCCAGGAAATTTGAAGCAGGCTATCACACAAAGAAAACAAACAACTCCTCTACACTACGCAAATTTTCCTCAGAAAAGATTCTCATTAAAAATATTGATCAACAGCTGATAGTTGGTAAAAACATCCTAATGCTGAGAGAAGGTGGCACCAGGTGTTCAGACACAAGGAGTCAGTTGTGCCAAGGAACTCTAATACAAATGCTGTGGGGGTGAATGAAAGTCATCAGCATTAACAAGAGCAAGAAAGTACTCATATTTCTGCCTCCATTTAGCTAGAAGTTTTTAGGTAAGACAGGAGAAGAAAATTGAGTTTTCTGCATATGTGAAGAGTACATTAGTAATATTTAACTTAATGAAAACTTGAATGAATAAAACAGAATACATATAGAAGGAATTATGGGCAGGTGGGAAAAAGCTGTTAATGAAGCAGTCTTTCTAGAACCTATCCCTTGTTCTGTGAAGGGATCAGAAACCACACACATTTGTGCACAATGAGTGTTATTTAGAGATTGACTCTACTGTGCTATTGAAAAGATTTGATTGCAGCAGTTGAATCAAAGTTCACATTTAAAGCAGTAGAATGTAGACCAAGCTTTCTAAAGCCACTATATGCAACAGCATGTGCATGTATATTCCAAACGAAGAGGCAAAAGACACTCCAAATAACAATGCAGGACAGGAAACAAGGAAATTCTTATGCCTGCTGCACAGCTGCAGCACCACCTCCTGCAACACTGAGCAAGCTAGTAAAGGCAGGAGAGGGTGAGGAGGCATATTTAATAAAGGTTGCCTATATAATATGGAAAAAAATTCTAAATCATTTACTCAGATTCATCCCTAAAGCTTCACCTACTGCCAGCACTCTCCAGAACTTTTTCCTTCCCTCCCACTGTCTTACATGACTCAGTCTCTTAACTCCTTTAGCTATGGCTAAAGAAATACTGGACCTAGCTCTGAGATTATACAAACTGGCATTGCAATTGTGTCCTGAATTATCCTCCCTGTTTTAAAGTCTCTTCAGGAAGATGATTACATCTTTTTAAATACTACTTTGCATAAAGGCTCCTGGATACTATCACAGGAAATGTAAATAGCAATATGCAAGATTCTTGAGTAATACTCAATAATGGGTTTTTTAATTGCCAGAGTTAAACATTATTGTTTATAATTGTGCTCCACCTCATTGTTTCAAGACACACAGGTAAAAAAAAACCAAAACAAACCCAACAACAAAAAACCCAACAACAAAATAACAAAAATCCCCAAAAAAGCCCACACAAACCAACCAAAAAACAACAAAGTAAAAAAATCCAAACCAAGTTTCAGTATTACAGTCTGTCTCCAGATCTTATCCAGCACGGAGCAGGGTGAAGCATGCCTGTGTTTCTACTGACAACATCCAGCAGATACTCCTAGTGAGGAATTATCCTCACAAACACAGTTCAGGAGTGAGTGGAGCAAACTCTGCACTGGAAGAAGCAAGAGCTATTTGCCATTTAATGGCTCCCGCACACCCTGTCTTTAGGCGAAAGATGAGTCTTCTTCAGACCGAATGGGAATAGTCATGCAAGCTTTGTTCACTCCACCCTGAAGGCACTCACAGCAGCGAAAACTGGCTCAGCAAGCTTTTCAAATCAAGAAGTGTAGCAAGTAAGGGAGGCAGAGAGTGTGCAAGCACAGCCCTGCTCCTTTTATATACTTACACATGTTCTTTAAGAAAGGGATTTCGACAGACCCAAGTTCCTTTCTCTGCTGGAACATGATCGCTTCTCAAGTTCTTTATGTTAATCGAAATTTCTCATAATTGTACAACTGTAGCTACTTTTACACAACACCGACTAAAAGTCGGCCAGAAGACTGTCTCCTCATCCAAAAACCGGACTGAGAATTTAGGCAGCAGTAGCACTCGAAGACAACAGTTACAATTACCTGCAGTCTTCCCTCAGCCCTGAAAATTTCATGGCATTTTAAACATTTCCTTACCCTGGATTAAAAGCAATCAGTGGCTGTGTGTACATAAAATGTGTAATTTCTTGGGCAGGAAGTTTGTGTGTGTCCCTCCCCCTCAGCACATTCACCTCAAATCCAAATTGCTTTTCACTTAGACACTTGGTGTTTTTCGCTTCAAAACTATCTCAGGAGGAAAGTAGAAGTGCCACTTGCATGGAGAATGAAAAAGAATTGTCCACAGGAAAGTGTTTGAAGTAATCTTTAGCCTTAGCACCTGTTTCAAGAATTTTTTCTTTTTAAGTCCCAAGCGTATCCAAACTCTCCAAGTGCAATTAACTCATACAGCTTCTGACACTAAGAAGAGATTAAGTTGGCACATTTCAGCAAGGTGAAAGAAAGTTTTGTAATAAAGTTATCATTCTGGCTCATAAAAGGAAAAATTATTATACCTTTTTGGTTGATGCATCCTATGCCCCTAACTGTTATAGATCAAGAACTAACCACAAAGATTATTACAAAACCAGATCAAAGTAATTTAGACTTATATACTTCAAGAAGCCTATCCTATCTAGTATTCAGACTCAGGTGGAGAGCATTTGGATAGACTGACCAAGCCCCTAGGAACCCGGAGTAAATATTGCCCAAACTACCCTCAGATGGTACTGGCTCTTTAGGGGCTTCCTGATAGCCCCTAAAGGGTGGCTCTCTCCCAGTAGACAGGGAGCACACAGCCCGTCACTCTTAGCTGACCAGCAGTGTCAAGATATATACTGGTAGTTCACACGAGGAGAAAAAAAAGATTTCTCCAAAGTAGCCAATGCAGCTTGCTATCCTTAATCAACTTCTCCAGCTCATGCCAAACAAACACAAAGTTTTTTACTACAACTTTAAGAAGTCATCATCGCCCAGCTTCTGATCTATGCAACACAAACATTGATGTTGTTTTTCTCCATAGGAATTCACACTGCTGCACAGCAGCCGGAGAAGTGATTTCTGCCCCTTCATAGGGGAATTTTCATTTGCAGATTGAAAAGCAGAGCAGGCTGCATTATTATTAAGCATACATATGGAAAAATAATCCACATATACACAGATATTTTATGCTTCCTGATAAAAAAATAAAGCCTGGGCAATACTAGCCCAGCAGTGAAAGGCCAAAATAATTCAGGAGCCACAGATATTTGAATCTAAAAAATATCAGCACTTTATGGTAACCACTCTATGGACACAACAAGCTAGCCAGAAGAAAAAATAACAACCTCCAATAATGAAATGCATTTTTAAAATACTCTTAATTTCCCGCTTGTATGCTCACTACACTTCAATAGGTAAGAAGGGAAGTGCTTTCCATGTCAAGTGTGCTCCATATCAGAGAGAATGTTGGAGATGAGGACTGGAGCCTGCAGCAGGAGGGAAGACCAGCGGGAGGGATGACGACCAGGAATCAAGATAAGCTGGCACAGCCAAATCATTCACAACTCCAGTTTCATCTCTATTAATTGCATGTGGTATGCAAACAAGACCAAGCTAAGACTAGTATAGACCCAGACAGGACTAGGTCACAGATCATTTTAGTGTATTTAAAAAATAGTTTTAGACATCCCTATCATTTAAAACGGAAACTGGCTGCATCTTAATACCAGCCCAGCCTCACCTTGCAAGGTGTAACATGTACAGCTTCCATGAGACTGAATACCACACATGCCAATAGCATCCCTACGCTAGGCTTACTCATCAAAGATCCCCTAGAAGTTCACATCAAGAATAACCATTCCCCCTTCTGAAAAATCAAGATAAGCCTCCCAAAAAAAAAAAAAAAATTTCTGATGCAAAGAGCAGCCTTACCAACTTACTATTAGGATTCACATCAACAATTTGAACTGTGATGTCTATAAAACAATTATAAAGGTAGTAAAGAAAATGTACATAAATCAAGAAATATGAGGGTTTTCTGTGTAGGGGTGTGCATTCTCATATGCTTTTATCTTTGTGAGAAAGCTCACTACACCTCCAAGTCACTTATTAAAAATATACCACCCCTAAATATGTGTTGCTAGCGTTACTCACTCATCTCGGTCCTAAGATTCAGTCAAAGAGGACACCATCACTGCTAAAAGGATACATTCTGTCATGGCTGTAACATCAAGCTTGCTAATATCAGGTGATCCAGGGCAACACTTCTTGAACTCTTTCCGCAAGTCAAAAAAGGAGTAGAAGCATTCAGGCAGTAAAATATTCTGTAAAATAACAAAACTGCTGTCAGCTAGAGTGAAACTGATCAACTATCTTTCTCTTAGATACCAGACTTTCTAACTAGTTTCTTACAATGGGTAGGAAACACAAATAGTCTTTGCTATAGAGAAACTCAAGTAGCCCTTCTTAGTCATAAGTTTACAAACTTTTTTGCTTAAACAGCTTCATCTCTACGTGGTTTAAAGAGAAATGTGCTTTTTCATTGCCAGAGAAACATTTACTATTATTACTAGTGCCTCAAATCCAATATACATGTAGGAGAGCACTCGCCTTCTATTGCAACATTTATCATCAATTCTTGATTCCAATTTTAACTGCAAAAAGCCAGAGGGCACTCAGTTCAGTTGACGGAGCCAAGCAAATTTTGCAAGACCAGCAGAAGATGTTTTGCTTTATAGATAAGGCTGAGCTTTCAGAAATAGTCACATTTCAAATATTTAGTGTCCTAATAAAAAACAAAGCGAATAAAAAACAAACAAAAACACACGCAAGCAACAAAACACAACAAAACCCACACTACTCTGCACAGATGAGGGTTTGATCTGGGACAGAGGTTGTCAGTCAATACATAACTGCTTTAATTGCAGCATATGAAGCCAGGAGCAAGTTATGCAGCCTGCTGGAAGTCACCAAAACTCCTCTTGTCCCATTGATATCCTTATTACACGTTTGTAATTTTTTTTTTTGTGGGGTGGGAAGGAGGAGACAGGAAGGAGACTCAGGGGAAGCTGTTTAAACCAACACAAACCCCTACTCTTTCAGTTAGCTCCTCACTCCGGAGCTTCCCCACAGGCATAGTGCTGCATATTCATCTGGGCTCTCTGTTCGCTGCAGTCCCTCTTGAAACCAGAAGTAAGGGCTTTTTGTATTTGAACAACTATTTGGCATCTTGGCATTATAACAGAATGATACAACATCTTGAGAGAACATTCAGGGAAACCAGAGAAAGACATTCATGTTTTAAAAAAAATTCTCTTTTTAGAACATTAGAATTTATCTAAATGTATGAACAGGTGCACTAAGAAAAAAAAAATTCTTTAAAGACAAACTTAAATGCACATGTGTTTGCCAAGATTTCCTGCTCTAGTTTTAGCATTGCTGTTTTTCTTCCCCTGTAAGTGATCAAGTTCTGCACTTTGCTGACATTCAGCTGGAGCAGCTGATGCCAATTCATTCTCTGAATACCAGTGATCTCCTGCGTTGATTCAGATTGGGCATTGTAAAGGAAATAAACACATTTTTAAGACCCTAGTAATTTTGGCCAGTTTAGATTGTAATAATTTCCCACCCCAACCCCAGGCTTAGGTTATTCACCAAAGAACTACTACAAGTCTCATGGGTATAGAAATCATTTGCAACGACAGGAGCAGAACTGTTCAAGCAATCCATGTTAATGGCAAAATACAGAACAATCTTATTAATATTGAAGCAGTTATTTCAGAGCTAGAGACTCGGCGTATTGCTGCAACCACATCGCTAACAAAAAGTAGGCAGGACCTCACAACACCTAGTGATTTGGCAACTCTAAAGACAGAGAGAACTATAAGCTACGGGACTAGTCATCACAGCCTGACTCAAACTACTTTTCAGTTCCTTACAAATACGAGCACCGCCCTTGGAGCGTCAACTGAATACACACAGATTGAAAGCTGATGAAGCTAAAGGTGAATGTAAAATTTCAAAAGGCAGTTTACGATTAAGGTGGTTAACCATTTGGCAACACTTTCAAATTCACATTCATTAACCCATTAGTAGCTTATAGGAGCTACAAGTCCTCTGTCAATGTATTGCTCTGTTCTCAAACACTTAAAATCTTTCTTGTGTTTTAACTTAAAAAGGCATCTCAGGGCTGCATTAGCACAGAGCAATGTCTGTGCCTTCCACATGGACGTTCTCCGTAGTCTGGAAAGCACATGAACACCCAAGTGATGCCCAGCCACGAGCAGTTGATTAGTTTTGCAAGAAATTATACAAAGAGTCAAACTTAAGCAACGACCACATACCTTTTTGGAAGCTTCAGGGTGCAGAACCTGCCTGATGTGCAACTGTCCGTCAGTACAGAAACAGAAGGAAGTACCCAGACCAATGTTCAGCTCATTGCTCACGGACTGATTAAACTGAAAGTAGGAACAGCAAAAGACATACGTGTAAAAGACAAGAGTGGCTGCAATAGCCAATGTCATCAGTTGGTACCACGCTACCCCCAGGCAGCAGAAACATGGAGCTAGAATTCCTTTTTATATAAACCAGTCCTTTACTTTGATAATTTGTTTTTCACTAGTTACGATCACTTCTCTTTTTTTTTTTTT
>VZTY01015473.1:597976-713940 GCA_013400935.1 Turnix velox
TCCTTCAGGTGTATCAACTGCATCACACAGCTTGGTGTCATCTGCAAACTTGCTGAGGGTGCACATGATCACACTGACCATATCTCCTACGAAGATGTTAAATAGCACTGGTCCCAGTACTGATCCTTGGGGAACACCACTCATCACTGGTTTCCACTTGGACAATGAGCCATTGACTGCAACTCTTTGAGTGCGACCATTCAACCAGCTCCTTATCCAGTGAGTGGTCCATCCTTGAGGTGGTGCCTCACTAGTGCTGAGTACAGGGGGACAATCACTTCCCATGTTGTGTTCACCACACTGTTCTTGGTACAGGCCAGGATGCAATTTTCCCTGAGCACACTGCTGGCTCTTATTCAGCTGCCAACCTTCTTTGCCAGGCAGCTCTCTATCCGCTCTCCTCCAAATTTGTAATGTTACATGGGCTTATTGTGACTCAAATGCAGGACCTGGTACTTGGCCTTATTGAACCTTGCACAACTGGCCTTGGCTTATTGGACCAGCCTGTCTAGATCCCTCTGAAATGCCTTTCTGCTGTCAAGCAGATCAATGCTCCCACTCAATGCTGTTGATCCATGTTTACAATTTTAGGAGTGTTTATATGGTAGAGATGATGTCTAAATACAAGACCTAGTACAGTGAATCTAGTGGGAGGAGACTTTCAGCATTGATTTGGTGGCTGCTACATGGGAAGTCGCTGTGACTTTATGATTGCCTCTTCATTTGCTCAGACATTTTTTAGGACTGCTGGAGCATAGCATTTCTTTACCCTTGCTATTTGCTGTAAACAGAAAACACATTTGCTAAACATTTTCAGTTGTAGTTGCAAGATTAGAGAAATAAGCACAGTACAGAAATTTTTTACAGGTTTAGCAACATCTATAGGATCATTATTATTTCTAGTAATACATATGAGCTATAACATTTGCCAGTGTTTAAAATTAAAACAAGCATTTTCTTTTTTTTTTTTTTTTGTTGAAATCTTGATATGTTTTATTAAAGGCAAACTATGTAGACAGTTTTTTGGAATAGTTTTAGTTCCGGATATTGCCCTCACCCAGATACATTCAGTCAGAGAAAGAAGAATTCTTTCAAATAAAGGGAACTAATCAATAAATAAACCAGTAACATTTTCAGTGAAAAAGTTTTAAATGTATGAGAAGTGCCATAAGAAAAAATATTTTGCTTTGATGGTGTTTAATATTGTGTGTAATTGAATTAGGATTGCAACCTCAATTTGGTTAATAAGGAATATGAATACATTATGTTGTTTCCATTTTACTTTTCTTAGACTTGCATTCTTCTTTGTTTTTTAGCAAAGTACCAATGTAGATGTAGTTCGTTTTCCGTGTGTGGTTTACATCAATGAAGTCCGTGTCATTCCTCCCGGAGTGAGAGCTCACACGAGTTTGCCTGACAACAGGGCTTATGGGTAAGTGAAAGATACTCGGGAATACCTTCATGTGATATGTTCTTGAACTTGTCTATCTTAATAGAACCAACTGAATAAAAAGGTAAAATTTATGTGTCTGCTGAAATTGTAATTATTATGGGCAACTATTTAAACATTATAATTTAAATGTTTTTTTCCCTTGCTAATTGTACTTATTCTGATAAGGGGCTTGAAGAATTTAATTTTTACATTTGTCCTATTTCCAGAGAGACATCTCCACATACATTTCAACTGGACTTGTTTTTCAACAATGTCAGCAAGCCAAGTGCCCCAGTTTTTGATAGGCTGGGGAGGTAAGTACTTACAAGATTCATGGAGGACTTCATTATCTACCTTTTCTTCATGATAATTTTTTTTGTGCAGAAAATGGACAATAGAAAATCTCTATATCATGTGATTTTCATGTTTGATCTGTTGTCTGTTCTGGTCCTTTTCCTCCAGTCCTTGAGGGAAGACAGAGGTTCATGCTTAAACAAAGAGATTCTAATATTTAGAAACTTTTGAAGCCACTATGTATTAATGTAAAGTATCTTATAGAAATAAGTGGTTTTTTTACCACTGTTCTTTTTAAGAGCATGTATTTTGTTCAATGTTTTATTTATTTGCTTATATGTTTGTACCACTGAACTTCATTTCTGCAGCCATGCTTTATATTAATGGAAAAATAACTTGGGGTGTTTTATTTTACAGCCTTGAATATGATGAAAACACATCAATTATTTTCAGACCTAATGCAAAGGTAATGCAGCATGACTTTTAACCTTATTTTCTACATGTCTGTCTGTCATTTAGGTGTAAATAAGATTGTTTGTCATGTGTTAGCACTGTATAAAGCATTTACTGTAAAGGATCTTGTTCTAAAACCTGCCTGTAGTTCAGATACTCACTACTATGGACACTGTATCTATGTCATGACTTGTAGAAGACTGCTTGACAGTTTCTATGGAGATTACTTGCAGAATTATCTACTACTTAAAAGCGGAGATAAATCAGAACACAGTGGCTGCAACTCGCAGCTAAGCACATAATTTTCAGTTTTCTTTGGTCTTGTTTCATTTAGATCACTGTTTATGTGACCCATCATAATAGGGTTTTTTATTTTTTCATTAGTAAGTGCAGTAAAGTAAATACATTGCAAGGAATGGAATGCTTTTAGAGAAAGATCTTTTATTCTAATGATTGATGTATTCCAGGTTTTCTCAGATTTCACAATGTGGGGTGAAGAGATACTTTAATATTCAGTTCTCCTTTCTTGCTTTTATGCAGGAAATGATAGTAAAAAAAAAACTTTTATAAAATCGTTGTTTGTTGCCCTTTTTTTTTAAATGCAGGTCAACACAGATGGATTGGTTCTAAGAGGATGGTACAACTGTCTGACTTTGGCGATATATGGCTCAGTTGACAGGGTTATAAGTCATGAGAGAGAGTCGCCCCCTCCACCTCCACCTCCACCCCCACCTCCCCAGCAGCAGCCTGGTTTGAAAAGAAACCCAAAACATGGTAAGCCTTGTGAGAAAACAGTCTTTCTCTTTAAATCAACACTATACTATCCCATTTTAAGAAACCACCATGATTCCTTCACATTTTAGGCTTCAGAGGCTGTATTTTTCTAGCTTTATGTCTTTATTCTTTAGTTTTTTATTTTCTTCTAGATTTTTATGTTATTTTGCTNCTTTTATAAAATCGTTGTTTGTTGCCCTTTTTTTTTAAATGCAGGTCAACACAGATGGATTGGTTCTAAGAGGATGGTACAACTGTCTGACTTTGGCGATATATGGCTCAGTTGACAGGGTTATAAGTCATGAGAGAGAGTCGCCCCCTCCACCTCCACCTCCACCCCCACCTCCCCAGCAGCAGCCTGGTTTGAAAAGAAACCCAAAACATGGTAAGCCTTGTGAGAAAACAGTCTTTCTCTTTAAATCAACACTATACTATCCCATTTTAAGAAACCACCATGATTCCTTCACATTTTAGGTTTCAGAGGCTGTATTTTTCTAGCTTTATGTCTTTATTCTTTAGTTTTTTATTTTCTTCTAGATTTTTATGTTATTTTGCTCAGATTCTTTTCAAATGCATTTTCTGAGAGTGGATTACTTGCATTACAATGACTGTGAATAGAATCCATGAACAAGTTTCTGCTCCTGTTTTGGTTTTAGATTTAATATTAGAACTGTCTTGTTCAAAGTCCAGGTACTGGGATGCAAAATTTGAATACTCCATGTAGTAAAAAAACAGTTGTAAACTGTAAAACTCAGTTGATTAAAATACAACTTTTTTTTAGAGAAACCTCACATGTTATTATTGATAGAGCAACACTATTGCAAGTGTCAAAGCCAATAATGGCAATCATCCATGTTAATTTTTACTTAGTATGATACTGAAAAAAACATCAGTGGTACCAATAAGCTTGCTTATTCATATAGGTTTTATTTTAATCAAATGTAACTTCATGTAACGCACTCATGTACTGCAGGTGCAGAATACAGATTAAATAACACCTAGGAAATGAAGATGTTCCCTACTCAAAAGTAGTGTACTGAAAACCTAAAATTTCCTGTTTCTATTCCTTTGATTCAATTAAATGCAAGCTTTTATTTTCACAATAAATGTAGTTGATGGAGAGAAAGAAGATCAGTTCAATGGCAGCCCTCCAAGACCACAGCCTAGAGGACCAAGGACACCTCCAGGCCCTCCTCCTCCCGATGATGATGAGGATGAACCTATGCCAGTGTCAGGTAGAGTGAGAACAGTCTGTGTTTTGTCTGCTGCACAGTGCTGCCTAGTAGAGGCAGAATCCTGTGTTCCTACGTGTTGTGAAGTTCTCTGTCCTGCTGGACAGATCAATTTTAGCAAAGAGATTTGAAGGAAAATTAGTTGCCAGTGTTGAATTATATGAACTTAATAGTTAGTTGATTGGAGAATATCAGCTATTGATCAATACACTGCTTGAATATGTTGCTCATATTTTATATGAATGTTTTGTTGATTTTAGTATTTGTTGCCCTTTTCTCCTCTATCCCTCTGCAGCATCTGCTGAGTTCTCTGGTTTCTGTATAAGTTAAAAGTGCCAAGAGCTCTATGCATGTTTTTTTTAATAGTCTTACTGAACTATGTGATAGTTGCTTCACCTGAATATTTTCTTCAGGATTTTTGTTTGTATCTCTGCAGAATTGTATAATGTATTATTGAGCTCTGGTTTTTGGAGTAGTACTCTTCTTTCTTAAACTTTGTATGTAATTGTAGTGGTTGGGGAAAAAGAAGATGATGTGGACCATAGGGAGGATTACTTTGAGCCCATTTCTCCTGATCGAACGTCAGTTCATCAAGAAAGTCAGTATTCTGATGATGGCGAAGTGGAGGAAGATCAGCCAGAAGAAGGAGAAGATGAGGATGATGTGGATGTTGAGGAGGAGGATGATGATGATGAAGATGATGATGATGAGCATACAGTAGATAGTATTGCTGATGAAGATGAAGAAGATGAGGAGGAAGATGAAGACGAAGATGAAGAAGATGATGAAGAGGAGGAAGAAGGTGAAGGTAAGCTTTTAAAAGTTGAAAAAAGTTAAAGAGAAAAGGTCAGGTTTGTAAAATTTTTATTAACATATGATTACAATGACTAAGGGCAAAAAGAACTGGATCCTTTCTCCTTGTTCTTTGCACTGCCTCGTTTATCGTTCTGACATCTCTTGAGATTTTCTTGTGGAATTCCTTTATAATAAATCTTCATGTTAGTTTCCATATGTAAAAGAAAATAGGTACAGCTTTTATACGTGAGAGTGAACTTTTGATTTTGTCTTTTTATGTTTAAACATAGAGAATGGTGGTGAACAGAATTATTTCTGAATTAAAAATTGAAGTTATTTATTAATGCTAGTAGTCATCTTGTGTTACTTAAAGTTTGTTCCTACTCACCCCTGTGGAAAACTTCAGGCTGTGTGTTTTATGATAGATGCAATCGTAGGGAGAAAATTGGCCAATATTCTTATCGTACCTAGTTGTGCCCTAGTTAACTTGTTGCTTTATACATCGTTTTTGATGTCTCCATTGTTACATTAAAACAATTGGTCAACTGAGGCTGTCACTTGTACCTGGAGAGAGAATGCTTTCTGAATGTTAGTGTATGGTTGTCTCACCAGTAATGTTTGTACTAAATTATTATTTTTTTTTTTTATTTTGAGCAGATTCTCAGCAGTTATGAACTGGTTTATCTGTGATTGATTTTATTTCATAACTGAATCTTTTTAGGAGATGATGGATATGAGCAAATTTCAAGCGATGAAGATGGAATTGCTGACCTGGAACGTGAAACATTTAAGTATCCAAGCTTTGATATTGAATATACTCCTGAGGATCTGGCATCTGTGCCTCCTGTGACCTATGAGCCTTTTGAAAGGGAGCTTGGACCTCTTTTATACTTCAGCTGCCCTTACAAGACTGTATTTGAAAATGAATTTAGTAAAATAAAGGACCAGGACCCAGAAAAAGAAAATTCAGGGGCAGTGGAAGCCTCCGTTAAATTAACTGAACTGTTGGAATTGTATCAAGAGGAAAGGGGTGCAAAGTGGGTCACTGCTTTAGAAGAAATTCCAAGTTTAATAGTGAAAGGATTGAGCTACCTGCTGGTGAAAGACACAAAGCAAGAGTATATTACTCAGCTAGTAGACTGGACCCTGCAAGCGTTGAATCTACAGGTAGCTCTCAAACAGCCCATTGCTTTGAATGTTCGACAACTCAAAGCTGGGACAAAATTGGTATCGTCATTAGGAGAATGTGGGACTCAAGGAATAACGGCACTCTTGCAGGCAGGAGTTATTAATGTGCTATTTGAACTATTGTTTGCAGATCATGTGTCATCCTCCCTTAAACTTAACGCTTTTAAAGCTTTGGATAGTGTTATTAGTATGACTGAGGGAATGGAAATGTTTTTAAGGGGTGGGGTAGATGTTAATGAAAAAAGCGGTTATCAGAAACTCCTGGAACTCATATTGTTAGATCAGACTGTGAGAGTAGTTACTGCTGGTTCTGCAATTCTCCAGAAATGTCATTTCTATGAGATTCTGTCAGATATTAAAAAGGGGGTTGATCAATTAGCAGAGAACACTCCTTCTCTTCCTAATCACACTGAGCAAGAACAGGAGCAGGACATGTCAGGACTTGAAAGAGCCAACCAAGAGTATGAGAATGATGTGGAGGCTCCTATGGACATGGATCATCTTTTGGAATCTTCTAATGTAAGCGAAGGAGAGATGGAAAAACTTGTTAGTCTTCTTGAAGAAATCTTCCATTTGATGGAAACCGCTCCTCATACAATGATTCAGCCACCTGTGAAATCATTCCCAACCATGGCACGCATTACAGGCCCTCCAGAAAGGGATGATCCTTACCCTGTCCTGTTTAGGTAAGGCAATTGCAAGCTCACATTCTAGTGTGTATTTCTTCCAGCTTGATAAAGGTATTTTTTAAGGATGACCTTGCTGACTAACACTTTTCTAGATGTTCACTTTGTACTTTATTGGAGGATTCTGGATTGTGTTTATAAAGTCTGAGAGAGTTCAGTTCTTATCATACCAGTTATTTTGTTGGCTTTCAATCAACCTAGCATGCATATAACAAGGTGTTAACCTCTTGTTATAAACAGTACTTTAATTGCATTTACAGTTCTTGGCCAGTTGTGCTAGGCCCTGTGCAAGAGCATGTTTGAAAATTATTATAGATCTAGAGTGTTTTCACTTTGTTGACCATGTCTGTGTATATGGGTAATACAAGTCTGAAAGACCTGTCTGTATGCCATGCTGGCAAGACATAAGCCAGCCCTGGTTTGAAGTTGTGCAGATATTTTTGCATATCTCATTGGTTTCACAGCAGAGACAGAGGAGTTGAGGCCTCCCTGCTTTCAGCTGTTTTAAGGATCTCATGGGCTATTGATGTGTTAGCAAGTTTCTGTCTAGGAAGTGTTTCTGTAACTGCTAATGGGTTTCTGTGATAGCAGAGGTGGAGTTCTTGGCTGAATATACATATCTACATGCAGTAAGTCTTCATATCACCTGTACAATGTGCTGTAATGATTGAATTCTTAGCACATTTAAAAAATTTAATGCAGCATTGATCATGTCTCACATTCAACTGGATGATGTTACAAATTTTGCAACAAAATCAGAATTGTGTTGTTTGTAGATAAGGGATTTTTTTTTTTTTTTTAGATCCGAACTTTATATTTAGGGATTTGTTTCCTGTAGATATTATAGCAATTATATTGTGTAAGATCAAAATTTTGTACTATTCTATGATTAGTTATTTCTCATAGACCACAGAACAGTAAGTGCTAGGACCATGCTATTTTAATTTAAAGCTAGGAGGCATGTAATTTTATGTAATGTTATTATGCAGTGTAGACAGATGATTGTAATAACACTGATTATTTTCCTGGGGTTTGGTTTTTTTTCCAGATATCTTCATAGTCACCATTTCTTGGAATGCATTACATTGCTACTGTCCATTCCAGTAACAGGTGCACATCCAGGAGTGCTTCAAGCTATACGAGATATTTTGCGTTTCCTGGCACAGTCACAGAAGGGTCTTCTTTTCTTTATTTCTGAGTACGAAGCAACGAACTTGTTGATTAGAGCACTCTGTCAGTTTTCTGATCCAGATCAGGAGGAGGGTCTCCAGTCAGATGGTGCCAATGAGGATACTTTTGCCCTGTGGCTCTTGCATTCGACACAGACGTTGCAGTGCATTTCAGAACTGTTTTGCCACTTCCAGCGGTGCACAGCCAGTGAGGAGACTGACCATTCAGATCTGCTGGGAACACTTCACAACCTTTACCTGATTACCTTTAACCCTGTAGGAAGATCTGCTGTGGCTCATGTATTCAGTCTGGAGAAAAATCTCCAAAGTCTTATTACCTTAATGGAGTACTATTCCAAAGAAGCTTTAGGGTAATTTTTACATTTATTTCCATGCTTCTGTTTTTTTTTAATTTTAAAAAGTATCTGTCTCTTATAATTCAGTAAATCTAAAATATTGTTTCCTTCCGTTCACAATGTTCATACTTAAAAACAAAACAACTTTTAAGTAGAAAGTAATGGAAAATCAGGCCTGTCAATCATAATTAAGTTTAATGCCCAGAATGTACAAGAGGAGTTCTACAGGTCAGTCTTTTAGCTATGTGAAAAAATCAGTAAGTAGGCAGTTATTATTCAAGCATAAAATTTGACTGTCAAACAAGGAGAAGGATTTACTTTGGGTACTGGATACTGCACACTTCTGTGTGGAAATCTCTGCGGTTTTATTAGTTATTGTGAGAGTTAAAAACAGTAATTCTTTTCTCTGGACAGATACTTTGCTTCTTTACATGGCAGTGCTTTTAAAGCACGATTTGTAAAACAAGCGAAGTTATAGAAAAAGATTTGTGTTTTGCTTGACTCATTTTCATCTTTTGTGGATATTGGAAGTAAGTATGAAGTCAGTGTAAAAGGAAGCTTCACCTTTTCAAAAAGTATAGGAAAAAATTGTTTGGATTGGTTTTGGTTGATAATTATGTGTGGGGATCTGTGGTGAAGGTAAAAGTTCTATAGGTAGATCTTAAGGAGTCACAGAATGAAAATGTAACAGATGCACAGTCACATTAACTGAGGTCTAAAGAAAATCTTTGCTGTCGTTTCAGAGACTCAAAGTCTAAGAAGTCAGTTGCTTATAATTATGCCTGCATTCTTGTTTTGCTGGTGGTTCAATCTTCCAGTGATGTCCAAATGCTGGAACAGCACTCGGTGCCTTTGCTGAAGCTTTGTAAAGCAGATGAAAATAACACCAAATTGCAAGGTACTGTATGTGCTATTATCAGCTGAATTGTTTGAATGTACAGAAGAAACCTTTTATATGTGGGTAATTGGTGCTTTGCAATCATCTGGTTTGGATAATGTATATAATAAAATTCCTTTTCCAGCTGCATCTGATTAGTTGAGTCACTGAGATAGCATATATATATTTTTTCTGTTAATGAGAGTTAAAGAGGAAATTCTTTACAGCTAAATTACTTCTCAAGTAATATCAACTACTGTGAATTTTGGATAATTACAGGAAATTTGAAATTACTTCTTTTTTGAAAGTTGGAGAGCAAGTTTTAGTAAAAATGGACCAACTAATCAGTGAGCTGATTAGTTACTTCCTTTTGTGATGTGGCCTTTAGAGTCTTTATATACCAAGAAATAAACCTGGGAGTGTTTTCTGATACCTAGACCCACTGGCATGGAAGAGTTTATGTTAATTTGTTTATAAATCATTTGGCCTCCAAACTATGTTACTTGGCTTGTGTTCACGCAAGCCCAGGTCATTTGAAAAACAACTGCCGGGGGGGACGATTCTGATACCTGAGCAACAAAACTCTGATGTCCAGAGTTGTGTTCTGCACTGCCTAACAAACACATGTAGACATGCCAGTAACTTCTAAAACATATGCACTGAGAGAAAACTGAATTCTTCACAGTTTTACTTTCAATCTCTGCCATACTTTACTCTGCACCTGACAGTTCACCAGAATCTCTGTTGGGAAGTGGTGCTAGCTTATTAAACCAAATAATGAAATTGGTTTGAGAATAGGTGTCAATTTACACCCAGTCAAGCTTTGAACATTCTGGTAAGTATTTTCAGAGGCAATAGGGCTTAAAAGTTTAAATTTGTTGTGACTTCATTTTATTCTGGACTGAGAGAGACTGTTAATCTGTAAGGATTTCCATAGTGTTACTGGTGCAGAAATTGGCTCTATTTGAGCATTCAGTAGAAGTTTTGTTTTCAGTTTGTAATAAGCTGTTATGTACACTTAGGGAAATGTGCTTTGTTTGTTCCTCACTCTTGATGGCTTTGTCTTTAGCTGACAGTGGGACCCTTACTATCTTTTCTAAAATATGTTGAATTACATATAATGGAGTTAGTATTATGAAAATTATTTGAGTGTTTGGGGCCAAATTTTGGCCTTGAATGTGAGGTGTAATTTCTGTTCTAAAGTCTCCTTTTTTATGCTTTGTAGCTGGCTACTGCTGCAGTGCATGCTCCATAAATTTCATGCTTGGCCATAGTAAAGGATTTGTAAATTAAATACGCTTTTATTGAAAAAAAAAAAATGTTGATAAGTGCACTGGCAAGTTACTCTTCTTTTTTTTTCTGTAGAGCTCAGCAAGTGGCTTGAACCTTTGAAAAATCTTAGATTTGAAATAAACTGTATTCCAAATCTCATTGAATATATAAAACAGGTTAGTAAAATACAGATATGTGTTCTTTTAATTGTGCTGTATAACCTTTTGTAGTTTGATATTTTATATCAGATGTGCCCTAACATACAATATTTTAAAATGCATAGTGTTATCCAAAATAGATATTTATTGAAAAGTAACTACGTGATGCGAATACCAAACTTTTAAAATCTTTTAACTCCTATGAAGCCACAGTGTGATGTTGACCCTCTTTATTTTGCTTCTGCCATATTTGTGACTGCTTTCCAAAAGGTGAAATAATTTCATTTAAATTTTGTGGAATAGTTACAGGAACTAAGTGCTGAATTTGGATATTAAATACCTGTTGTAAAACTTCTTCCTTGTAATATGAGGTCTTTTTTTTTTTTCCTCTTCCTCCTAAAAGAATGTTGACAGCTTGATGACCCCAGATGGAGTTGGTCTTCCTACTGCACTTCGTGTTCTTTGTCATGTTGCATGTCCACCACCCCTGGTACAAGGTATAGTTCATATACTTATATATTAACTGCTTAATATAGCAGTCTTAGTTTTCTGAGTCTTTTATCTAAATAGAGAAATTAGACTTACATAAATGTTCTTTCTTTTCTATATAGGTCAACAGAAAGACCTTAAATGGAACCTTGCAGTCATTCAGCTCTTTTCATCTGAGGGAATGGACACCTTCATCCGGGTACTGCAGAAGCTGAACAGCGTACTCATTCAGCCTTGGCGTCTCCATGTCAACATGGGCACCACGCTTCACAGAGTTACTACTATATCTATGGCTCGCTGCACACTTACTCTCCTTAAAACAATGCTCACGGAACTCCTGCGAGGTGGATCTTTTGAATTCAAAGACATGCGTGTTCCATCAGCTCTTGTTTCTTTGCACATGCTCCTTTGCTCTATTCCTCTCTCAGGCCGCTTAGACAGCGATGAGCAAAAGATTCAGAATGACATTGTTGATATCTTACTGACTTTTACTCAAGGTGTTAATGAGAAACTTACTATTTCTGAGGAAACTTTGGCAAACAATACTTGGTCTTTAATGCTGAAGGAAGTTCTCTCTTCAATTCTGAGAATCCCTGAAGGGTTTTTCTCTGGACTTATACTGCTTTCAGAATTGTTGCCTCTTCCGCTGCCCATGCAGACAACTCAGGTATAATTTAGATTTATTTAGTTTTTAAAGGACTTTTTATTATTTATAACACTTTGACCAGTTTTGGAAAGATGAATTGAAATTTCTGTAAAGCTTTTGTATACATGTAGGTTCTCTGGAGATACATCTTTATTACCAGGATCAAACTTGTTCTTATTTTGGAGCATCTTTTAAAATTTGTGTTCACGTGTTGTTCTTTTGCCTCTTGTGAAATTATGGCCCCCCATTCTGTTTCTTAAATGGTTGGTTATAAAGTATTTGAATTTAACCCTTAATACCAAACTCTTGGTGTATTAAGGCTCTCCTTTCTTTCAGCACAAATCTTGAATTTGTGATCTTTAATATAAGTAAGCATAAAGGGTTTGTGACAACTCACGCTCCCAAGGGGAATACTTAATTTGCTGGAGTTACTCCCTGTCATTCAGTGATAATAGTGAAGATGACATTGCATGTTTTTGATGAGGACAATATTAGTAGCCTTTGCTTATATCTCATATTGTTCAGGTTTTATTATAAAAGTGGTAAGGAAAAACTTCCTGTCCTTTTCCTCCAGGTAATTGAACCACATGATATTTCAGTGGCCCTCAACACCAGAAAGCTGTGGAGCATGCATCTTCATGTTCAAGCAAAACTGATACAGGAGATAGTTCGATCTTTCTCTGGTTCATCTTGCCAGCCCATTCAGCATATGTTGAGGCGTATCTGTGTTCAGTTGTGTGACTTGGCTTCACCTACTGCTCTTCTTGTCATGAGGACTGTATTGGATTTGATTGTAGAAGACCTACAAAGGTATCTTTGTTTTCTGTTGGAAAGATCTATTCAATGAACTATTAAATTCACATTTGTGTAGTAGATTTAAGAGGAAGAAAATGCTTTCAGAGATACTACTTATTATTATGAACTGAATGAATTCTTAATCCAGTGCTATTTGTTGTGTCTAGGTGATGTTTCATGTTGCCAGGGTCCTATCACATAGTTTTAAGTTTTGATGTGGACAGTTTTGGATTGCATATTTATGGTAAATATATTAGGAAGACTTTCTTCAGGCTCTCCCTACAAAGCCTTGTCTGTGAAATGATTCTGATGGACCTATCTGATATAAATAAGAAAAATAGGCCAGTAAAATTTTCTATACTGGTTTTGGCATACTAGCAGGAAAATGTTTAGATGTTTGTAAAGTGGTGGAATACTATGAATTCATGGGGTTTTGAAAATGGAGTACTACTTATTTAAAAGCATAATTGTCCACATAGAATTAAATGCTGTTTGTATGAAAGCATATTTGTACATGTATGGGTAGATGCCCTGTAGTATATTAAGTGCATAGTTGATTAGTTAATTTATGATGCAACCAGAAGTCCTTTCATGAAAGTTGAAAGGTTTTCAAACGGAAAAGGAAATGCAGGTTCAAGCATATGAATTGGGTATTATTTTAAAAAATGCATTATTACTGCAGACTCTTTTAATGGTTGTTTTTATAAATTTTTTGGTCCCTTTAAACCATCTTTTTCAGTGTGCTTTTTTATTCTTTCAGCAGTGCAGAAGATAAAGAGAAACAGTACACGGGGCAGACCACACGGTTGCTTGCTTTGTTGGATGCTCTAGCTTCACATAAAGCTTGTAAATTGGCTATTTTGCATCTTATCGGTGGAACTACTAAGGGTGATGAAAAGTATGGAGAGGTTTTCCAGGAGCTCTTGGCTTTGATGCGATCAGCTGGAGACAATGTCACTCATCAGCAGTGTGCTGAATATGTAACTTCTCTTTTGCAGTCCCTCTGTGATCAGGTATTTTCTGTATTTAATCCATACTGTGTATTGATAATTGTAAGAGACTAAATGAGGTTATTTCTTAGGTGCCTGCTTTTTTTCAAAATAAAAAAAAATCCACATCAACATTGTTAAAATATGAAAAGAATAAGCTTATATGGTTGGCATTGGCTGACTTGCCCTTGAATGTAAATCCTTTCATTTTATGGTGTATCTTCTGTGTTACTTGCACTGCTGTGTTAGCTCATTAGAGACCAAAACTTCAGCATGAAGTTGGCACAAAGATTGACTGGCCCCTCAGATGAGAGATAAGTGCCATTGGCAAAACTTAAACTGTCACCTATGTATCTGTTAGCTGTCTTACTGAAAGCTCTTCTAAACATATTCCAAGTGCAAAGATTTGTGTGACACTCTGCTACCAAAAACTCCACCATTTAAATAAATTTAAAAAAAAAAAAGCATAAGTTACCAGAGCAAAGTTTTAAATAGTATCTGAAAACTGATTCATAGACTAGCCCTGGTAGCTTCTCATTAGCTGCTTGCATAGTTTTTCCACATCTTTAATTGCTGTTCCAGTTGCATGTATTTATTTGCTTTAGCAATTTTACCCACTTAAGCAAAGAACACTTGTGCATTGTAGATCAGTTGAGATGATTCATCCATTTGCACATAAACTAGATTGTGAAAGTCAGTTTTGTTTCATTTTATATAAAATATGGAGGAACCAGTAGTTCTTAAATTTCCTAGATGCTGCCTGCAGCCTCTTAACTTTCATAGAACCATGTTGTCATACAATATTTCAAGTTGGACCCATAAAAATCATCAAATCCAGCTCCCTGCTACTTGGAGAACTACCTAAAACTAAGATGACTAAGAGTGTCATCCACATGCTACCTGAACTCTGACAGGCTTGGTGCCATGGCCTCTGACCTGGAGAGTCTGTTCAGTGACCAACTGCATGCTCATTCCTAGTCTACAATCTAAACTTCCCCTAATGGGGCTTCATTCCATTTCCTTGTGTCCTATTGGAGCAGAGATCAGCCACCACCCTCTCTGTTGGCTCTTTGAGAACATAGTCTGCCATGAGGGCACCCCTCAGCCTTCTCCAAAATGATCAAGCCAAGTTACTTCAGCTGCTCCTTGTCTTTTGATTAATGTTTTGAGGTTAGGGGACAGTTTGACTACCTAGGGATGAAACTGCATATTAACCAATGATTTTTTGGCTTTTAGTTGTGACTCACATTTCACCCTTTGAAGTTTGATGTTTTTAAAAATTAATAATTGTTTGTAACCTGTAACCAAGTCTATAAAGATATCCTGGATTAGTATTTTGCTAGTCAGTAATAACTGAAATACCAGAATAAGATTATAAAGGAGTAGTGCAAAAACTTAGTGCTTTTGACATAATGTATGTTTTATTCTTATTTCTGGTATGCAGAATGCATTTTTTATTATGTGTATAATAATAATTTTTATAGGACATTGCGCTCATTTTACCAAGTTCATCAGAAGGTTCTGTGTCTGAATCGGAGCAACTTTCCAACTCTTTACCAAGCAAAGATCTGATGGCCTTAATTTGTGACTGTCTGATGGAAACATTAACAAATTCTGAGAGCAGTTACAACTGTCTGCTGACATGTATCCGAACGATGATGTTCCTTACAGAGCATGACTATGGCTTTTATCATTTAAAGAGGTATAGTATTTTAAGATATCTCTGGCAAATTATCTGTTATTTCAAGAGTTCTGCAGTGTGAAATCAATTCCTGTTCATCTAGTAGGAAATGTTGAGGATAAGGTACCTGAACTTTCATTTCCCTTTGGAGCTTTATTCAGTGTTTTGGTCTTCTTTCACTTGAGATTTTACCTGTGAATCATTTCTGGACTATGGATATAGGAGCATTTTCTCCCAAGAAACAAATAAAGCATTGAAAAATGATTTTTATGCTCCATTTCCTCACTTCAAGGCTGGAGAATTAGACGGAGATATAGTGCTTGTGTCCTTCCCTTTTGAGTCACCTAGTAGTTAGAACTCTCATCTGGGACATTGGAGAGCTCTGTATCATTCTCTCTGAGGTGACCAGTTAGCACTTCTGTAGAATATTCTGACCTCCAGGCAATTAAGGCTTTTAAAATATGGAATTAAAAAATATTTCATTGACTCCACTCCCTTTGGAATGCAATACGTACTTACATGCAGTTGATGACGTTGTGTTGTTTTGACACTTAACTCCTTGTCCAGTATTTAGACCTATTTCTATGCACTGAAGGTCAGGTGCAAGATGCTTGTTGGTAAAAGGTTGTTCAAGATGCTCTTCTGTGTGCTTCTGTGGAACTCTGCTGTTCAGACAGCAAGGACCTATACAACCTGCACATGAAAAGTCTGCAGAATAAAGATGCTTGTTGTTTCTATGATCCCATGCATTTATCTGGCAGCTTCAGAGCACAACCTTGCTATTCCAGTGTTGATGGTCGCCTTTCCCTTTTGTTTCTGCAGCTAGGCATCATGGAACAAAACCGTAACAGCAGGGGTGATCTTGCTTTGTACTTGAGGCCCTCGTGCAAGTGAATACTTTTGTACTGCTATCCCTTTTCTGGCAGACATAAAAATGTAGTAGCCTTAAAGGTATTGCTGTAGCGTGTACAACTGTATACGTGCAGTGTGAGATGTCTGCACTCAAACTCACTAGGTGGCACTGTTGAGGACAACAGCCTAATGCAGGAAAACAATGAAGCTCCAGCTTTGTAATCAAAACTCAACTTAATGATTGTAAACTTTATCAAATGTATTTTGCAGTTATGTTGGTTTTTTTTATAGTGAGTTACAGTGGAGTGGTTACGGTGTATGCACTAATCAAGTATTTTCTCTTTTTTCATTATGAAAACAGCTCTCTAAGAAAGCACAGCAATGCTCTGTACACTGTATTAAAACGAGTAATAACTAGTTTTAGCAAAGACACAGGTGAACTGGCCTCCTCATTTTTGGACTTCATGCGGCAGATGCTAAACTCAGAGACTCTGGTAAGTGAACAGGAGTTGAGTACTTAGACTACTCGGTTTTTTTTCCTTTCAGTGCAGTGTGCAATGTGAGACATGTTCAGTAACAGTTATTTTAGAAAGCAGGTGACTACGTTCATCACTCTGCAAAGCTTTTCCATTAGTAATACCTTCTTCAGTTAGTTATTGAGATCTGTGAAGGCTGAACAGAATAAAAGTTTAGTAAAGAGGGTTTTTCCGTAGGAAGAATGGGATATTGTTTTCTTAAGAGAAACAGTGTTGCATCCAAGTTTTGGATTTGTGGAATCCTTTTAGGTAGCTGCTGTATTGGTATGTAGTATAGAAAAGAATGTAAAATATCTGTTAGTTCTGTGATACAGACCTCAGCTTATGTAGGAAAGAATTACATTCATGTTGGTGTATCATCCAAACTTGCCTGTTGAAGTGTAGTTTGTTAAAATGTTTTGGATAATACATTTTTAAGCCAAGAGATTACTATTGCGTTGCTAGATTTTCTTTAGTGTATATTTTAATTCTAAGGGGTTTGCAGTCCAGAAGTACAAAGAATATTTGGGCGCGCTTATATTCCACTTATCATATATTCTATGATTCTATTTCAGGGATGCTGTGGAGATGATGGAAGCCTTATGGAAACAGATAGCTCTCATCCAGGCAGAACATTGGGTCTAACTACAGCAGAGTTAAAGTATCTACTGCAGAACAAAGAGGAAACACCAGAAAACCTGCTGCTTGATCTGGAGAAACATGTTATGGTAAAAGAATTTAAATAATCAAATGATGTTTTGTCTTATATCTAAATGGGTTCTCCTGGTGAGACCACGTCTGGAGTACTGTGTCCAATTCTGGGGCCCTCAGTTCAAGAAGGACAGGGAACTGCTTGAGGGGGTGCAGCACAGAGCCATGAAGGTGATGAAGGGATTGGAACATCTTCCTCATGAGAAACGGCAGAGGTAACTGGATCTCTTTAGCTTGGGGAAGAGGAGACTGAGGGGTGACCTCACTAATATTTATCAACATATAAAGGGTGAGTGTCAGGACGATGGAGCCAGGCTGTTCTCAGTGATATCCTGTGATAGGACTCAGGGCAGTGGTTGCAAGCTGGAGCACAGGAGGTTCCACAGGAATCTGAGAAAGAACTTTTTCACAGTAAGGGTGACAAAACACGGGAACAGGCTACCCAGAGAGGTTGTGGAGTCTCTTTCTCTGGAAACATTCAGAACTTGTATGGATGCATTCCTGTGTGACCTGGTCAAGTATTCCTGCTCTGGCAGGGAATTAGACTAGATGATCTCTTGAAGTCCCTTCCAGTCCCCGATATTCTGTAATTCTGTAAAGCAATATAGACTACCCCTTCTCGGTAGATGGGCAAATGATTCTGTAGCATACAATGTGGAATTGGTAATAGCTGTTCCCATTGTTTTAATACTGGTATCCAAAATCACCTGTTGTGATGCAGGATGGATTTTAATTTAAATGTTTTCATTGTGTTAATGCTGAGAAGTTTCAGGTAGGGTAATGACAGTATTTGCACTCTAGACGAATGTAGGCAGTTCGCTGTGTGATGAAAGGCAGTGAATTCATACAACAGATCTGGACAGTGGTGAAACATTGTTAATGTAATAAGCAATTGGAACCTCTGCTTACCTGTGACTTGATGAAAGTTTTGACCAGTAGCAGATTGAATACCCTGGGGTCAATACTGCATCTGATATTGTTGAATATTTTCATCAGAGACTTGAGTGACTGATAAATCTGCAGCAAACTTGTGAGTGACAGTAAGCTGGAGTAGTCACTGATGTGAAAAACGGCAAAGCCTTCATCCTCAATAAGCTTTCTAGGATTGATTTATCAGAAAGCTTGTGAGATTCATTAGGAGATAAGAGTTCTGCAGTGGAAGCAGGGCTGGGCTGAAAAGGGCCAGGTGGTTATGGTGGATTGGTTAAACATGGGTCAAGAGTGCCTGGTTGCTACAACAAGGCAGACCATGTTCTAGGCTGTCCTTGAAGGAGGAGCATGGTCAGCAAGACAGAGGATTTTCCTGTCTCCCTCCAGGATGCTAGTGAGCTCTCATATGGAGTACTGTATTCACTTTTGGCCAGTTTTAATCATTCCGGGGCAATCTAGGGGAACTGAAGAGGGTTCTACCAAGGCTGTCAGGGACCTAGAATTCAAATACTATAAAGAGAAGAAGAGGAAGCTGGGCTTGTTTAGTCTGATGAAGAGGGCTAAGGAAAGGCGGTAGAATCGAACTAATTTTGTTATTTCCTGATGATAAAAGAAGGGACAATGACCCTGATTGTGGATTCAGAGGGTCAGGTTGACATTAGTAACCAAACCATTCAGGGAGAAGTGCAACACTGGAACAGGTTGCTTGGAGTGGCTGTGGGCTCCCAGAAGTGTATTTTTAGACGTGGTTAGATAAAGTGGTAGCCGACCTGATCTGGCTTTGATAATAGTCCTGCTTCTAGTAGGGGGAAATTTTACTAGAGGGAATGCAGAATTCAGTGCATCCAACATTTCTGTGATTCTAATTGCAAACTTAGCTCTAATATTCAAGTCGAATTCTAAGTAATTGATGTCAGTCATGCAGTAGATAGCTAATTTAGAAGTCCATAAAACAGCTGCTGTTAACAACAGCCTGTTGTTAACAAATGCCTTTGCATTGCTGTACTTCCTGCTGTGCTTTCTGTGGTCTCCTACATTGGTAAAGATTAAAAGCCACAACTGACCTGCAGGAGAAATGGCAGACACTTATGATGTGGGTGTGCTCTCGCAGAGAGCTGTTAACTAAAACATGAGGTGGTACCTTCTTTGGGATTGTGTTATGGAGGTTATTATTGGAAATGAAGTTGTATGGTGACATGGTTTGTTTGTTACGGTGAATTAAGGAGCTCTCTTTGTTTTTTTGTATAATCAGGGGTCTTTGTTTCACTGCTTATGGATGGATAGACTGTTTAGTATAACATCCCCTCTTGGTGTGTGTCCCTGCCCCTTTTTTTTTTAACTAAGAAAAGCATATTTCCTTCTCTGAGGAGGGAAGGAATTACTCACTTGTGCTATATTGACTTAGGATCGTTCTAAGGAAGATGATGGCCTTGAATCCTTACTGGACAACATTGTTGGAGTGAGGCAAATGCTGGAATCAGCAGGTGATTCTTGTCCACTGAGTGACCAAGATGTAGAGCCTATTCTTTCTGCACCAGACTCTCTTCAGAATTTGTTTAACAACAGGTAAAATGGTTAACTGTGATTAAATCACACTGCGTATGATTTACTTAAGAAAATGCAGTGTTCTTTGCATGACTGTTACTAACAGATCTAAACAGCTCTTTTGTGACTACTATGACTAATCACAGTGCATTTAGTTTTGAGCAAGTATCAAGGTTAAGGCAGCAATATTTACCCAGGTTCTGTAATACTGCATATGTTCACCCATGGTTGTAGCTCATAACCATGGCATTGTGTTTGGCATTGTTTTGTTGCAGGACTACATACGTGTTGGCAGATGTCATGGATGACCAGCTGAAGTCCATGTGGTTCTCACCCTTTCAGGCTGAAGAAATAGACACTGATCTGGATATGGTAAAAGGCTTCATTAATATAATTGGACTTGAATATAAGGGTGCACCTGAGGTAGTAGTGTCTGAAATTCAGATGGCCAAATGGTTTGTTTTCCTGAACTTAACCATGGAAATTGACCTGGATGTAGGGGCTGGCATTTTTAAAATGTGGTAATCGAGTGCTTCCAGATTCACTGGGAAGCAGCCACTTTCTGCAGTGCTCTTATGCAGAAGTTCCCTCCTTTAGATGAACCATCATTGTGTCAGTCCTAACCTGCTTTTACATTGCTGCTGGAGCTTTTCAGCAGTTTTTGTTAAAAGAATGTGATCCATTTTCTTTTCTTGATGCGTCTTCTGTCATTGCACTAATACCCACAGAGCCCAACAGCCATGCTTCTTTTTAAAAGATCTTTGCTCTGATGTGACAAAAGTGAAAGAAATGGCAGCGGTAAAAGAAACTGATTGTACAGAACCTTTTCACAGTCCTGGAAATAAGATTTTTACAATCAAAACTTTAAATCACAATTTAAAAGTATACAGTACAGGGGATAGATTTAGACTAGACATAAGAAAGAAATTCTTTACAGTGAGGGTGGTGAAATACTGGAACAGGTTGCCCAGAGAGGTTGTGGATGCCCCCTCTCTGGAGGTGTTCAAGACTAGGCTGGACAAGGCACTGGGCAGCCTGGTCTAGTGGGAGGTGTCCCTGCCTATGGCAGGGTGGTTGGAACTTGATGATCTTTAAGGTCCCTTCCAACTCAAACTATTCTATGATTCTATGATTCTATCAATTGGCAGTGCCTTTACCTTGTGTGAAAAATAATCAGTTTCTATCGTCTTCATTCCCTTAATTATTTTTTAGATTTACATTTTAAAAAAATTTTATGCAGATACATATGTTTTAATTTCTTAATGAAAACTAAACCTGCTGATTCCTGTATAAAAGCAGCATTAACCAATGGGACTGTATAAGACTGTATCTTAAACAAGAGTGCCTCACTGTAAGTCATTTAATAGCAAGACAGGTGCATGTACTCAGAATTTGCGCCCTTGACTTCCTTGGACTGTGAAGACAATTTTGTTGCAGCTCTGCAGCTTTTTTGTAGTGTTAATAAATAAACTTTTGTAGCTCAATAAAGAAAGAAGATGGGGCTTTTTTTACTCAAGTAGAGGGACCCTAGCTGAGTCTCTTTTGACCTGGTGCAGTGTGTTTTCTTCTTCAAAGTAGCTAGTAATGGTTGTTATGACAAAAGTAAACTCTGTCATTGCAGGTAAAAGTTGACTTAATTGAACTGTCAGAAAAGGGCTGCAGTGACTTTGACTTACAAGCTGAATTGGAGAGGTCATTTTTGTCAGAACCATCTTCTCCCAGCCGCGCAAAAACCACAAAAGGCTTCAAACTTGGCAAGCACAAGCATGAGACCTTCATAACTTCAAGGTAAGATGAGATTAAGAATGAAATGGTTAGTGTTGTCAGCACTGATTTGCGTATTCTCAAAATGTCAAATACTTTTCAAATTGCATCTTCAATATGGAGAATGCCTGACCTTCAGTAGGAATATGTTTTTACATTAACCAAATAAATCATGCTTTGTTGTGACTTTGGGAAATCTGAATACATAGAACCTGCAAAGCGAGCTCATGTTGTGCCACCACCAAGAGGAAGAGGCAGGGGAGGATTTGGCCAGGGAATTCGACCACATGATATCTTCCGTCAGAGGAAACAGAATACAAGCCGACCACCCTCCATGCACGTGGATGACTTTGTTGCTGCAGAGAGCAAAGAAGTGGTTGCTCCAGATGGGATACCACCAGCCAAAAGGCCACCAAAAGTGTCACAGAAGATTTCTTCACGTGGTGGGTTCTCAGGGAATCGTGGAGGACGAGGAGCTTTTCACAGTCAGAACAGGTTCTTTACTCCACCTGCTTCAAAAGGTACGTTGTTTCCTTTATTAGAGTTGGAGTAAATGAATGTTAAAACACTTCAGTAATACTAACCAAATTTATTAGCAGTTTATAACTCTGGTGTGAGATGTTCCTGAGGTAGTGTTGTTGAATTAAGTTGTTAATCCCTAGAAAAGGTTCTCTTGAGTGCTGTGGAATTGAAACAAAGCTACCAGCTCCTGTGGTGCATATCTTCTACTTTTACGGAAGAACTTGAGCTGTTTTCTTTTAGCAGCTGTTCGACTACTTCAGAGATGCAGTCGGAGAAATAAAAAGCTTTCTTTACCATTTGTGATGTGGTTCCTGGTATCAAGTATTACAATACATGTCTTGGTCTATATGAGGCTTTTAAATAAAGGATGGAAGAACCTGACAAGGATGAGATGCAATTTTCAGTGAACCTGGAGATTTTTAGCTACTGTATAAAGTTTCTCTCATATATTGATGAGGTTACAGTCTTTTCCTTTCCATCCCATAATTGGAAACAGAAAATACTTCAACTTAGTAAAGTGAGAAATGCAAGGTTTTACTGTACTACAAAATCAAAAAGTATAAAAGATTATCTTAATATGCTAAATAATGTGAATTTAATTCATGTCTGAAAACCAGGTATGTTTCCTTTGATTCTTCCTATAACATGGCAAATTGTAGCCTTTGAATAAGAACACTGAGAGCAATCCACTGAGAGTGGCTTTATCCTTTTGAATTATGTGAATATTATGTTTACCATCCTGAGTACTGTGAAGATTGGAAAGAAAAAAAAGAGAAAAAATCACATTTGCTGAAGTATGTGGTTTTTTCTCTCCCTATCTAGGAAATTACAGTCGTCGTGAAGGTGCTCGAGGCTCAAGCTGGAGTGCACAGAGTACGCCCAGGGGAACCTACAATGACACTAGAGGTGGTCAAAGCAATTTTAACAGGGGTCCACTGCCACCATTGAGACCATTAAGTTCAGCAGGTACATGGTATTCATATGGGCATCGAACTATAGAGAATTCCTTGAATTTCATTTTTGCGTTACAAATGAAACCATGCAAGGATGCTGCAAACACCTTGAAATTCAGCAAATGTTTTAAGCATATATGAACGGTTGTCACTGAGACTCTGTCAAATACGTGCTTTCGTACCACCTGCCCTCTGTAATCCATAGAACTTGCTGGTTTGAACGCTCGATCGCAGAACCTTAATTTTGCATTCAGATTTTTGCAATTCAGTTGACTTGGAACCTACATGGTCATTAGAGAGAGCCAAGCCAAGCGAAAGAGCTTGCCTAAAAGAAAAAGTGAAAATTAAAAGGAGAAAACAGACCCCGTTTGTGGCTCATCTGGTTTTATGCTTTCACAGCAGCTACTACGCCTAGGGCTCTCTCTTTTTTTTTTTTTTTTTTTCCAACTGAGTATAATTTTCTTTGCTTTAAGGCTACCGACCGAGTCCTCGCGATCGTGCTTCCAGAGGCCGGGGAGGAATTGGACCGTCTTGGACAAGTACTAATAGTAGTAGCAGTGGTGGCTCGAGAGGAAAGTTTGTTAGTGGAGGCAGTGGAAGAGGTCGTCATGTTCGTTCCTTCACACGATAAAATGAGACCTAATGGAAGAGCCCAACCATGGGGCGACTTCTGTGGAGATGACAAAGAAAAGCAGCGGCACTAAAGGACCAATTCAGACTTACTGGTATCTGGAGGACACCCAAGAGAATATTTTTGTCGGAAGAAAAGTTTTTCTTTGATACAAGACTTGAAATTTCAATAAAATTCAAGACTTTTTGTGTACAATTGTAAATTTTTTTGTTGCTTTTGAAAGAATGTTTTAATTTTCTTGTGGACTTCAATAGACAGTACTCAGTTAAGAACCTCTTTGAGTTAACACTTGAAGGACTTCTGAAACATTCTTTGTGCCAAAAGAAAGGTGCAAGTGTTTTGTGTGACTTATTACTGCAAGAAAATTAAAAAAATATATATATGTGTAAGGCAATTTTAGTTTTTCGTCTCAGGTTTAGAGATGTTAGCCTTTTTTTTTTCAGCCAGTTTGAGCTATTCATGAATAGAGGTCCATCTGACAGCAGTACAAGTAGCAGGTGATAGAAGATTGACTGAACTGATCTGTGAAAGAACACAAATGTGAATGTTATTTATGTAGTTTTGTTGTACATCTTTGGTAATGTGATTAGACACTTCAGTAGATCCCACACCTGTTAAAATTTATAGAAAATATTTTGGCTTCATGGTGAATAAGAATTCTGACATTTACAACTCCAGCTTGCTCATTAGGAGCTTGAGAGTTTCATCAATGGAAAGTAAGTGTGTGCATTGAAGTGAAAAGGTGAGATGCCTTTGCCCTCTGATAGCTTGGAGTTAATGAGCTGCCTGCCTCTGTCTACTTCCAGAGCTGAGGAGAGGCTGTACTGGCAGGGTGTATAAACTCAACAGTGAATTTCTCCGGCTAAAGCTTCCCTTCAGATACATGAGTTTTTTTCTGGAATTAGATGGAGCTATGGTTCAAAAACGCATCCAGCTTTGGGAAGTGGGAATTCATAAGGAATTGTTACCACTAGATCAAACTTGACATTGATTTTTCCCATTGAATTCAATGTGACTGAAGTAAGCATTATACATGTTTTTATTGCCTTGGGCTCCATGGAATTTCATAAGATTAACGGATTCTCAATAGCCTGTTACTGCATTTGTGGAGGGAGTGGGAAGTGGTGTGTTTTCTAAAGGCTGTATCTAAGTGAGCTCCACTCATACTTGGCTGAGCAGCTGATTTTCACTCGTCCTAGGGTCTCCTGATATTACAAAAGTGCTATAAAGGGTCTCCATGTGCCTAAATACTGCACAATAGTGATGTTGGAATCGGCGAGGTTGGAAGGGACTGTTCAGATCAACTTGAACAAGAACTATCCCTGAACACTAACTTCTCTGTTCTAGTTTTACATACTCTTAATTTGGACAGCTTGTCTGCTTTTCACACCTTAGTTTAAGGTGTGAAATTAGCTAGGTTTTATTGGAACCACTCAAAGCCTTCATTATATGCACTTTGTCTGGGGACCAGGCTAGCCTCCTGCTGTTGGAGAGGTGATTAGTTTGCACAAAGTCAAATTGAAGTAACCTATGACAGTAGTAAATTTCTGTTGACTGTGTGCAGCTAAAGGGACTAATACCAGTTCACAAAGGTTAACATTGTTTAACATGAACACGGTTTTGAATTGGAAGCCAAACAGTTTTCTGAATGGTAAAAAGGATGTAATTTTACTAATAATGCAATTCTAATGACTAAAATGGGTGGAAATCTCACAGGCATTACAAGTATTAATGCTATTTTTTTAAGGAGCAGTGCAGAAATATTTTTCAAGCTGACTTGCTCCTTTAGACCATGTGTTTAAGGTTGTTTTATTTTTGTAGAAGCTTTACTGTGTTGGAAACTAGCAGGGATATGAATGATTTGCTTTCTGTCAGGGAATTTGAAATGAAAAGTAGTGTCAAGCATGGAATAAAAGATGTAAATATTCAGTAATGGTGCTTGGAAGTTTAAAATATGGCATGTCATACTAGTAATTTTCAAACTAGAAGGAAATAAAGGGTTGGTTAAATTGTCTGATGAATGAAAGGGCTGTGAATGCAGTTAAACTTGAAGTATATGTCTATTTTGTGTGATTTTTGAAAAATGGAATTTTGTTCTTCTGTGACTCCTCAATGCAAAGTGGTTCCTTTCCTGGATATATTCAACTTCAAGTAATGCTGTTTGTACCTGGGCATTACTGGGTTTGCTTTTTTAAACTGGCTTTCTACCATGGTAAAAAAACCACTCTAAACATTGAATTTTGCTTTTTATACTGCCCCAAAAGAAATTTCCAAGTTGTGTCCTGACTGGGACAGCCACTGCAAGTGGCTAATGCTGATGTCTGAGTAGTGCTTGGTGTTAGTTTTACCTGGTGAGCAGACACATACTTGGGAGAAGCAAATAGGGCTGAACAGATCCATGGGGCAATGGTTGCCCCTGGCTACCTTGGTGTGTCAAAGTTACGGGACAGATGGTGTAGTTTGTGTTTAGTAGCTTTGGCTGCAGTTACCCATCTACATCTACCTGAAAAGAGGCTGTACTGAGGTGGGGGGGGGGTTCCATCTCTTCTCACAGGTAACAAGTCAAGTGGTAGGATAAAATGAAAGTGTCTGAAGTTCCACCAGAGGAGATGTAGGTTGCATATCAGAAAATTCTATGAGGGTTGTCAAGCATTGGAACAGGCTGCCCAGGAATGTGATTTGAGTTGCCATCCCTGGAGGTATTTAAGAGATGTATAGACAAGTTGCTGAGGTTTAGCAGTGGTTTTGGTTGATGGTTGGACCTGATTATCTAACAGGTCCTTGCCAATCTAGGTGCCTCTGTGCAGTCTATTATTCTCTGCTGGTTGGAGGTCATCTGCAGCTGGGGTGGTATAAGCAGATACCTGCAGGTATCTGCAAGCTGTTGCCCTGCTCTCTCTAGTTGTCATGTGCAAACTTGCAGCTTTTTCTTTGTCCCTGTTAAATAACTTCTCCCATGTGGTAGGAGATCGTGCTTGTAGTCTGCCACTTTTGATAGCTTTTCATCTTCAAATGGGCTCCTCATCCCTTTTGAAAACTCCAGTCTGCAAGGCAGGAGAAAAATCTTTAAGAGGGAGGATAATTTTGATTTAATGCCTGCCTTGTTTATTTCCTTAGTGAATGAAGGATACAGACCTGTTGGAGGTTCAGAGGAGGGCTATGGGGATAGGCAATAGGCTGGAGCACCTCTTCTATGAGGACAGGCTGAGAGGTGGGGCTCTTCAGCATGGAGAAGAGCTGGGGAGACCTCATAGAGGCCACCCAGTTACCTGAAGAGGGCCTACGGGAAAGCTGGTGAGGGACAGTTTGCCAGAGTATGTAGAGTGATATGATGAGAGGCAGTGGTTTTAAATTAAGAGCAGGGCAGGTTTAGGTTAGACAATAGGATATTGTTCTTCATCATGAGGATAGTGAGATTCTGGAACAGGTTGGCCAGTGGAGGTAGGTGGAGGCCCCATCTATGGAGATATTTAAGGCCAGGCTTGATGAGGCTTTGAGCAACCTGATCTAGCGCAGGATGTTCCTGCTCAGTGCAGGGGGAGTAGAGTAGATGGTTTCTCAAGGTCCCTTACAATTCAATGCATTTGATGATTCCATATACAACCTCTATTTGGCAAAATCCTGCCTTCCCCACCCTGGTGTACTGACCCCATATCTTAGTTTATTCGTGACTGCTGGCACTATGCAGCCAGCACACCTCCACTTTGCTCTTTCATCTGAAAAAGAGCAAATTCAAAGTTCTGTAAAAGAAACACATGAACCAAACCACACTGATTATGGTACTGATCCTTTATTAGTTCAACTTTTATACAAAGTGTACTTCAAAGTGATACAAAGAGTGTTACTGTTTCTTTTACAGACTAGAGGTTAAAACCTGTTAAGCACTGGTTTACCTTTGTTGTTTATATAAAGATAGAAAATGTAACTAGATTGGCAGTGTACCATAATGCTGGAAGACAGTTCATTGTTTATTTGCTAATAGAAAGTTGCATAGAATAGTAGGTCATTAGAAAGGCATCTATCTATGTGGTAAAATCTCCCTGACCTACCCTAGCTGGTGCGAGAAGCAGTATGGGAGAAGGTAAGGCTGGCCACTGCTCCTCTGAAATTCCATCCAGCACTTGCTGGCAAATGGCTATGGAAAAGCACTGTGCCAGAAACACCCAAGAAGACAGCACATGGAAAAATTAATTTAAGAATCTTAGTAACCGTTTGCCACATCTATTAATCTATTAATACATCAAACTTCTTATAAACATCTAAGAACATGTGAGATAAAACCACTTTTGCTCCCTGTATTAAGTTATTTTGCTTGCCTGTGTAATTCCATTCCCTTCTGTGATGATGAGGAACTCCTCCATTTATGTGTGTTACTAAATTATCTCATCTGGGACTTACAGTACTAAAGTCATACCAATTAAAAACTGCCATCTTAATTAGGAACTCAAGCAAAATTGTTCTTCATGCCCCTAAATCAGCTGTGTGTTGAAACTCATCTAAACCTACTAAAAAGTCTCCCCAACCCAAATGAAACAATCCCAGCAGGAACACCTGACGCTTGCCAAGATCACAAGCAGTTTTTTGCTTTGAAAGCAGCACAGGAGAAAAGGGAACACAGCTTTAATGCTGAAGGAATTTGTTCTGAATTTGACCTTTCAAGTGGAGAAATCAGTTTAAGGGAACTAGTTCGCATGTCCTCACTTACACCAAGTCTGCTACAATGTTTGGACCCTTAGTTTCTATTAAAAAGATTAACAGACTGATTGAAAGAAAAGTTCCTTGCTGCTGCCAGCTGCTGTTAAGAGCTGGGTAATGCATGAGAGTGGAAAAGCAGATAAAACATTAACAAAGAGGTCTATTTAATATCAGCCTACTTAATAAGACAGCTAAAATGATGACCATGCTGCAGCATACACCACCCTATCAGTGGTTCATCAGCAGAGGAAAATCTGAAGTGCAGAAGAGTTATCAACACAGAGGAAGGGAATTAAGTTTAAAGTAAAGTGGAGGAAGCTGATGCTAGCTACGATGTGCTAACTAGCGTATCTCTGCAAGTGCCGAAGGAGACCAAGCTGACAGGTCATTCCAGCATCAGGTGGGCCCAAAGTGTTGCCCCATTTCAGCGTTGAAAGTTCCGATTCTCCGGAACTGGCAAATGGAAGCAACACACATTGTGTAGCAAAAAAGCCCTTCCTTAACCTCTAGGATGTGTTCTCATGCAGTTTAATGCCTGTCAAATGCTAAGTAGTAATAAACGCTTATTTCCTACACTAGAGGGAATTTAATCATAAATAAGAAGGCAAAATTGTTAAAATAAGCAAATGCAGAGATCCCATTATGGGTAAAGCACAGAGCTAATAACTTGCTTTTTTCCTCTGGTCCCAGCAGAGAGGATTTGTTGATCATTCCTGCCCTCCAATCTGGGAGAGGCAATCCAGGTCAAAAGATTTTGAAATAATTTTCTGCTTTCACATTAAGCAAAGTAGATAAAAGTCACATCACAGAACCACACGGTTACAGTACACAGAAAAGCACTGATGGATTATAAAAACATGAGAACTGGTGCTGCAAAGAAGCTTCAAATTTAGTGATAAAGTTGAAACAGGCACAGAGACCACAGACACCAACATCTTGCTTACCGAGAACACAACCTAACAAAAGCATTCTTACCTCCTACCTACAGCCTGAATACACACTTAGAGGGATGTGAACTGACTGCCGATTGTTTACTACAAGTGAAGTACTTTCCAAGCTACAGCTACTGATTTACTTTCCAGACTGCTAAATACGACTGCTTAAGGGATGGCATGTCATGAGTTGCTGGGACTCCTACACTGACCTGAATACCACCAATGACTGCAATTTAATCTAGAATATAAGGACTGAAACAAATCAATATTTGAACATAACTCTGCCTACAAATGTTTTGTTCCAGGAAAAAAAAAAGCGCTTTTACAGAAGAAGAGTTATTCCTGTCAGTTCTTAAATGCTTGAGACCTGAATGCATGCATATCTGCTCCAGTGGTACAAAAGAAAGAGCAAGTTTACAAGGATTTATTAATGCTTGGAATGAGGACAGCTCTGACTGGAAGTCTTTGCAAAGTAGTGGATGTGCTAATGAAGGCTGCTGCCTCTCTTTTATGCTGTTAGGCATGCAAGTGTTGCTCTGAGTGACAGCAAGGCACACACGGTAACCTATATCCTATAAAATTAGCTTGTTCTGATTGCTGAACCTGCACACATTTTCCTGAAAGTTCAAAATTGATTTAGCACATTCTGTAAATGGGAGGCCAGGTTGTCCGCTAGACACTCCACTGAAGAAATGCAGCAGAGGAGAGAATATGGCTTAATCACAGCACTGAAAACAGCATGAACAGGCTGGGCAATGAGTTGGGAGACACGTCTTTGAAATGTGCAGCTTTCTCTTGCAGTCCTTAAACACAAATGTCCCCTTGATTCAGTATTTGATCGTCTATCAGAAAAATCCTATCTCTTAAAGTGTTGCAAACTTGAGCAACTTGAGTCCCAAGTCTAAGTGACTATGTAAATATCTGTCAGTCATGGATATTATTGTTCAAGTAGCCTTAAAACTGCCAAAAGAAAATTAAGGATACTCAAGACATTTATATACGCTTTAAGATATTAAACACTGAAAGTGCTGGTCTTAAACTTAAAGGCCCTGTAGAATTAGTACAAAAGGTTCAATTTTTAAAAAATAAAATGCAGATCTCTTCCCACAAAATCCAAGTTATTCACAGATCTATTTAAAAGGTTTTAGATGACTCTACTGATTTGGGCTTTGTTATTAGTCCCTTAAGTGAGTATCAGCTTGGAAAATTAGAGAAACTCTAAACACAACCTCACCTGAAGATGTTACACAGCAGGAGAACTGCTATTTAAAGTGCTTCTTTCCATCTCTGAAACAGACCTTCTACAGACAATAAACAAACAAAATCTATTAATTTCCACCACTGACATAATTTTGAGAAAAGACAGTAATAGAATTAGTAAGCACATCCCAAGTGCCATTACTGACAATCACATTTTCCTTCTGTTTCAAGTAGAGGCATAAACTAAAATTAAATGGACTATAACATACTAGAAAGGAAACTAACTTTAAGAATCTTTGACTTTAAAAGGCTGCAGCTTTCAGGCCTGAAAGACTCCTACAAATGATGCAGTGAAGAGAGAACAAATCAAATCTCCTTCCCCCTTTTAATTAAAACAATAGCTAAAATTGTGTTTGCCAGTTACTGGTTTTAATGCCCAGTCCTCCATAAGAGAAAATTCTCCCTTTGTTTTTATGCCCAAGGGAGAAATAATGTAGTAATCTAGGTTTCAAAAGAAAATAAATAAACCAGAAATGATTTACAGTTTACCAGTCATTCACAAAGTTGAAAAGTTTGCCAGATGGTCAGAAGAATTAGAAGAAAATGCTTTTTGATTTTACTTCTGTTTAGATAACAGTAACTTCCCTAGGTTTTCGTTTTACACTCTCAAGTCTTGCCAGAGGGCGGAAATTTGTTGACTTCCTGCTTCCTTCTGTAGTAGTTAATCGACAGTCCTTCTGCAGCCCCCTCAGCAGTTCCATTAACTCCCGTTTTTCCAGCTCTGCCTGCTCCAGCTCTTGCCGGTGCTGTCTCTCTGCAGCCATCAGAGAGCGTACGTCTGACATCATTCGTGACATCTGACTCTGAAAAGCGAAAAGCAAAAACCAAACTTACTGCAAGAAAATGCCTATTTTCTAATGATGATGGTATGAGGCATGTAGGGTAATGGATTATAAAGAATAAGAGACATAAATAATTTTTTCATAGCAGAGAAAATGTAGACAATTTGAGACACAATATAGCATCCACGTACTGAGATGATCTTGCTTCAGAGATTCTGACAAAGGTTTCCAAAAAGTGCAAGAAGTTTCTTAGAAACTATAATAAGAAGCACAATATTTACCCAGTTTCTGCCTAAAATTTGTATTCCAGGACCTCAAACAAAATAAGGTTTTGTTCAGATACATTCTTCAAGGACTTAACATCAAATCTGGTAAAAATATAAAAGTAAATTACAAAGAACATCTATTGTTTTGGGTTTTAAAAATCCTCATTGTGTGCTTTAAGAAGTACTGGATGAATGGAAAGGTAAGACAGTTTTCCTTGTTACTTGATTACTTTTACAGTGCAACATCCCAACCTCTTCACCACACTGAACCACAGTGTAAATACTTGACTGCAGTAGGGTTCTATGCACTCTGAACAGAGCTGGATATTTAAATACATCCAATTTTTGATGTGTTTTTCATGTTTAGACAGGAAAAATGAGTTTCAGGCTGATCTGCTGACATGCCATGTATTCACAGAACAATGCCATTCTATTACAGGGATGTCCAGGTCACCTCCGAGTAAATTTGAAGGAGGTAATTCCCACAAACACAGCACTTGGTCCACTTCTCAGCAGGCCCAGCACTGTACTAACACCTCTTTTGCTTCCCATACTTTATGTAATGCTCATCCATATGAGAGCACATTAACAAAATAAGGAACAGCAAAAAGCTAGACTGTCAGAGGAGGGGAAAAAAAAAAAAAAAAAAGAAATTATATTTACCTTCAGTTCTTCAATTTCATTTTGTAGAATACTCTCTTTTTGGACCATATGCCTTCTCTGTGAATCTAACCTTGACTCCATCTCATGTTTTGCTTCCTCCACTCTGCAGATCATCTCTGACCTAAAAGGTTTATTTCTCCTCATTAGATATTGTAAGTATGAGGAAAATACGACTTTCAAATTCCAGAAAGCCTTCTTGCAGCCAAACAGCCAGATCCAATTTGGATCTACATCAGGCCAACAAAAAAATATAACTGCCAACTTTGTTCCGGTTGCATTTAGGTATTCTGTCATTTTATGCAGTCACCTTGCAGCTCAACAGCAAGCAATGGCATTTTAGGATTTACAGTAACTTGGACAAAAAAAAATAACAGAAATAAAATCAAAACAGTAATAATCTTAAGTCTATGCTGACCCACAGTAATATTCTGTCCCATTAATATCAAGTAATGAATACTATTTGACACATATCAGAATCCAGGACTAGAATTCAAGTGTTTTATGCAAAGATTTTAGGTCCAGGCTAATATAAAAATCAAAGGAAGAGATCCATACCGAAGTAGTTCTAGTTCAGTTCGTAGCTCTGCTACACAGTTATGTTGGGTGTCCTCAGCACTGAGAATGGTGTAACCACAACCATTGGGGCATTCACGGCTCCGATATTCACACACTGCCAGGTGACCATCTAAGTTGCGTCGTTCGACTTGAACTGTACAACCTGAACATGGAACAGTAAGGTCACTTACAGTCACTTACAAGTAACAAAAGGTTTTAATTAACCCCAAACAAACACACTTAAGCAACCAGATGCTAACCAACAGTCAATCTGTAAACCAATTAAAAAAATGTCTTTAGACTAAGAAATGTGTTATAACATACACACTAGTAATAAAACACTTTTTAAAAGCCTGATTAATGTATTTATCCATTAACAAAAAACACATATTAAAAAGTAGGTATGTTCTTTGAAGTCTTTGACACTGGTTTGGCATTAAAACACCATCAGGAATGACAACACTGATGCCAAGCAGACTCCAGTAGCAACCCTCCACTGCCAACACACATTGTAACATCGTGAATTGCCCATGTAAAAAAACCCCATTACATGTCAAATTTGGAAAAAAAAAAAAATCCAAGGACAATAGTAAAAACTGTAAGTGAGAGGAAATATAATTTTGTTTTCCAAAACATTCCTTGGACCTGTGTGTAACATACCAGACCACATAAACAAGAACATTCATTTATGAACATTTAATATCTGAGGAAAAAGTAGAAACATTTACACTGAAATTCTGGGACAAAAACTTCCCAAGTCTGTCATGTAAAATCTGCTGAATGAACAGTATATAAATTATTGCTACATTTAACAATCCAAACTTTAAAATTTGTAGTCTTTACTTTTAAGCTCTGGATCATTGTTTGATTTAATGTAGCTCCTTCCATTTCATTTGATGATAAAACAGAGGTAGAAAAACTGAAACAACTGAGCAATGAAACTTGCCAACAATCATAGCATAAAGTTACAAGAGACGGCTCTCTAGAAAGGTTTTACTAATAATTATTTGTAATTGGAAGTGCTCAGAATATGCTCTGATGTACTCAAGAAAGAGTTCAAGAGATGTAAGAACCCTCACACCAGACATCAGAGACAAGGTTTGATGACTCTATAAATGCCTGTTCCTGCACAAAGCAAAACAGAGTTTCTGCAGGAGTCACAAGAGAAATTATAAATTCCGTGGAGAGATTCTAGGTTCTTAATTTTTTTATATTTAATTATGTCAGACTTGACTATGCCCTTAGCATCATTAATTAGAAATTAAGGAACATATGACATTTTAAATAAAACTGACTGTGAAATTTTAACAGGATACTTCTTTTTATCAGTATGATGCTTTCTCAGGGGGTGCATGTTTCTTTTAAATAAAAGACCTTAATATGAACACATCAGTAAAAGACCTTAATATGAACACATCAATTCTAACCGCAATTTATGCTTAAAACAATTAATTTTCATGATACATCTTTGTTAAGAACAAAGTGACCACATGTACCAGGGAACGGGACATTTTATTGAGATCCATAATAATTCTGTAAGTGCTATTATATTGAATTAAATATGGACAACCAATGTTGAAAGACAAACTTGTAACTTGACAGAAAGCATACCAAACATACTATTGGATTTTCATAAATTTGAAGTCCATCGTTCTCATTGATTTTGATTGGCTGCTGGATAACATTGTTGGTAATGGTAACAACTGCCATAAAGTAGCAAAATTTTCTTGAAGACAACTGCTAAAAAACCATCCTAAAGCTCTGAATTTCCATTTGGAAACAATGGACATTATTTGCATGCTGCTGACAAAATGATAACAAACACATGTTTTCTGAATGCAAATGATTTAATTTCTTTGAATGCTACTCACCAGCATTGGAGCAGGGTATCTGACTGTATTCACACTCTCTTTCATGCCTGTCTATAGACTCCAGAGAACAAACCATTTCACAGCCAAACTCTCTGTTTTTGCAATGCAGCTGAAGACGGTTTAAATCATTTTTCATATATCTATGTGCAACAAAAAAATTCTCCTTACGACTGTAAACATTATTCAAAAGTTTGTATTTTCTGCTTTTGGAAAAAAAAAAAGTACAATTCTAATCTGCATTAGGGAAAATTTTGAATAAGCAATGTAATTTTTTTATGTCAGAACTGAAGTGATCACATTGGAATAGAAGAGGCTTAAAAGAAACAATGTTAATGGAAAATCCACTCTCCAAAATTTAATGTGCAAATGAAATCTCTAATTTTTAAATAAACTTTTAACCTTGACCTTTCACTAGTTCAGCAGTTTTGTGCTTGCAAACATGCCAAACCAAACTGACTATACAGACTACAGGCGAAAAAATCCATACAGTAAACTCTAGCCTTCTGTCTACACTACAAACCAACTTTCCACTCAGTAAAATCTCATTAGTGACAAAAACACTGGCAGTACTAATCAAGTTAACATCTGTGGCTGAAGATTTTAAACACAATACTACTTAATCTGAGCAAGATTAGACAATGCAGGGGGTTAAACAGCAAGTGGTGTCTACTGATGAAACACTGAGTGCTAGCAAGGAATTATGGAAGACACTTGTGAGAACAGCTCACCTTACATGATAAGGCAGCTCTAGTCAGATATTCTTATGGATAAAGACCTTTTTGATAAAGGATTTGATAGTTAACATGAACAGGAATTATTAATTACGAAACTCACTATAGTATCTAGGTAGGACTGAACTGAGAATAGTGTTCAGTAATTGTTCTTGTCGAGAGTTGCTTTGCGTGCTTAGTATAATATCCAGACATATCTACAATTAGCAATTAAGATACAAAAAAGTGGAGAACAAACTAAGTGTTCTTTCCACTTTGAAATATTAATACCTTGAGAAGTAGTTGTAATAAATACATGATGCTAATGCTTTCATGCAAGTGATCAGTTTTTGCCTTAAGCATATCGCATAAAGACAATCTGAGTGACAGTAAAGGAGAAGAGATGAAGCTGTGCAAGCAAAGCTGAGAAATTCATGTAACTTCAATGTACAGCACATTATTGTATACCTGTAGAGAGGTCGTAGCAAAGACACATCAATCATTTGTCTGTCTTCAGGGCAGTTACCATGATGAATAAGCCACCCATGTATGCAGACAGTACAGAAAGCGTGTTCACAAGGAGCCTGTAAAGGATCTTCTAACACATCACGGCAGATGGAGCATAACAGCCCCTCATTAACGTAGCCAACAAAACGCTCAATATCATAGCCCATATTCTTCACACACCTTTGACCTATTAAAGCAACACAGAGAAATAAAGCAGCTTCATCCTGAATCTGTACAGCAAGATCCACAAAAAGGCCTGGAAGCAATTCCAGAAATACGAAGAACTTAACGTGAATAAAGAACTTCACCGGTGAGAATGCAAACACATAACATGCTTTGGACTTCAAGATTTGAGTAAAGCTTGGGGACTGTACCACTAGATGTCAGAAGCCCAATTTTATGTCAAGATTCTCTGAATTCTGAAAGGAAAGATTACAGCAGACAGTTAAGACCTGCTCATTCTTAACTCTGTAACTAAACATAGTTCTAGCAGCCACTACGAAACACAGTTTTTATTCAATTGAATTCTCCCAGAAGCAGAAATATCATATTAGTTCAGATGCAAATGTCTGCATTTGATTTTAATGCCTTTTATATGATGCCTAACAAATATCCAAACCAGTTCCTTACAGACAATAGCAGTGCTACTTTGAGGCAGCAGATCATTTAATGATCTTACTGAAAAAAATAAGGCTAAAACGTTCTACTTGCTGTAAATTTCCAGTCCAGAGGGAACAGCATGAAATCGCCACATCCCTACAGAAATATCTAATATTTGGGAAGAAAAAGAAGTCAAAACTGCAGCTAACCTTGAAATCATGAAGAGCTACTGTCTTCTCCTACATGGTCTATCCTATAAAACTGAGCAGCCTTTAAATGGATTTGGAAGCTTTCTGAAGAAGAGCTAACAGGCCATCTGGCTTCATCAAAATCCTATCATGAAAAGCCTTGTAAAGTTCAATAAGACTGCACTGAACCAGTGTAAAGGAACATGTTTCAGGCTTTGCACTCCTCCTTAACATACAAAATTACCTTTGTAACCCCACTGAGACTTGTGAAAGAGACTTTCCATTAGTCAATAGGTTTTTTAAATAAAAAGGAAGAGGAAGATATCTTACCTTTCCAGATTTTATTACATATATACGTAGTTGCTGCAAAACCTTCAGAAAGTCTTCTGGTCAGTAAGGCATGTAACACCTTCCTTCAGCTTCTCTTCACCATTTTATTATGCTTATGAGAAAAATCAGAAAGAAAAAGGCTCAGCACTGTTACCTAAATTAGTAAATTCTATGTCTAACCAGACAGATGTTGAATAGAGGCTGTCCTAACAGCCCATTAAAATTAAGCTTTTCAAAGCAAGCCACTGCAAAAACTACACTTCAATATAAGAGATATGACTAGGTTAAGGGAAGAACAAATATCACCAGTGTCTATTTCAATTATTACTGATGCAGATACTTATCACAAAACTGAACTTGCTGCTGCCATTTAATTTTGAAGTGTTACAGTTTTGTTTGTAAGGCTGAAGACAACAGAGTTAAGTATTAAGGAAATGCAGCAACTGAAATCTGTTAAAACTATATTCCTTAAAAAGGTATCTTATCTAATCTGTTTTTATTCCAGCATGATAAACATTTTCTTTTTAAACCAAAACTACTCTGATAGAATCTGAATTAGAACTCTGTAAGTAAGAACAATAGGGATCTCTAAGGTCTTACATTAAATTTTGCTCTAAAGGGGAAAGAGAACTTGGCAGTTCTCCTTCATAAATACAATATAAATCTGGAATTTAGAAGATCTTAGATATCTGAGTATCAAAGCATGACTGATTCTGATTATGAAAGGTGCCTGTGTTAAAAGGCTATTTGCTAAGACTAAAGTTAATAAAACTTGTACCGAAAGTGCACATTAACAAGCAAGCATCCATATTACCCAAATACAAAACACATCTGTCGCACAGTTCCTATATATTTTGTTTCTACCTGCATGTTTATCATTTAGCTAACACAATGGCTTCTAAAGATGCTTCAGATTAGATTAGCTGGGTCACCTAGCGACAGCACTGCCACAGCAGGAGGGAGTACAGTCCACATAGACTCCTGACAGGCACCCAGGCAGATTTCATGGACCACATTAGCTCTTTGCATTGGTGGCTACACTGTCACTAACACCATGGTGTTATCAGAAGCAGAACCTGAAGTCTAATACTAGTTCTCAATACCAATGAAAGCACTGAAACAAACACTATGTTTATGCACTTATGCATTCTGTAATTTGAGCTGAGAGCCCAAAATTCTGATTTGGCTTTGTGGATCCCAGAAGATTCAGGTTCAGAAAACTTTCAAAGCACTACAAGATACACCAACAAAACTTTATTTTTGCTGCCCTAAGGTTTCTGCCTGACTGTAATTGCAGATGCTAAAAGCCACATATTGCAGGCACCTTGCTGGTTCCTGAGCACCAAATCATCAAGATGCTCTACAGCATATTTTAGAGACTTTGAAAACTATGAGAATGTGAGAAAGAGTATTTTTATCAAGTGGGAAACAGAAGTTTATTTGTGTTACAATGAAGCACAACAAACACATACATATATTTGCACAACATATAAATAAAAAGACACAATCAAAACTGAAGTTTAAATGGAATGTGGATAGAATCTTTGAGGTAAAACATAGAATCAAGGGGGTTTCTGATGAGAATTTTGGTCTATTTTCAAGACTGATGTTGTGAAACACCATCCTACACAGTGCCAGAATCCTTGTGTTTTTGAGACCTACAAGAGCAGCTGTCACTGAAGTCACAGACCTCTAGTAGAAATTTCCTAACCTGAAGAATCAAAGGCATCTTATCTTCTGCCAACTTCAGGAGATGCACTTTTGTCAACAGATAAGCAGAGGTACAGCATCAGATGAATGTCATACACTGTGGTAGTACAGACAAGTTTGTTCTGTACTTCCATCACAAAACAGCATAATTTTCAACTTTTGCTCTGTCCCAGAACCTTCTTCTTCTCTACTTGGCTTCAAAACCACTCGTTCTATTTCTCTTACACATCACCACTTGTAGTTTCTAGGTGCAAATGAAAAAGGAGTATAACATTATTTACCACTGGCTTGACACATTCCACTAACATTTTCCAACCTTGCCTTTTCTTTGGTTTCTCCTGTCCAGAATTTTGCCCATCACCTGGCTATTAGCAGCAACACTGCCCATGAGGATATCTGGAATTTCCAGGTGCCCAATCTGGAAGGCAGAAAAATCACAAACTATCACACGCTTTTTACATTCCATTTTTTCACATATGTTGTACTGCTCCCCATAGTTCTTGGCAAGCAGAAATCTCTTCCAGATTTCACAGATAATAAGTAATTTTTTAGTAGTTGTAATCCCACATTGTTTGCCAAGCTGATGCGCACCAAAACCTGCCTTGAGCAACAGCCTGCACTGCCTTCAAACAGAGATTTTTGTGTTAACACAATAGTAGGGAGAACACAGATGGGGTGTAGTTCGCAACAACATAATCATATAGGTTGCTTAATGACTCTCACTAATCATATAGGTTGCTTAATGACTCTCACTAATCAAACCTAGTCACCTAGGTTGCAATGGACCTTTTAGATCATTGAGTCCAACCATAAACTCAACTCTGGCAAGCCTTATCCCTGGAGACAAGGTGACATTGAAATATGATATTACTTCAGATTCCATTTCCACAAAGACAAGACTGAACTTTGAATCTCGATATGTAGAAGTGATGTTTTAAGGTATCTGATGCCACTATTCCAGTCATTGCAAGCCAGTATTAATGCCTGAAGAGGCAGACTTACCCCTCCAACCATGACAGTACAAGTCATTTCTATAGCCACTTGATGTGTCATACTGGGTAACTGACTTGTTTTAAAACTAAACTGAGGGGGGGTAGGGGAAGTTTTGACACAAGCCAATCTATCCACTAATCAATGTCCTCTTAGCTTCCCTCTACTTCCTCCTTTGAATTAATTAGAACATTTAATATATCCCTTTTTTGAACTAGCTTGATAACCAGCCATTCAACCACTCACTGTTTCACTAAACTAGATTTTCTTGTAGATGGTTCAGCAAGAGCTCCAATGACTGTGGAAACGGGGCAAGAAGGGGATGAGCAAGAGCAGACCGGGCAGAAAGGAAAGAAAGACAGCAGGGTTATTTGTGGCTAAGACTGCTGTATAGCCACTGCCTCAGCTGAGCTCCCCAGACTAGAATATTGTCGACCTTTGTGGAAGAGAAAGAGAACAGAACAAGGTAAGAATAGAAAGGTGTATCAGCTCATACCCATGAAAAAAATTACTTAATAAAGAAAAATGAGATATACTAGCAATTTAAGGCCTACACCACTACCAGGAACTAAGAAGCTACTAAGAACTACTTAGAACGCTTTAATGTAATTCATCCACTTGCTCTTCAGCTGCAATACCTACTAAAAAAAAGAGCAATACAAGATGGGGACCTCCTAGACCAGCTCTGAAGGCTTTGAAGGGCTGGACGGTGCAGCACAGGGGAAAGACCAAGGACAGGAGAGCTCTCCTCAGAGGCTGTGGTGCATTGAGGACCGCTTCTCACCGCGAGGAGGAAGGCCACTTAACGCAGAATAACCGCTCCGTAGCGGGTTTAGACAAGTTAACAGGCACTGATCTGTATCTCCATGGACACCAGGACACAGCTGGCCGAAATGCCGCCAGCCCGACTCTGAAGGTCCCAACACCGGGCCTGCCATGGCCAACGACCCCTGACAAACGCTCGCGTCCTCCCCCTCACGGCCCCTTTCCGCTCAACTATCCCCTTCGGCCCGCAGCCCACGGCCCGGCCTTCACAACTGTCACATCGGCCGCAGTCCCCGCTCACCCTGCCCGCTGCCTCCTCGTCCCGCCGCCACCGCCCGCTGTAGCGACATAGAGATTACATTTACGTCCGCTCCTGCTTGACGGCGGCAAAGCAGGCAACGGAACCGCACCGCCATGCTGTGTGCGGCGCCGCCGAGGACCCGGACGCAGACGAGCACTGCGCAGGCGCCCCGCCGCGCTTCCGAGGTGGAGAGACTCGGCCATGCGCCCTGAGAGAAACACCGCTTCACCCGCACAGGCACGGAGCATGCGCATTGAGCGCGGGGCCGCGAACGGGCTGACGGGAGCCGACGGCGGGACAATTGAGTGCCGAGTCCGAGGTACGGCCCGGGGTTGTGGGCTACTGAGTGTAAGTTACTGTATTCTTCTGGCGGGGAGCCGCCTGGGAACCCCAAGCTCCTTGGGATCGCCTCAGTATCCTCTCCCACACCATCCCTCCGGCTGTTACCGGGCGGCTCAGGTGGGCCGGGCCAGCCGGGGTAATAGCAGTTCGTATTGCATTGCGTTCTTGGGCCTGCCCCCAAATCCTTACAGTTATCACTGATGTGAGGCAACTTTTCACTAACACTTTTCACTAAGGTAATTCGCTCGCTGCCAGCAGTTTAACTGAGTGAAAGTTAAGCCTGTGTCATGTCTTTGTATTTGCCCATGAATAGTTTAGCCCACAATGTCTCTTGAAATGTTTGGGAGAGAACGTGCTAAATTTGTGCTGAGATGGCTAATGTAACTGCCCTTATCAGAACTACGTGTATACCGTGTTGAGTTGAAATGTTCTCTGTATGTGTCTTTTATTTGAATGCAGCTGTTAAGGTAACATTAAAGGAGAAAAATGCAATGCTTTCTGACACAGCTGTGCTTGTAGGGCATTTTAGGATCTGACTTCATGATATGCTCACTTTGATCAAGCTAATAAAAGGTGGGAGCAGTGCTTTTCTTGTTACTTCCATGCAACTGTATCTAAAAGAACTGCAAGTGCAAGGTGAATCAATGTATTGGTGTCTGTCTCAGAGCATATTTGCTTATGAAATTAATTAGTTGTTATGTGGAGCTATTCCTTGTGCGTGTTACATCTGCTCTGACCCCATCTAAAAGATCTTATAATTATACATCCAGAATGTCCTTTTGTAAAAACACAAAATATAGAATTTTTTTTGTATTTTACATTTTTATCATATTTCAAAAAAAACTTATATTTTGAAGACAGAGAGAGAAACACATAGGTAAGTGTTCCAGGAAGCAACATTGCATTTTAAAAACCACAGCCCTCTAATGACTTTTGTAAGCTGCAAGTATTAATACTAGTAGTACTCTGACATGTTCTTAAATTAAACAGGACTGAAGTTACTGAATTATCAAGGGGTATATCTTTAAATTTCGTACTAATTTGCAAATCTCTGTTTTTGTGGTTTAAGTCCAAATGATAGGGCATTATCATGCATTTTGGGATTCAGGGGAGAACTTGGTCAGATTCAGATGGTACCTGAAGCTGGCTGTGTTAAGGGCTGGTTCTGGAAGGTTCTTGACACCTCTGCAGCTTTCACCATAACTATCACTTGTTAACATCACAGGTGCTCTTGTTATAATAACCATGCTACTCCCTTATTGCATAGGGTTAACTAAAGTTCATATGATAACACTGTTGTTAAGTAGGCTTAAGGTGTGAGCTGCTGTTGACACTGCCAGTCACCTTCTTCCTGATATTTTTAATAATGGCCATCATGGAAGTGACAACAGTTAAGGCATTTTGAGATTAAGCTTTACATCCAGTAATAGCATTGTGTATATGCTAATTGTTCAGAGAGGAAGGAGAAAGCAGAAGTCATGTTAACATCTGCATGTCTGCAAAGTGTTTTGACAGTAAATACCCTGTTAGTACTTCTGTGCACATTTTGGAAAGAAATGCTGTCATGCTCTTCTATGCCACCGGAGTGCAGAGTAGTGTCAATAAAGTGCACGAACACACTAGTTTGCGACCGATGGAAACATGCTTTCAAGAAACTTGTGTCTGTTTAGTTTTTCCTAATAGTCGAGGGGGCATCAATTAAAATAAATAGTCCATGTATGAATGGAGAGCTAAATTAAAGTATGTTCCATAAATTGCTGGACCATGCTCGTCTTCATCATTCCTGCCGCTGTGTTATGCTATTGGAATTTTCTTGTTTTGTTTCTACTGCTTTGAAGTATTAAGATTATAATTTGCTATCCTAATGGTTGCAAATATGCTTTGTCATATTAGTATTGATGTATGTTTGATTTATACCTGAGGCTGGTTAGCAGAGTAATGGTCTAGATTGTGGGAAAATCTCCAGTGATCCTTCCACTGTTCAGCTGGGCATAACATGAAGTGATAATTTTCACTGTAATTCTGAGATAATTTTCTGCTGACTTCTGATTTTATTACAGTGAAGATAATTGACTACTTAATGCAAAACTCTAATCACAGACACGAAACATACTTTTTACATTCTTTATTATCCAGCAATAATGGGCTTTCCAATCTTATGTTTTAGGAGAATTAGTTCTGTTTCAAATTACCTTTCTTTTTACACTGTTAAGTTTGTAAGCAGCCCTACATTGCGCATCTCCATAGCATTCCTTGTTATCAAGAACTGCATTATTGGCTTTTCAAATGGAAAAGAAAAGAGTTCAGCTGCAGAATTTGCTGCAGTCAATCTTTCTTAGTACTTAAACAATTAACTGCAATGATACTACATTTTCTTAAATTGTACTATGTTTGTGAATTAAGATTATTCCTTGAAAAATCTTTAATGATGCCTTTTGTTTTCAAATAGTGTTTATATTGTTATCTATGGATATATTTTTTTACCTTAAGTCTATTCTGACTATAGTTTATCTACGTCCTTCCTTCCTCTCCACCCTCCAGAGCAGTACAACTAAGTATGAGACGATCTGCAGCTCCAAGTCAGGTTCTAGGAAGTGTATCCAAAAAGCCAAGGTTTATACCACCAGGAAAAAATATCACAGCTTATCTCAAAAATGAAAATAAGGAAGCGGATCAAGAAATGAAATTAAAGGAGGTAATCTGAATAGTATACTAAAAGTATATTTGTTTGTACAGTGCTGTTTCTAAAAGATAGTATCTGGGCTCACCACAAATAATCTCTGCTTAAATAATCAGTGTGTCAGAACAGATTTTGATATTTTTTTTCTGTTGCTACATTTGATCACACTTCTTGGCCAGGCTTCTCTCATTTGATGAAGTGGATGCAGATACGGATTGCATTCTGACCTGGGCTTTGTTGGATTCAAATGTTTGTAAATGCCTGGGTAAAAGCAGTTAAAAAACTGCCTAGTAATGAAATGTCAGTACCTCACATTGCTGTCCTGCTGTAAGGAGCCTTTTCTGAAACCTTGACTATCAACCAAAAAAACGCACTGCAATTTGTACTGATTTTATCTTTTTATCTACTTGCACAAGTGATATTTGGTGTTATGTGCATCCACTTTTTGTTATGAACACGGGGATGCATATATTTATGTAGATAGTTTGATCTCCATTTCCCTTCATGCATGAAGGAAATGTTACTGTGAACTTGCTGTTCTTTTGCAGATAGATGAGAAAGATGGAAGTGCTTCATTGCTTTCTAAAATAAATGGACAAAATCAAAATGCAAACATTACACAGTTTGTGGATTCAGCTGAGAAAGCAAAGCCTACAAAGACATGTTTCAGCATTAAGAAGTGTAGCACGATGGAAATAATGAAAACACTAAACATGCCTAAAGCAGGTAAGATGCTCTTTCTTATTTACTGCTCTGAATTGTAAGTGTATTTTAAAGCTTATAAATTATATGCTATTTACTAAACTTTTAGAAATTGCTAATATATGAGCTGTGCAGTGACAGCACTATTTGGTGTTCTGTGTAAAGAGTGAGAGAAACAAACATAAAATGATTTTTTTAAAATAGAAAAGGAGAAAAAAGATGGTGTTTCGGAAGCCAATTGGTAGTGCTGCTCTTCAGATGTGTGTCTTCCAGAGGAGTACTTCAGTCAACTCACCCTAATCCAGAGAGATATTGAGAATCCCTGAATTGTGGAAAAGTTGTTCTAATTTGGAGATCTTTTTGGCTTTATGCAGAGAATGCTAACTGTTCTGAGTGGGTTCACATTTTTTTTCAGAATTTATCAGAGCTTCTTTGTTTCGTTGTCTCCAGTGGCACTCAAGGTTAAAGCATGGGCTGCTAACTCTATGGTAGCATCAGAGCAGGACTGTCTCTGTTCATCCATGTGTGTGTACTTACTCATTTGTTACCCCAGTAATGAATATTACTCTAAAAAACTATGTAGTAAGCACTCCAAAGATACTGAAGTGTCTGAACTGTAGCAAATGCACTTTGATAGACCTGTATGACCCTGTGGGGTGGTCGAATGTCTTCGTTTCCCACACTTCAAGTGCCCTAACCACAGCTGTATCACAGAATTGCAGAATGTCAGGGATTAGAAGGGACCTACAGAGATCATCTAGTCCAATCCCCCTGCCTGAGCAGGAACACCTAGACTGGGTCACACAGGGTCCAGGTGGGTTCTGAATATTTTCAGAGAAGAAGACTCCACAACCTCTCTGGGCAGCTTGTTCCAGTGTTCTGTCACCCTCACTGTGGAAAAGTTTTACATTTCTGTGGAACCTCCTGTGTTCCAGCTTGTGCCCACTGCCTCTTGTCCTGTCACTGCAGGTCACTGAGAAGAGCCTGGCTCCATCCTCCTGACACTCACCCTTTACATATTTATAAACATTAATGAGATCACCCCTCAGTCTTCTCTTTTCCAAGCTAAAGAGACACAGCTCCCTCATAAGGGAGATGCTCCAATTCCCCAATAATCTTCTTTGCTCTGCTCTGTAGTACAGGGACGGTCTGCATTGTGTGAATGCAGGGGTAAAACCTCAGGAGCCAAACGTCTCTTGAAAGCATTGCACTTGAGCTGGGCTACTAACATTGCTGGATGAAATCACTCCCCTTGGAAGTGGCTCAGACATTTCGACATCTGTCTTGCTGTTAATTCACTGTTGTTTCCTCCTAATTAATTTATGTTGATAATGATCTTTCTCCTTGTTTTAGGGTTCGTGTAATTGATAACACTTTGTGTAATGACTGGTGTTTTAAAAAAGCATTTTATAACCACTTATCACCTTGATTCTATGATGGTTGAAATTATAATTCCGAAGGCTTTATCAAAGTCACATTTAATTTTGTCTGTGGTAAGAGCTACTTAAACTGGAAGCCTGACAGGAACAAAGCTCCATGTTCCAAAGCTCAGGCTAAGCAGGTATTCCCAATACGCCCACATATGTACAATACATACGTATGTATACATATAGCTGGTAACATAGGCTAACACAGCTTTCAGGCAAACACAAGCAGTGGCAAAGGACACATTCTGTTCCTCTCTCTGGCTGATCGGGGTGAAAACCTGGTTGTGGAAATGACTTTATACATACATATATGTGTGTATATTGTATATAATATATGTATAATATAAATATATTTATGTGTATACACATACAAAACACACATATATAAACATATATATATACACATATATTAACACACACAGAGGGAATGTAGATCCCTCCAGTTACTGATCCTATGCATTCAGTCTATTCAGTAACTGACCCCATGATCTGTTGGACATCCTATCTGTGGGCATGTGATCTTATGAATTACAAAGACCACAGCTCCCAGTCCAGTTGCGCTCTCACAGGTGAAAACACAGTATAAGTTCCTCCAGTAATTGGCCTTAGACACTTGGTCTACTTAGTGGTGAGGTCCTGGATTCACTAGTCTCCCAGCTGCCTTCTGCACGAAGCATGCAGACATACAAACATGTATCTCTGGTAATTAGACTTACCAGTAGCCAAACCCCTGATATCCTGATCTCTCCAGTAATTCCTTGGACTTTCCAGACCCTCAGGTCTCTCTGATATCTGTTCCAGACTTATGGCTGCTCCAATGCTTGGCTCACAATCTTCTTATCTTATTTGCCAGCTAGTCCGGCTTAGTGTTTGCTGTTGATCGCACATTGACAATATACCCAGACAGTATGCATGGGCTCTGCCCTCCATGCTTGCTGCCACATCAAGTGCCTGGGCCCTGTGACCTGTGTATGGTCCAGATTCAGCTGCTGGCATGTACATTTCCATACATGCTTACGTATGCAGAATAGAGTCCCTTCATCCAAGAGAATATTTAGAAATTAAACTTCCAAGAGAATATTTAGAATTAAACAACAACAAATGTTGTGAGATAGAAAAGATACTAAATGCTTTTTCAGTATGATGAATTCTGGGTGCCACTGATGTGGGTTCTCTGTGATGAATTTAGAAAAATAACTAAAAAGTTATGGAGAGAGACTAGTTGAGTTGTTTCTGTTGATGTTGTGCCCTCTGAGTGACAGAAGAAGCTATTTGGTGCTAAGGCTTTTCTATGTCTGTAGAATGAGGCTGACCCTGCAAGTTTTTGTGAAGCTATGATGAGATGTACCATGAAATGTGCTATCAAATAAGGATATCTAACCATAAGGTCCCTGGTGATGCAAGTACTGTACTGTGAAAACAATCCTGCATTGAGGTTCTCTTAAATCTTAAGTAATTTCTTAATAACTTAGATTTTCTGTGAGAGTTTCTGTTCTTTATGTCACTTTTTTCTGTTAGTCATTACAGCTAGAGTAGCAATTATGTAGCCTGTGTAAACCATAACCTTCTTTGTAGCAGAAAATGAAGTTGTTTCGTCAAAGCTGCTTTTGCTATGACATTTGTAAGTAATGGAAACCAGTTGTGAAAGCCAGAGTCAGTTTGAGGTTTTTATTAATACTGTAATGGAATTATATCTGACTGCCAGTATTTGCAGCCAAAGATGACTTATCTGTTAAAGGACATTAAAATGATTTGAAGTTTGAAACCATCTGCATGTATGCGTTACTTTGATTTATTGTCTCTGTATCATTAAATGCAGATGATAAACTGTTTTTTAGCTCAAAGTTTCGATGTTTGGGTTTCCAGTGCAGCAGTGGAACATGTAAATAGATACCCAGTTTCCACTGAAATTCTTGTGAAACACCTGTGGACCACTGGACAACTGTGTTGTTCATAAAACTAATCTTTCTGAAACCTAGCCCTGAAAATGTTGCACATTCTTTAAAAAAAGTGTTACCTGACACATGGTGTCTATTTCCTAGAGTAGACAAGTAAGAATGCGATTAGATGGCATCCATCTAAACATTATAGCATATCTCACTTAATACTTGCTTTTCTAGACTTCTGTTAAAAATAAATTTTCCTAAAATTTCACCAATAACAGTAAAATAGAGGTGATTCTGAAATTCTATGACATGACATATTTCTTAAGATTGTAATAAGATTGCAGCAACTCTTGTTAAGTGCAGCTTACAAGTTGGTTGTAATTTTAGGAGTCTTTGAACTATAAGATATCGAACATGTTGTAAGTTGTGAATTATGAATTAGTTATTGAATTGTAAGTTATGATGGTTTTCCCCTAAATACATGTCTTTGTAGAAAAATGAACTTTACTGCTGCTTTATGAATCAGCGTTTGCTTGTTTTTAAGAGGCAAATAACAGCAGTATCTCTGGTACCTTTGTTTTACATTCAGATATAGTGCTTGTTGATAGTAATAATGGATGCATAGGTAATTTATTGTGTCTTTTCTCACACACTTCTAGAGAATCCTATAATAAAAATCCACATGTTCTTTATAAATTGAAGTTACTTGAACATTCCTAAACTATTAATGGTAATTGAAAATTAAATCATGAGTGTGTTTGGAAGGATATTATTGCAACTCTTAGAAGTGCTTGGTTTCTACTTGTCCTCATTCTATTGCAAGAACCTACAATAATAGAAATAATAATAGAATATAGAATAATAGAAAATACATATAATTTGAAGAACCAAGGGACAGGCAAGATGCACTATGGTAAGTGGGATTGACCAGAACTGAGGTTTTTAACCACATCGCCTTCTTTAACTAAACTTTTATTTATATAAAGCACATGTAGTGAATTTAATTTAAGATTATTACCTGAGGTTACAGCTTGCTTTCTTTAGGTATTTTTAATCTAGGAGAACATCCCTCCTTTTTTTCCTTTGAACTTGCTTTATTGTGTGTGGAAATGAATAACTATTTCACCTGCATACATTCTGACCGGACAGAAATTTCAATATTTGAACCCCATGAAGATGAAGAGAAATGCTGGATACGAAGTTTTGTTCTGTTACAGCTCACCTGTCTTTCCTCAATCACTAATTTCTGTTGATAGGCCTTCCAAAAGCAACTTTGTCAAAAGTCCTCAAATATTCTCAGAATACTCAGAAGAATGTCTTCGAGCTAACACTGAAGACCGACTCTAACTGTATTTATAATGGTGTTAATGTGTCCCTTGACAGATGTTTCTGAATGGTTTTTTTTGTGCCTATGATATTTACTGTGCACAGTTTTTGAGTATATTTTCTTGATCTTTGGAACGCTAATATTTACTGTACATTTTAGAGTACATTGCTCTAAAAGGTTTAGAGTCTGCTCATTTAAATCACTTCTATTTTAATACCAGGAATGTTTGCTGGCCCTATAGCTTTCTGAACATAGTTACTGGTTAGTCTGATACCTCCCAACTCTTTTTATGAATCAAAGCCAAAGTAATTTGAATATTATAAGACAAAATCCATTTTTCTTTCAGTTATGACAACACCAATCAGTTTGCTATTACTTTATATCAGAGTATTATTATTTTTTTTCAGGATTTGTCATATTGCCTGATTTCAGTCTAATTGCCTACTCTTTGTTTCTAGATAACACAGCTAAAAACATTCAGGCCCTACATCTAATAACGGAAGTCATTACTGCTAGAATTACTTGGATATCTACAGGAATAGAAATACTAATTATAATTTCTTTTAATGCATTCATTTCTATTGCACTTCACAGACAGAGGTGGAAACCTATTGTATTCAGGACTATTTTTACTTACTGTATATTTTGGTGGTGAAGCTGCATTAAGAGCTGCAGTGAAGTGGGCCCTTCAAATGTTCTCATAAGCAGTTGGTAAAGCAGTTAAGTCATTGGGTAAAAGATGCTGCACAAACATCTGTAGCTCTTAAGAGTTGCCAAGGACACTTAAGGACAACTAAGTTGTAACTGGATGCCTGAGTGTGTTGTTTAAGTTAGATTCAACCAAATTTACAAACTTGTAAACACTTCTTATTTGAAGTACAGTTCTTTATTTTACAAAATGATTTCCTGGTCTCTACAATATTATTGGCAGAACTGTTTGTAATAGTGAATAGACAAATTTGTAGACAAGGTGTCTCTAAGCTCAGGATAGCTTCTTCACTGTTTAAGAGTCATCTGTATTTGTTGTATCAGTTAATTGATTGGTTAAGAAAACTATACTGATGTAAATGTACCAAAAGAGAACTTGTCTGTATCTCTGATCTGACAATGGTTACAGAAGTGTTAACTTAAGCACCAGTCCAGGTGGATATGCATGCAAAGTTCTACCTGTTGTCCCAGTATCCCACTGCACAGCAATCAAAGTATTGCAGGCAGACTTTGTAAAAAAGATTTCTGAGATTATTTGGTCCTAGATGACTTGTGTTACCTGGTTTGCAGCTTCGTTACCCTCTGGCATCTCCTGAGGATGTGAGATGATGTCTTCTACTCTGCTGCTAGCTAAGAATTTTCCCTAGCATTTCTCCAGGTGATTATGTACACTCTGAGTTCCCCAGTCTGTGGTTGTGCATTGTTTGCAGTTATGCATGGAAATGCTAAGACAGCAAAGGAGCAAACAGCGTTTTAGCAAAGTAACTTTTCTGCTGTAGTCTTAAAATCTTCAAAGCGCTCAGGACTTCAAAAAAAAAAGACTTGAAGTAGTTTACTCTTACACTGTTTGTTCTAAGGACTCTCTGAGGTTTTCTGGGGTGTTTTCTTTTTGCCTTCCTCTTCCTATAGATTCATCACCTCTGTAGTAGTGAACAGAACTATCTACCAAGTACAATATTGTCTTCAACAGCTTCTGTTGCAGTGGTCAGAAGCAGTACATGCAGCAGACATGAATTTCCTGCTTCTTTAGTTTTAAGGTCTATCAGTGAAGAAATCATTACTGGATTACAGTATGATAGGCTGCTGTAAAACAAATCCAGACTTGCATAATTCTATAGTGATATTTCTACAGTTAGTACAACAATTTATAATTTGAAATTGCTGTCATGTGAATACCTAGGTTTTATGTAGATTATGTAACCAGAATATTCACATGTAGGAGAAAAGATCAGTGAATTGACAATGAATATACTTTTCATTTGTCCTGCTTAAGTGTGCTGTGATATGTGTATTTGAACTAATAGAAATAACAGAGAAGGAAAACAGAAAGTAGAAGGGCATTACATGGTCAAAACGTAAAGAAAATTAAAAATACAGAAAAAAGCATTCATGTTGAAAGTACTGATGAAGACAAGAAAAAACCCAAGTGAAATAAGAAAGCTAAAACACAGATGATCTAAAAGTATTTCTAACAAGCCGAATGAGAAATGTATTTAAGCATTCTAACTTCCAGGTGAAGATGTACGTTTTAGCTCTCAAAACTTAGTCCTTATCAATTGAATCCTTAATGAAGAGTGCCTGCAATGCTGAAGTTTTGAGATTACTCAAGAAACAACTTGTCCCTATGAAAGACCTCTGTAGTTGAAAACTTCTTTACCACGTTTTGCTGCAGCAGGCTATGCCATCCCCCAATTTGAGAAACTCTAGCTGAATAATGGCTCACTGGACTGTCCCTTTATTTGAATAAAGTAACCTCTGAATTAAAAACAAAGTAACCTATGAAGAAAAAATGAGCTGTAGTTTGTGCACTGAATTAAGCCCGGAGATATGGATGGTGGTGTTGTGAGGGTTGCCCAAATGCCTACTTCCTACAGCAGTGACCAGAATTTCCTCCCTGCTACCTGTGATTGGCTACCCCCTTCAGTTACACTAATACAAGTTTTAGCAGAGTGTATTGCAAACTGTATTTCTAAAATTATTCTTGTAGAATTTGAAGAAGCTTATTCAATGCATTTGTTTTGTGTGAGTTATTTGTGCTGTGGCCTATTCGGTCAAGGAAATGATGGGGAGGCAGAAATTCTCATTTTGGCAATGCCTCACATTTACTTTGACTTAAACTAATTATTAAACTCTATGCTTGCCAAAAATTGATCAGTCTGTAGCTGGATCATCTCCTGAAATTGGCTGTGCACTATGTTGCTTAAGTGCCAGTGCTGGTGGAAGATGTTGGATGAAGGGTGGACTGGAGTTATCTTGGAACTGCACCTATTGTTTCAGCTCAAATAAGTCTATATGTAGCATTAATATCCAGGTTTCTCACCTTCTGTGATATCTCATCCAAGTACTGATATGACCTTAGGCTGATGAGCAAAGCTATTTAAAAAAAAAAAAAAAGGAAAAAATCTTGGTTGGCAGCCAGATTCATTTTTAAAAGGGTTATTTTACACTTCTGCAGAACAATATGTAATTCAATGTGATTCCTTCAGGCACTTGCTCAAAAGAAATCTTTGGAGCGGTATTTTGCTATAATTGCATTAGTGTGCAAACTTGGTCTCTCTAGCAACATCAAGCAGTAAGGTGAGAGAGTAATACAAGTTTAGATAGGTCTGTATTTGCAGCTTCGGCATCTGGTAACCCAGCATAGAGGAGACTGCTGCAGCTCTTCGTCCTCAAGGTCCTCAAAGAGACAGAGGCACATTCATACACACCATATGTATGTAACAGAGGCCTCACCCTTGCCTCTTGCTGGCAAATTGAGACGAAAGGCTGTTTCTGGAAAATGTGTATGTGTACAATATGGATGCCTCCAGCAAGTGGCTTTAGACTCTTATCTTGCTCAGTGGCTGGTCTTCCAGAGGCCTGTCTCCCAGAACTGCATGGGTCTCTGTCAGCTGGTCCAGATTTATAAGCTTAATGGTGTCCTAGTCCTTCCAGTAGCCAAATCTCAGACTTTCTGCTCTCTCCAGCATCTGTCCCAAACTCATGGTTCTTCACCTCTTGCCTCCCAAGCATACATGCTGGCTACTCCAGCTTGGTGCTTGCCAGAGATCCCATGCTGATGTTGGCATCCAGACATATGCCTGGGCTCCAGCCTCTGCTTGCTGGTACCTCAAGCACCTGGGGCCCTGTGACCTGTGGTGTAGCTCCAGTTGCTGGTGTGTCTGCTTTCATGCAGAGTCATGCATGCAAAGTAGAGATTCTGTAAAATAAATTGCAAGTGTAGTTTAACATGAGGATAGACAAAATGGCAGTGATTAGGTGCAGGGCATGGCTTGATAAATGTAGTGCGCAGTCACCTGCTTACGTGCACCCGACCCCTTTTATCCCTAGTATTTTCCTACCCTTGTTCTATCCTAAACCGCTTTCATACCTCTCTTTTCATGCCCTTTCAATCCCTAAATACCCCTTCTGGTATCCTATAATGGACCCTATCCCCAATGGGCAGTAACTTCCTCTGTCAGTCTGCAAGGTGATCTGGGCAGAGCCTCTTGGTCTTGTCCCATCCTAATGGGCTGATCCTGCTTCTTACAGCCCTGGGAGCAGCAAGACTCAGGGCTTGGTTTCTTTCATTTGGGTTATTGAGGTTCCTCTGCCTGGTGCTGTTCATCTTTGCTCTCTGTGTCTGCCAGGAGGAGCCTTCCATCATACAGCCCAACACTGACTTTTCTTTTGGTCACAACAAATCAAGAGACTGGACCCCACACACCTGCTCCAGCAGCAGAGGGGACAGCATGGGCTTGCCTGCTACTCCTCAATTCTGATTCTGTCAGTCCTGAGTTTTCTGAGCCATGTTGGGTTTTTTTGCCCAGTTATGAGGAACAACCAAATGCATGAATTACAAAAAAAGATAAAAGCCTGCAGCTTTCTACTCATATTAGTGAAGTGCAAAGTGTGGGATTAAGTGTTTAAAAGCAATGATTTTCATACAGTGCTTCTAACCACAGAAATATTCTGTTCTGTCCAATTCTAGTGTAATGACCTCCAGACTATAAAATGCTTTATTTAATTTTGGCTTGCAAGCAGTTCCAGCAAAGTGGACTGGTGGCGATTTTGTTAGGTGGTACAGACAAGCCAAGTCGCTCAGAAATGGTTCCAAATGTGCTTGTTACTCTAAATGCTAATTGATTTTTAGCAGTTAAAAGTCTCCCTTTGTTTAGTTTGAGTTTCTTGTTTTGAATACGGTTTGTATCTGCTTTGGGGTGTTTTGTTTTTTTTTTCTTCTCACCCTTAGAGCAAACATGTTTATACTGAGATGTTTATAGCCTTAGGATCCTTCAAACTATAATTAGATTTCCCTTTCCTTCACCCCCCTTCTGGGCTCCCTTGTTTTCAAGGCTGTACGTTAAGCTGCAGGAGCTGCTGTCGCCACTATCTCAAAGGGTGTTTGTTTCCACCCTCCGGACTCTCTCAGTCCTCTACGTCATTTCTCAATCAGAAGTTTTTGCTTTTTGTCTGCGAGCACCTTTCCTTCCATCTCTAGTTTTTTTCCTCTTTCTCCCAATTGTTGATTCAGACCACAGGGATTTGAAGCCTTCCGTGCATTTTTATGGGAAGACTCGGCTTAAGGAGCTAGGTTTCTGAGCAAAAGCTAGCAACGCACCTACGTTTTGTTAGTAAAAATCCCATTTATATCCCGAAAGCACGCCTAGAAGTATTATTATAGAAGCAGGCTGTTCCCCGGGGGCTTTTGCCGGTGACAATCTCAGCATGCCCAAGCTATAACGCACCGGGTAGATCTGCCACGGTCGCCTGCTGCCACTGCCGGCCGTAGCCCCGGCCATGGCGCCCTCCCTTCCCCGTCCCGGGGGGCGATGACTCGGGGCGGCCGGGGAAGGGCAGGCCTCCCGGCCGGGCCTGACTCAGCAGCCGTGGGGGCACTCCCTTCCCGGTCCCTGCTCGACCGCTCTAGAGAAGCGGCCTCTTTAAGAAACCCCGGTGTCGGTAGCCGGGGAAGCCGAGCTTTGCCGGGAAGCCCGGGCCCGAGTGTAACCCAAGCAGCTGGAGGCTCGGCCGCCCCTGATTGACAGCGGGACCGGCGCTATGCAAATGGCGGCGGGGGCTCGGGCAGGGAGCGCCCCACAGCCGTCGCCCGCGCCCTTCCCCGGCCCGCAGCCTCCTCACAAAGCAGTTGTTGCTTTTATTTTTTCGAGAGGAGGGGGGGCGAAGACGAGGGGGGGACACACACGCCGTTAAGGTGTAAAATCATCTCGAGCGCGGTTTCAGTTTGAGATACGTGTTAGAGAACGAGGGAGATGTGTCAGAGCTTGTTACTCGAGCTAAATTAGGTAATTTTTAGCTGGGTAACTGCTAATCTTTAAACCTTCATGTTTTTAAATCCTGTGCGTGTCTGGTCTCTTCATACAAAAGTGCGTTTTGCTTGTTTCTTCTCGTCTTCTTCAGTCTGAAGCCTTATGTAGGTCAGGCTTGGCTTAAGCAGATTTCCTGAACCTGCGTCAGCTTAAGCTGAAGGAATTTTAATAAACCCTCCCTTGTAGGCGTGGGCCTAAATGAGACTAGCCTAGTTAAGCCTGATCTTTTTCTGTTTGTGAAAAAGAGCTGAGCAGAGCTAGGGACTGCATGGTGGCTTCGGAAACGGCTTCCTTAATTCAAAGATAACAATGGTTGGGAAGGCCAGATCTTCTAATTTTACCTTATCTGAAAAACTCGATTTGCTAAAACTCGTGAAGCCATACGTTAAAATTCTCGAGGAACATACCAATAAGCATTCTGTAATAGTGGAAAAAAACAAATGCTGGGATATTATAGCTGATAACTACAATGCCATCGGAGTAGATCGCCCTCCTCGTACCGCACAGGGCCTGCGCACGCTCTACAAGAGGCTCAAAGAATATGCCAAACAGGAGCTTTTGCAGCAAAAGGAGACGCACTCAGATTGTAAAAGCAGCATTTCCGAGCCAACCAAGAAAGTTGTGGAGATGATTCCACAGATTTCCAATGTGTGTTTAAGAGACAGGAGCGGTGTTCAAAGGTGAGATGATTCTTTTTTATTTTGCTACTGAATGAAAATTCTGGCGCCTCCTATCTGCTCTGTAATGCTTTGCTTTTGGGCAGGCTCTGCGAGGAAATGTTTATCAGAGCAAAGCCCCAAATGGGGAACAATGGCAAAATAATATTGCTTTTATTTTGTGGGAAGCTTTATGGTGACTTAGCACTGCATTCATTTTGGTTTTTGTCTCCAGCTTTCTTTCAGAGCCTGTTTCAGAGTCTTTGTCATAGTCTGGAAAGTGGGGGTTAAGAGGCAATCTAAGAGTAGTAGCTCCAACCTCTACCCCTCCCCTACCTTTTAATAGGCAGATTATTCAAACACTGGCAAAGTGATGGCAATTCTCCTCCATTTAAGGTAACACTGCAGTCATTTTGCAACATATGGAACTATTAGAAATTTTTATAGGATTTTTTGTAAAGTTAGTTCACAGAGCTGAGAAACCTTAATCTTACACCTTTTTTCTCTATTTACTCTGATGTTTGCATGTTATGATTTAACTGATCCCAAGCCTATAAAAAATAATTTTTCTCTCCACACATCAGTGCCTGTGTGAGTGCAAATGTTTTTCTTAAATTATACTTTTCTTATATGGACAGTGGCTCCTTGAAACTGGAGCAAAGCTAATTGCCTTCTAAACTCCAGGCAGATCTGTGTCGTATGTTAGGTAGTTTAAATACTGAGGGAAAATGAGAAGTACAACACTAGAAGTTTTCTTTTAGGTATTTTTTTTTTTTTACTGCTCAGTAAAGTGAGACGCACTGTCTAGATTTGAGCCAGACATAATACAGGCAGGCAGCGTGGAGGCTTTCTCCCACAGCTGGCTAATGCCCCTCATATCTGACTTGCAACACTCTGCTGGTTCTGTATTGGTCCTTGAGGGATCAAAAAATGCCTGTGTCAGGTTTTGGTTCCTCCAGATACCAAAACTAAGCTAGGGAGGAGGGAGGGAAAAAGTCATGTAACTCCTCAGCACCCTTGAGAAAGCTTTGATTTTTCTTATTTCCCCAGGCAGATTAATGGGAAGCAAACTTTCTGTATTTTAATCAGATATTTGGAGAGTCGCTGCAGCAGTGTAACACTCTAAGAAAAGATGGCATGCACACACATGCTGAATTGGATTCATGGTGCCACTGGTTGAACTGAATGGTGACAATTGTTTAAATCCCAACATGCCAGATGCTCTAAAAATATGCTGTTGTGGGTCCTTTGCGTAAAGAAGTCTGAAGCAACTGGGCTGTGCTGCTGCTCCTGGTGAATGCCCCTGGAGGAACCGTTCCAAAGAATTCTCTGGAACAAAATGAGGCTTTTAATTGCACTAATAAAGGTTGCAGTGTCTTGACTACCAAGTTTTGTAAGGAGGGAAAAAAAATAGTGTGAGAACTTTGGTTTGTAGATCGGCTTATAAAGAGCACTGATGCTTTATGTGAATGATTAAGAGCTAATGATCTCCATAGTTTGTCTCCTATAATTTAAACAGTTTTTGCAGTCCCTTATGGGTCTGGGAACATTGACTTGGTTACTGCATATCAAAATGTTTGTTCCAAAGATCAGACAATACTCTGTGTACTGAAGGAAACACATATAATTTAAAAGATTTTTTTTTTCCCCTTTGCCCAAATATACCTTTATTTGATAAATCTGATTTTAACTCGGAGTTGCATTTTAACCTGATTTTCAAAACCCTGTATTGGGTTGTAACTCACCAGGATATGGTTTAGGTTTTATAGGAGGGAAGTAAAACTTCAAATTAATCTAAATTCTTAATCGCACCTTTAAGCAGTTTCTAGCTTGCTGTCATTAAACAAAACCTGATGAATCATGGGTGCCTGCAGGGTTATAAACACCATCCCCCAATTGTGGTAACTGTTGTTTGTCTTTCTTTCAGTCAAGTTGTCAGAAACAACATTAGTAAGCATCATACAGGTGGATCTTTTGTTTCTCCATTAATTTTCTCTCTCTTTGCTGACTAATTGTTTTGTGGCACTGACTCTAAGGAAAAAAAAAAAGCGCCTCATCAGAGTTCCATGAAGATTTTGCAGTTTTCTAGTTCAGTGTAGATTACACTTTCAGAGAGGGATTTTTCATTGTTTGGAGGGTCTAGTCTGTGTTAGACTATATCTTCCCTACCCTCTTCTGTTTAACCTCTCACTTTCTCTTTCTTCTCTCTCTCTCTTCCCTTTTGTCAGAATGACCTGCTTTGCCTGCTGGTTGTTTCCACTTTTCTCAGGCTAGAAGCTGGCCAGGCGCCAGCAAGTGAGAAGGAGAGAAGCTGTATTAGAAGCTGTGGTTGTGAAAAGAGGCAAGCCCAGAATTTCAGTCTGCACTAGGGGAAAGCAAGTGAAAATTTGTGTGCAGCATAATACTTCTGATGCTCAATGAGATGAGTAGGAAGAATGTGAGAAAGAGATATACAGGAGAGAGGAAGTAAGGTGATACAATTGTTACTTTATAGGCAGCTCAGGTAGCAGTCAGTATAATTTGGATTATACTGGTGTTTTCTTTGGGCAATAAATGAAAAGTCTATTTTAAGTATCTGCTTCAGATTTTTTTCTTTTTTAAATACGTTTAATTAAAATAGTTTGGGTGATTGACAGTATTATTTTTTAAAGAATATATTGCTCTGTCCCTGTTGAACATTTTTATAATTGAGTATTTAGAAGTTTACATACTTTTATTCTAGAAAATGCACTTTTGTATTAATGGATGGCAAGCTGGATCAGGGACCTTTTGGAAACTGCAACTCTGACTGCTTACTTCTTCTAAACCAAGAATTATGAAGACTGCTGGAGATGCAGAAAAGATGACCATGCCCTCTTTTGATTAAGGAATTACTGCATTTGCACAAGAAGCGTGATGCATAAATTTACAAACTAAATTCCTCCTTTGCTTCTAGGTATTCGAGGCCATGCCTGTTGCTAACAGTGCAGTGTTTAATAGTCAGATAATGTTTCTCAGTTTATGAATTGCAGGATTCCCAAGGAGTTTAAAATCAGGTCCTTCAGGCTCAAGGACCATCTTTGATTGTTGCATTAACCACAGATCCACGTGCTGCCTGTAGCTGCTAGCAGTTTCTGAGTTCTTTAGGGGTTGGGGAATGTCTTGTGTCTGCAACCACAAGTTAGTTATAGCCTCTGTTTAAGACATTTGTGGCCACGATGGTGCGCTGTTCCTGGTATCAGTACCAAGTTAATGTATTCCTATGCCTATGTTACACTATACTGCCTTCCCAGTCATGCTGAGTGTGTTCTTTGTAGATGTGTATTGTAAAATGGATCAAGATGCTGATCTGGCTTAAAAAAACATTACCTGAATAAAGTGAGTGATGTGCAGAAGCACAGTGTCTCAAACACTGTTTGAGATGGTGGAGAAGTGGCAGGAGCAGCTTGAGCCATTATTACCATCAAAGCCAGTGTAATGTCAAACCATGATATAAGGTGCTGCTGACTCAGGAGTTTACACAAAGGCAGATGAGTCAAGTGGGTGTTGTATGTTCAAAAAGAAATGCACAGAAATATAGAGTATTTGTAATGGAACCACACCTCTCTCTTCTCTTGAAGCTTTGGAACGGTACTGAGATCACAATTGAAAGAAAAGGAGCAAGGATTAGCTTGATTCCATAATGTGCTGACAAGTCATCATTTGGGCTATGGTTTCTTCTCCCATGGTTCTGTGTCATTTTTAGGTGATATGTAAAAAAACCCAGGTACTTGGGTGTAAATCAGAAACGGGAAACAGGAGATAAGTAATTTTGGGATATGGAAAATGTTTCTCCTGCAGTGCTCTCAATGTAAATGTATGCCCTTTTAAAATCACGTTATGGATTACATAAATTCTTTCCCCTTTCGCTTACATCACTGCTTTTGTTTTGTTCTCATTTTCAGTAATAGTGCTTTTTGCTTCTCCAGTGTCAGAAGAAGGGCCTACCAGGACAGTTCTGTCAGCTGCACTGCCTTAATAGCTGAAGAATCCAAGTAAAACAGGGCTGTTCACATGTGGTGGAAGGAAGGAGGGGTTCAGGTGGTGTTCATGTCATGAAGTAGAGTCTCAAGCATAAACAGCAGAGTAGTATTTCAAATGAAGCTTTGGTTGCTTACAGCTAGATCTTTTAAAAATAGTTTTTAATGGATTATTTAAATATGATTTTATGTGTTCTAGTGCTAGTATCGATAAAGAAACAATTGCTGGTACCAGTTCACCACAGGCAATGCTGGATCACCATCCTGCAGCAGTCATGATGGATTTGCAATCAGAAGAGGATGTCAAACCTCCTCCTTCTTTGATTATAGACTCGGAGCAAAATGAGAACTTAGAACAAGAGGAAGAACACCAGCTGGTGCATATTATGGAAAGGTCTCCTTCAACATCGGTATCTTCAGTTGATATGAGAGTAATGATGTCTCCCTCACCTGTACCAAGAAGAGATGAGTTTTTTAGGCTTGAAGTTGGAGAACGCTTTAGACCAATGTGTGGATATGACCCACAGATGTTACAAATGCTGAAAGAAGAGCATCAAATAATACTAGAAAATCAAAGGAAAATTGGTCTTTATGTCCAGGAAAAAAGGGATGGTTTGAAAAGAAAGCAGCAACTGGAAGAAGAACTGTTGCGAACAAAAATTAAAGTAGAGAAGCTGAAGGCAATACGACTACGCCGTGATCTACCAGAATACAGCAATATCTAAATATTTCATTACTTCTGTCATAGCCTTTAAAATAATAATAAATGCTTTTGCCCTAGCAGAATTGTTCCTTATATTAATATGGATGGATCAAAATCTGGGCTTGAGAGATACAGTATCTTTTCTGTGTTGTTGTTTTGTGTACCTTAGAACAATTCTATGTAATGCCAGATTGGATGAGGCATTGAGCAACCTGGTCTAGTGGGAGATGTCCCTGCCCATGGCAGGGGGGTTGGAACTAGATGATCTTTAATGTCCCTTCCAGCCCAAACCATTCCATGATTCTGCGATATGGGTTTGAATGCACCGACTCTTCTGGTCTGAGGTATATTTAAGTGTTTAGGCTGATACAAGTCCAAACCCTTAACACATTTTAATTTATCTCTAATAGAGTTGTGATGAGCTAATGGAAATCCAGCTCAGATTTTTTTGAGAAATTTTTGACCACATGCAGTATTTTTCAGATAATTACCTTGTCATTTAATATGTTCCTGAAGTTACAAGTTAGTAAGTACATATTGAAAGGAGGAATAAGAAGCTATGTTTAAATGTCTTATTCTTTTCAAGCTGGTGAATCTTATGACAGTGGTGAGATTTTGCTAATATATCAGCTTGGAAAACAAAATTGATTGTTATATTTTTTTAAGGTTCAGTAGACAGTTAAATATAGGTACATCTTTAAAAAAGTTAGTACTTTTGTTTCCAGTGGACGAGTGTTATACGGCGTTATCAAAATAGAGACAATGAATGCAACACTTGGTTTTTAAAACTGCATGCATGTGTAATTTGTGTGTACAGTTACCATGAACGTATATTCAGTTATAGTAATTAGACTGATGATAAACCGCAAAAAAGTCTAATTTCCTCATTTGCATGCATAATTACTACAGTGCATGTGCAGCCAAGACAGTTGCACGTGCCTTTGATTAATGTCACTACAACTATAAGCTGCAGACATGAAATAGTTTCTGTATGTAAGTAAAATGTGACTTGAAATCAGCGGAATATTCTGTGTTGTTCTGAGTACCTTTTATAAATGCTGTTGTTCTGGTCTTTCAATTAGTTTCAAATAAAAAGTACAAAATTAAAATGAAATAGAGTCTTCTGTCTGGCCTCAGCAGCTGTTTCCTCTGCAGTTACGATCAACATTCATAACTGCAAGAAAAATACCTGGAAAGCATAAGTCCCAGATGATTCAGTTCTTTGTAATTCTTGGTCTCCTGCCTGTTGCAAGTGGATCCACAACTGCCTCAGACCTCTGGCTCCTTGTTCCATGTAACAGTACTTTCTCCCTTCTCTAACCTTTAGCACAAGTAAAGGAAATTCAGTGCAGCATCAAGGAAAAAGAGAGAACAAAGGAGTTGTAATTCCTACTGTGCCTCCTTCCTTAAAGTGCCCCAACAGCAAATAGAAAAGCAGTAGGAAGGAGAATATTTCTTCCTGCGGCTGCTTGAAACTATCGTCTCCCATCTTACACCACAGTTTTCCCAAATTTGGTTTGTTCCCCATTCCCACAGAACCTCAGCGTGCAAGGATGGGGCACTGGTCTGCATCAGCAGACTCTGAGTGAGGTAAGCCTCACATCTTGTCAGTGTGAATTGGGTTATCATTGTAGTCACAGGAGGAAATGCTGTTTGCAAACTGAAGGGTGGGAGTATGTGAGTTTAATTGAGGGGCTGCTGGAGCTTACAGAGTTGTAGTTAAATTTTTATGATAATAGTATGAGAGAAATGGTCTTGACTGTCAGTGCTCAGCATAATTTTTCAGGTCACTGGTGGAAAGAGCAGAAGAAGCAAATGTATTTCTAAACTGGGGAAAAATAAAGGAATTGAAAACAGATGTCATCAATATGGGGTTCTCCAGTACTTTCACTACTTTCTACACCAGTGACATGTCATTTATCTCCTTGCTACACAAATGTTTTCTCCTTTGGTGACATTATATTTCTCTCAGTGCAGTTTGTTGCTGACAGTGTATTATACCTCGCCTTGCCAGTGGATCTGCTTGTCTTTCTCACCCCACATCTGCTTTATAGTATCAGGTTGTCGGTCTGAGGCAGACTTCTCACTTCTCAGTGCATGTTCCTGTTTTTTCCCAGTGTGTTCCTAATGTGGGTACATACACTACAGCTATGGTTCATCCTTCTGGACCTTGAAGTGCTATGGATTTTTACTGTTCAGCAAATTGTACTTCATGAGCATGTATGACAGGAATGGGAGAAAGCCTGTCCCTCTTTCATCTGCATTCTTAGGCTCTTATTTTCCTCACTACATCTGGCAGTGCCATTCTCTCTCTGCATGTTTATAATGTGTGTAGTACAAGTGGAGTAATTTTAGGCAAGGACAAATTTCCACCATATGTTCGTGTCCTTCTACTAAGGTAACTGAAATAAACAGACTCCAGAGTACTTCAGTTCCCAACATCTGATTGATTTATGTTTAGGGTTACAGTAAAAAACTATAATAACTTTGTGATAATTGTGATAACATCTCGTGTAACTTCATCTAGCTGAGTAATTGTCTAATGATCAGTCTGTAATTTTGTCGTTGCTCTCTAATTATCTTGGGTTTTTTGTCCCTCCCTACTCTTCCCCATAAGCTTTTGACTTGCGTTGAATCATCTTGGTTGATGTGCTTGCCTTAGATCAGAATTCTTATCAGGTAAAAATGGTAGGAGAAGGGTGTACTGCAGGTCTGGGAGGGACTACTTTCGGCTATTCTTGCTTCTTATACTCTTGTTGGATAACGTCTCCCATCTTACCAGCTTCAGTTCCTTTACTTCATTTTGATTTCTACACATTTTCTGGCTTGGTATTTTTTTTCCCCCTGTACTGTGAAAATGCATAGACTAGAACTTGCATGTAATCTTTGGGCAGACATTGTGTCTACTGGATTTCCAATAGGCAAAGCCATTAAGTTTCTCGTAATTATGATAGAGTTGTTTTGAGTGGGAGGAGCAAATGTGCATTGTAGTATCCAGGCTGTCTGACTAGCTAAGCTGTCTTTTAAAATTTATTGTACCTTATTTTGAAGTGATTTGGGATGGCTCCATATCAATTTTAACTTCTGTAAAATCATCAAAAGGCTATTTGTGAAAATGATAAAGTGTTGTTTTCCTTGTATGTTGATTACTCTGCATATGAAAATGTAGAGAAGCTCTTCAAAAAGAATGCCCTTTAGCATTTTTCAAGGTTTTAAAATGCATTAAATGTAGCTTCTCAGTGTGTATTCTTAGGAAGTCATGCTTTTATTCTGTTTTTAAATCTCAAGATCTTAAATAGTTTGAAAAATGTCACTGTCTAAGTCCTGTATTTTTTTTTAAAGGGAGTGCTGTTTACGGTGGTTAAAATTACAGTCTGTTAGCTGTGTGTGAAATACATGAGAAAATTTCAGTCATTCTGTGACTTACGTTTCTGTGTTTTATCTCTGCTTAAAATGAAAGCATTCACCCTGATAACAGCCCAGTTACCTTTGTAGTGGTGATTGCTCTTCAGTGGCACTCAGTGAGTCTGGACAAAGTTTCTTCAGTAGTAAAAGATGTGATTTCCTGAAGTTTTGCTGAAGATGAACTAAAAAACATTGTCTCTGTGAATTCTTTCCTGGAAAACGTACAGTTGTTCGGTGCTAAAGTAGTTGAAAACCTAACTTGTGATTTGTGGGTAAGAGGAGGTGGATGCGGGTCAGAGAACTCAAGGAAAACTTATCTGTCTGACCGTACTGGCAGGCACTGGCATTCCCTGCTGCTTCCACCTTTATTCCATGCTGTGGGATTTCACACTGTTTTATCTTGGTGATTACACAGGACGCACAGATTACACAGAACAATTACACAGAACAATTTGTTAATGTATCCACACATCTGAATGAATGTTGCACTTTCTTTTATACTGTGTTATTCACACATGGAGAATATAATATAAATATAATGCTACTTAATCAGCAGTTGCCCCACATGATTTGTGACTTTTATTTGCTATTTAGGCTTGAAGAATTCTACTTTATTTTTTTGTGTTTTATATATGCAGATAGAATTTTTTAAAAAATTAAGTATTTGTTCCCTGTTTCTTCTTGACTCTTGATTTTCATATATAGTTAACATAGTCACAGTAATTAACATAATTTAACACATATGACAGTTAAAAAAGGATTCTTCTGTGTTATGGTGCTCAGTTGATGTCAGGACCCGATTTGGTTAAGGTTCAGTCATTTTATTTAGCAGCATTCTATGAAATGCCAGTTGCTTACTTAATTTGTCTTCATATGGTACTTGTCTATATTGCTAATTATTTTGCAGAAATGCAAGCTTTTAAAGCTCAGAACTCTCTGCATGCTTGAAATAAGTAAATCAATTTATAACTTCCTGATTTTTTTCTCCTTTAATTTAGCAGTGATGGGGAGGAGGGATTTTGAACTGCCTGTGGCTAGTTCTTGTGGCATTATTTGTTTCCCCTATTGTATCAGATAAAATCTGTTGCAGTAGGCTTGAGTCATGTCTGTTATTGATCATTGAAGAATGTAATGTGAAAGAAATTTATTCGTCACAACTCTGCAGTATTTTGCAGGTAAATTTTACTCAGCCCACTTGTTAATACTGTAAAGAGTACCACTCTGTGAAGTCTAGAATTGTTTGTGTGGCACAAGCCAGAAATACAGAAGTAAAATTAAGCATGGGTAGCATTACTATTACTGCGTATACATTCTCTGTCATGATACAGCTTTCAGCTGCAAGCCAAAACTCATTGGTTTTGACCTGTAAACTCTGCAAGTTTCAGACAGGTGATGTTTGCATTGTGAGGAAGCTTTCATAGCATGTTGTACCATCACGATGGACTTCCAGTTGACATCAACTATTAATTTAGCCAAATCACTTTATTGCCTCTTGGATTTAATTTCTGATTTCTAGGTATGTGTTGTGCTTGTTTTATTTTTTGAAATAGCTCAGCTGTGAACCAGATTGAGGGGAGTATATGCAGGTTTGGATCTATTGAATTTTTATGATCTTCCTTTGGTAGTGCTATAGTTACTCTGTGCTTTTGGAAAAGCACTTGAAATTTGGCACCAAGCTGGTCTTTTTCCATTCCTATAAAATGTCACTCAAGTTTGTCTGATTCATAACTTATCATCAGACAAAGAATTTTGGTCATTTTCAGTACTAATTCATTATATTTCACATGTATTCTTAGGAGACTATATCCAGCCTGGCACCTTGCACTATTGGAGGAGAGCAGAACAGTGATTTCTTAATTTGTTTCCAGATGAAATCTAGTAGAAATAAATCTGTTACTTTAAAAAATGTCATTTTTCATGTACATATATGCATGTGCACACATTTCCAATGAGATATGCATACAGTAAATTCATAAGCAGAGCTGCATGTGCTGCAGAGGCTTTCAGACCACATCAAGGGTCAAAGCAGTCCCTTGGGAACAGCAAGTGAATGGTTCTGCTGGTGGAAAGCTGCTGTATTTTCATGTCTTCTGGGACCTCACAGTAACTTATCAGTACCTGAGGGGGTTGTACAGAAGGGCAGGGGAAGGACTTTTTAATATTGTATCAGATGGGAGGACTAGAAACGATGTAAATTGGAGGGGGCTAGATTTAGACTTGACATAAGAAAGAAATTCTTTACAGTGAGGGTGGTGAAGCAGTGGAAGAGGTTGCCCAGTGAGGTTATGGATGCCCCCTCGCTGGAGGTGTTCAAGACCAGGCTGGAGAAGGCACTGAGCAGCCTGATCTAGTGGGAGGTGTCCCTGTCTGTGGCAGGGGGGTTGGAACTCGATGATCTTAAAGGTCCCTTCCAACACAAACTATTCTATGATTCTATGATTTGCGTATGTAAGTGGCAAGATAAAGACCAAAGGCAGGGTTGAAACAGAGTAGATTTCACTGAAAGCATCCTGAATGTATGTTCCCTGCATAGAATAATCTTACTAATTTGCATTAGCATTTTCATGCAATTTAAGTTGTACTCAGTTTTCATACACACAGAATCAGCAAAGGGAGCACAGTAAGCAAGCATTGCTTACCTCCACAGGGATGAATTTCTCCTCTTTCCTTCTACCTCACCTTCCCTGGTCCAGCATTGCTTTCCTAGTAAGAATTACAACTAGAGCTCTAGGATTTTGTGCATGGGCCATAGATACTACTTTTCTGGTGGGACTACTGAATGGATTACACTTCTGTACATCAAAGTTATGTAACTTGATTTGGAGAGATTACTCTTCCCTTTTCCAGATGTTTCATCAGCCACTCTGCAAGCAATCACTGCTGCAAAACACATGAAAATTTTTAAAAATATGACTCATCCTTTGTATGCCTCCTTCCAGGGTAATGTCATACATTTTAAACAGTCCTGGTTAAATAATTTAGAAGAGCAATATATTGTGTTTCATGCTTATGGCCATGGGAATAAGTTTTATTGATTATTTTTATTTTAAGGACTCCTTATTATAGTCCAGGAAAATGAAAGATGGCCATTAACAGACACAAACTGTACATTTTTCTTCCAATATGTGCTAAAATAGGTGTTAGTATGAAGGATATGTAATCTTGATAAATTCCTTTCTGCCTGCTTGCTGTTTGTTACAGATCTAGAAGTACATGCATTTTAGGATGAGAGATTTTGTACAGCAAAGGAGCATAGTTTTGATAAAAAACAGTAGAAGTAACATTTAATGCTTCAGAGGATGCCCAACTATATTTTCAAAGTACCACACAGGGATTTAGCTGTGTTACTGCCATTAAAATTTAAACACAAAAGGGTGCATACTTAAATCTGTGCAAGCTGATTCAAAAATTAATTGTACCTTGAGATGATTACAATTAGCTTTTGATTAGCCTAATAACTATTTCTTGATAATTTGGATTTTTTGATAACTGAAACTTTTTGATAACTGAATACTTGCTGTATTTCCACTTGTATCTCATTTAGACTATCATATGTTGCGAAAGTGTTCAGTATTTACAGAATCCAAGTATAAATGTTGTTTTCTGTCATGATTTTTGCATTTATTGTTTTAAGTAGAAGAGCAATTTCCTGACAAGTAGATCAAACCAACTTTGGGTTTGGATGGCAACATCCATAAGTGTCGTAAACAGTCAACTTGGATGGAATTTAGCTGGTCCCAATGTTTTACTGAGCTGATCTGTCTCGCTGAACTGAATGATGCCTGCAGCCTTCAGAATCCTCAATGATGCTGCTTTTTCCTTTGATAATAGGATGTGCACATCTATTTCTGTGGGCTTGACAGAAGCTTTCAGCTTAGTTCATTAAATTTTTACAGTGGAAGCTGGAGCCTGTTGGATTTTTAGGCAGTTGTGAGGTTTAGGAAGAATAGTTTTCTACCATGGAGCTATGATTTTGAAAAATTATGCTCTCCAGCTTCCCTTCTCTGCAGTTGATACCCTTAAGAGGTAAATGTTTCATTAAATGGTGCTGAGAAGATTGTTCTTTTAAGCTGAGTACATCTGCCATGTCTATTATTGTATATAGAAAGTTGCTATTTGGAAATAAATTCAAGTACCCTAAAACTTGCAAATACAATTTGAATTCAGTTGTCTCATGCGGTTTGGTATAGACAAGTACATCATTAGGGATTATATTTTTTTAGGTTTCTTTGCCAATTTCAGTTCACAAATGGACAGTGTCCACTTAGCAAGCTTCTATTTAGCATTTTCTTTCCACCTCTTTGTTCAGTTATAGGCTTATGCCTTATTTTCAGCACACCATTCAAACTATTTTGAATTAATTATCTGATTTTTTTTCTCTAGTGTCCATCATGGTAGTATCTGAGTGCTTCACAGATGTAATTATGTTTCACAAAACATCCTTGTGAGATAAGAGGTTGGTATAATCTCTACTTTCTAGGAGATAATGCAGGAGTTGAGGCACAGAGCGAATAAACCTGAAAAGCCCTGTTATTACTGGAGGTGCAGAGTGAATCAGCTAGGACTGCATTATCTCAGTGCTTTATACTGTATAGTTAATCTTTCCAAACCACAACTTCCATTTTCACCCAGGAATGTTCAGTATGACTACAAATGGGACTGAAACATGAGTCAGACACTTTTACAAATGTTTAGAGATGAAAAGTTGGTGTTAAAGGACTTTCCTTGTCCTACAGAGGAAGTCAAAAAGGTAAAGGTAAAATCCAGTTCTTTAAGACACTGTTCATCTTATCTAGCCACCAGAGTGGATGTTCTGACCTTACAGACTTGGCCTCCCTCATTAAGCACCTTTTGCAGTTTGCAGCAAAGCCTCTTTCCTGCCACTGCTGAGGAACTCGTTCAGTTCTCAACACTGTATGAGCAAGTGGCCCCACAGCAAAGTAGAGTAGTGTATTTTCTGTAAACACTTCACTGTTAGTGGATACATGAAACATAGCAGATAGGTCACCACAACAATATTATTTTGTCATCTTACTTTGCTCAACTTCTCAACATTATAAACTATTCACTTAGTGAAAGCTGTTTGTGGCATGGGGCGGGGATGTGACCTGGTAGTACATTGTGGGGTTGTAGATGTTAATCTTTTGTCTTTTAGAGTAAATTAACATTTCTAAACATATTATTCCATATCATTTGATGTTTTCATCTATGTAAGACTGGCAAGGTTGAAAGTTTCATTATCTTTGGGATAATAAAGTGAATGATTGCATTAGGAGATTAGAAGCCAGTGTAGATTGTTAATATGGCATCACGCAGTGTGTTTCCCTGTGAGTTTTGCGTGTGTTTGCTAGCAGCAAAAACCTGAAAGCCTGAAAATTTTTCTGGTTGAAGAGCAGAAAATGCCTGAGGGATTTGGCATAAGACAATAAGATGAGCCTTTGCTTGCTTATCCACTAGAAATTATTTGCCCAATTCTGTGTCCTCCACCAGTCCTAAACTCAGAGTTGGTTTGGGTTTGTTTTGCACAGTACAGTCAGCCAAATGGATCAAGTTCAAAAGCTTAATTGCCTCCATCTTTTGTGTTGCACTTAAATCTCCCCTTGCTCTTCTTCAGCTCCACCTATATGGAGAGCAGCTGCTGGATCCCATTCTGTAAAATTACATCAAACAGTGTCACAATATACTGCTGTTGACTGCCTTTAAGATTATTTTGATGATCTTAAAATCTCAATTAGAGAGAAAGAACAGAAGGTGGAGGAAGAGGAGTGGGACCTGTTTACCTGTAGAATGGGTTGCTCTGAGTGCTCTTCTGGGCTCACCTGCTTGACATCTGTTATGTTGCAATACTATGTTGTCCTCAGCTAGTTTCTTCCACTGTCACTTCTCACTTTAATTTTCCTGCCACTGGCTAATCGGCTCCTGTTCTCATTTCTTCCTCTCAAGAATTCTCTTGATTTTCCCTGGTGGCTTCTAGCCATGTTTTTTTTCATGAACTTTGAGGGACAGAGATGAGTGGCAATAAGTTTTTCTTGCCTTAGTTCCTGCTCAAAAAATCCCACTTCTCTCTCTGTTGCTTGACATTTACACTTGACTACAGTCCACCCCAGGTATTTTCACCATCCCTTCTCCTAGAATTATCTGTCTTCTTTTACTTGCTGCTTAGTTTCTAGCCTTTCCCTACTGTGCTCTGATTCCAGCTCTGATTTTAGTCTTTTACTTGGTTATGTGTTGTCTGCTGGTTTCTTCCGCCAAGTTGCTTTTTCTTGTAGCAAGTTCCCTCTGCTGTCTTGCCCTGGCTGGTGTCAGGAGGGAAGATGATGTCTCCAAAGGATAGGGATCAGGATAAATTCCCTGCTGGTATATTTGGAAGAGACCCAGCTTTAGTCTAGGCAGTGAGAGCTGTGACTACAGAGAAGGCTATTCTCAGCCTCAGTTAGAGCATGTCCAGTGTGTAACCCTCAGGAAATTAAGCTGTAGAGAATGTACAAACTGCATGTATTTCCGTGGCCTTTTAGCTTTTAGGAATAGGAAAAGCTTTACCCCAGCCAAAAGAGAAAAGATGTGCTATCTTTCCTCAGTATTGAGTTATTAGAGCTTTTACAAGGAGTAATTGATTGTTGTGTTTAGAACTGTATTAATATGTGATTTTTCTTCTCATGAACAGTAATTTTCTGTCACAAAAAAATTTTGTTGACATAGTATGCCAGTGTCAATGGCTATGCTTGAGTGAGTAGAGCTGGCATGGAGGACGTCATGGCAAGGTGATCAATAACAAGTAACAATAAAAAGTAAGATCTACTAATGGAGATCCTCATGGTAATGCACAGTCAGTTGTCTGGAGTCTGGTGGGAGTTTCGGATGAAAGCTATGCATGTAATGTGATTTTGACAAATATTAAAATATATCTGCTAATTTTCATTTTTGTTTAAAATAATTTTGGATGTAAAGTGATAGTGTGTTTTTCAAAGAAAATATTTCTGCTTGTCTACAAGACAAATTACAGAATGTATAATACATTCTGTGTTTAAAAGAAGTGTATGAAGGTACTTGATTACTGTTAGTAAGGGACTCTGAAATGGAATCCCAGCTGTCATTGATTCCTATGGTTTTAAGGCAAGTCAGCTTCATTCTTTCTGGCTGTGGGCCTCATAAAAGTCTCAGAAGTTCTTTAGAGAAAAGTTATTATGTATTTCCCATCTTTGAGCCACACTAAGGTACATTTGCGTGTTGGTTCAGTATTGAATTTATCTTTAGACTGGAATTGCTTTGCAAGTGAAGGGTCATGCAGTCTGTCTCATATTTCTTTAAATGTTCCTGAGATAACTTAGGAATGCGTAGCGTACAGATCTTTCATATGGAAGAAGACATTTAACTGCTATGTAAACATCTGTTCTCTAAATGTTATGGATTAATTTGATTAAGGAACTTTTTGGTTACTTCCTTTACTCACAAGACAGAGATGTTGCTGCTCTGGGGAGCAGATGGATGGCACATGTGCAGAGTGGCTGCAGAGGCTGCAGCCCAGCACTCCCATTGAGTTTTAGTTTTGATTCATTCTTAGCCCAAATCTCCTTTTACTTCAGTCCAGACTTTTGGCTTTGCCTATCTCTTTTTAGTTCCTTAACACCACTTGAATCAAATTTTTCTTCTTTACATTGCAATTTTTGCATTTCAGCACTGCTTTTTATTTAGCAAGTTCAGAGGGATTGAGAGAAAACCTGCTAGTGCTCCATACATGTGTACAATGTGGAAGTTCAGGTACAGAGGTGTTAAGTAACTTGATGAGTCCTGTGGTTTCAAAATTACTCCAACCTAACAGTAGCTGCCACAAAGAAAAGGGCAGCCTGCCAGTCTCCTCGTTCCAAATGCCACATATCCCTTCCCTGTATTGTCTGTAGTTGGGATGGGATTCATTGGACTGGCTTGCATGCAGCTGGTGGATGAGAAGCAGAAGAGGGAAGGAAAGGTGAGCTCTTGGGCTTTGTCAGTAGTCTCCTGTCAGATAGAGTTAAGCCATCCATTAAACTGCACCTCAGGCTGAACTGTCCTGTGCCCTGCTCACTGGAGCATGCTGCACTCCTTAAGGGAACACCTATTAACAGTGCTGCAAGCTACACTGTGGAGTCTACTGGAAATTAATGTTTGAGTTACCTCTTAAAAAGTCTTTCATAACGCAGCTGCTTTCTTGGTGCATGGGGAGTAACATAATACACTTAATCAATGCATTTTCTCTAAATCCTGCTCATCAGAAACTGGTTAAACTAGTTTGCCATTGGAATGCTCCCCTTCCTTTCTCCTGGATCCTGTCCCACTTTCTGTAAATCATCACCTTTCTGAGGCAGCTGAAACTTTTCCTCATATCAGCTAGACTATGGTTTAGATCTTAAAACTTAAGCTCTTCATTTCTGAACCAGTGAAGGAAAGCTTTTTTATTTGCAGAAGCTTTTCAGAGCCTTATTAGTCACATCTTTGAAGTTCCCAGGCCCTTTTCAGGAAGAAAAGTCACGGCACTTTCCAGAGAGGGCAGTTTGCTATTTAGGAGAGAAAGCAGTGGGCACAATTTCATTATCTTTCTCTAACTATGGTGTACACATAGTTCCTGTTACTTATTATGTTTAGTCTAAACTGATTAACAGCAGAGCTCGGAATTTGCAATTGCAGTTTATCTTCCAGGGTCTCAGCAAATCCAGCTCTATTTGAGATACTCTCTATGGTCAGTGAGCAGCAAGGATTTTGTTATTGAGACTTGCTCTCTGTACTCCTGTACCAAACACCTAACTTAGTCCCTGTGTGTGCGAAACCAGTCTCATTTCAATTCTGGTAAAGTTCCTGACTCTATATTTTCTAAATTTGAATATTCTGCTATTGCTCTGGAGTAAATCTTTGAGGTGAAATAGTTGTAATGCTAAATACACAAGACAGGTCATTCAAAGAAGGCTGAATGTAAGTACCTGATCAGCACTGCTGATGAATAGGTTTAGGTTATGTCTTCAAGGAAATTCTATGGAAGGTAATTGTGAGAGGAGGCAATTATTTTTGTGTTAAAATGTTTAATTTTTTTTTTATAAAGGAAAATACCTTAACACTTTTATCTGGAACTCTGGTTAGATGCAAAAGAATATTTTATGTAGTGTAGAACCAAGTAATTGCTGGATATTTATATAAATAGAAATTACAATAATTCAGAAGAGAAATTTCGGGAAGAAATCTGAGCATTGTAGAGGCTGTTGCTTTTCAGTTTTCTCCTAGGACCTTGGTAGTATTATATAGAATATAGATGCCCAGTTTGCTTCTTACTTGAGACAGGTTGCTCTAGAAATCCTTTTTGGCAGAAGTCACTATTAGACAATACTAGCATTTCCTAAATTAATTTGTTTTGTTATTATTTTAATTTAAGGAGAGGTTTAATTAAGAGTTTGAAGAATTGTTACTGACCTGAAAGTTCATCCACTACCCATTTAGGTAACACTATGAAGGACTCCCTGAGTAAAAGAGCAATGACCATAAAACAGATCTCAGGGGTCACCAAATCCATGTGGGAGGTCAGTAGAAGAGACAAGGACGTGGTAATTTGTTTATGATGGCCATTCTTCAAAAGAGAGGAAGGTTCTGCAATGAAACTTAGTATGTGGAAAGAAGTTTGTCGCTAAACTAAGAATTAGTTTGGGAAAGCAAAGACAATACAGTTTTGTATTTATCATGTTGAATCAGTTGACAGAAACAATATAGAATTAAATTAGCCTTTTGTTTTTTAGCAATGTATGGATTTTTTTCTCCTTCCTGCTCCTCCCTCCTAAGCTACTCCAAATCTTTTAATTTGTGATTACTGAGGATCCAAAAGAGCTCATGTACCTTTTTGCAAAACAGCAAAGATTTATTGTGGCTCTCTGCCTCATTTCCTAGGTTTCATCTGCAAAGAATCCCCTCAAAAAGGGATTATCTGTTCTGCTTTCTTATTCTTCTGCCATGTGCCAGTGTTCAGTAGCTGCTCTGTTATGCCATGGAAATAGGGGCGTCTGTCATATGAAACACTGCAGGTGTTGGTTCAGGCCTTGAAGTAACATTCACCCATGGGAAATCCTATCTATGTTGGCACTGTGTTAATATAGAGTTCTATACAAACATTAAAACTTTTAAACAGCTTTGGGAAGAAAATTCTGTGCACTAAATAGATAATTTTTCATTGCAATAATACCTTTCTTGTAGATGCTAGTCTGAAAAATTGCATTTTAGTTATGTTTCACAGTTTTAATAATATGTGGGCTTGATGTGGAAGTTGTAAAGTTGCCTCTTTATTGGAACATTTTACTGAGCAAGAGTTTACTCCTGATGCTTCTCTTTTAAATGCCAGCACACTTGGAAATTCTGGAAAGGTTAGTCTGTGGCATAAGCACCTTTTTGTAACACATTTGTATAGTGTTGAGTCCCAGATGGAATCAAAGGAGCAAACCGATTTAAGCCTTTAACCAGCATGCAAGGGTATTTTAATGAAAATTAGTCTGATTCTCCCTTTGAAGCTGTGCATGTGCTGAAAAGGAATGCACCAGATATTCCTTGAGGTAATGCTGAGGACTTATCTGCCTTTACTCATGTCAGATTGCTAGCTCTTGAAAGCATGTATTTATTCTTAATCGATATTATAATCAGCTGCTGTCTGTTCTATTATGATTCCTGAACCTTGTTGACCTAAATATTTCCTATTAATATTTACGTCCATGATACTTATGATTAGGTAAGTACTGACAAACCTAAGTCAGTCTAAGCCCAGTAACAACATTTGTGTCGTTGCAAATTCAAGAGATGATCTGTTTCAAGTTTTGCAGAGTTACTAATTTTTAAAGGGTATAAGGAAAGCTCTTGAAGAGATCTTTGTAGTTGTCCTTTGCTCCCCTTCCAGAATTCTGTGTTCCTGTCCTTGCTTCCAAAAGCACTGTCTTAGTACAACCCTGTTTTCATTTTCTCCTATGCTTGTTTCCTTTTTGGTTTTTTTCCAGCCTTTCCTTTTTTTTTTTTTACCACTCTCAGTCTTGTATGCCTGCTTGCTAATGTACCAAGTAATGTGTTTTTCCTAAAAGTGCATACTTTCCAAAAACAATTTAATGGTTCCTGTTTCAGGATGAATCCTTGTGTACTGTTTTGTTTTGGTCCAAACTTACCATAAGCAGCCCAGGACAGGAAATACAGCGCTTTGTTTTTGGAAGATGAATGCATAGATTGTCCATGATTTGTTTGAAATGCAAATGACGGTACGATTCATGAGGAGAAATGGAGATATTCATGGTTATTTTGTATTTCCCTTTTAGATGTGATCCATTTGTCAACAAGAGCAAATGAAGCAGCAGCTCAGGAAGAACCTGACTGCCCTGTGAAATATTTCAGTGTTGTGTGGTGTAAGGCATCAAAGAAAAAGCACAAGAAGTGGGAAGGCGATGCTGTTCTTGTTACAAAAGGAAAGTCAGTAATATTAAAAGATATGGAAGGCAAAGACATTGGAAGAGGTACTGTAGATTTGCATAATTGTGTAAGTGAACAACTAGCTTAAAATTGTTGTGCTTTGAATAACAGAGGCACAGTCTTTAGATAACCTAAAGACTGTCCATACCACTGTCAGCCACAGGATGACAAAGCAGTAGTTTTTGTAGGTGAGAGGGAGACAGAGAAGACTTCGTATTTCTTACATACAAGGCAGATGCATGGGGGAGGCTGAGGCAGCTCAATAGCATTATTCACAGAAACAACAAATGCTAGTCCAGGCAAAGGATCTGGAAATGAACAGCTGTACAAATTCAGCAAAGATGCCAAATAAAGGATGAATAGTTGATTTTGGTTGCTCACATAACTCATTAGGGAAGGGGTTAGAATTAAGGGAAGATAAACAGTGAAGATTCTTGTCGATACTCCAGTCAGTGGTATGGTAACCAGGAATGTCAGGGGCTGGATCTGTACATTTCAGCTAGTCAAACAGCTAAGAATATTATCTTTGTCAGAAAGACAAGCAAACAGCTACATTTCGCAGCCCAGCCAAAGTCAACTGTGTGGCAATTTTTAGTCTTGTAGTTTTAGCAGCAGCTGCTACTGTAAGACACAGTTTGGGTTGATACCAGAGTTAAAAATAAGACTTGCAAGCTATAGGCTGCAGTTGATTAGAAGCGGTAGTTTTTTACTGAAAGCAAAGCAAGAATTAACTTTGCTAGCTGAGCAAAAGATGTTTTGTAATGGGGTAGGATTGGACAATGTTGCTAGAAAACCCAATGTGATTAATTTTCCAGCTGAGATGGCTTCTCTGCCCCTTTATTACAATCCTGACATTGTGAGGCTTGTTTAGGACCAGGCAGTTTTGATTTGCAAATCAGCCTGTGACTTAGAAGTTAATTAGAATTTTATTTATAGCAAAGCCATATATGTACAGACTTGCTTGTTTTTGAAAAAAGCAGAGAGAAAGAGAGTGATGCCTGGAATGCATCAGCCACCACCCTGTTGTTGTGTTGGATTTTTTTTCAAGTCCTATTCTCTTGAATTAGGAGAAAACACAATAGAAAAAATAATATTCTCATTTTGATGGTAGAAGTCTTTTTGCTGTGTTGAACGTTGCCAAAGAGTGCAATGATACCAGTGTATCATTGGTGCTACCTTGCCCACACAGAGTTGCTTCCAGGGCTTTTTTTTGAAGAAAATAAAAAAATAGATAATCAAGAAAACAATCTGAGCAGTTTAAGTTTTAAATTTCTGCAGTTATTCTCCATACCAAATAAATGAGAAGAAAAGGTCCATTTGTGGTGCTTATCTCCAAAACTGTATTTACTAGGGAGTTTACAATAAATGGCAATAAGCTTCCAGGATTATTATTTTTAAATGGTAAGAAAAAGGCAAAAGAAGATTTTTTTTTTTTACCTCGGGCAAACTTCAGCTGGATCTAAGAAGGGGCATGGGAACCAAACAGGACCTCAGGCTGCAGCTTGTGCAGCAGAACATCATGCTTTTCTACCCTTCAAGCACCCCAGTTCCTTAATAATGTATTGCAAATAATTTAGTAAATGGTCTCTTATAATTTACTCTGCTTTATAGAAAGAGTTATTTCTGGAAACTGCCTAAATGTTTGAGCTTTGTAGGTTGGCCTTTTGCCTTTCCTAAATTCCCATCTACCCTTAAAGCCCATCCTGTCTAAGAATTGGATTGTTTGGACCAGAATCCAAAAGATTCTCCTCAGGAATACATCGGTATTCACTATTTTCAACCCAAAGCTCTGTAAAGGTAGTAAAAGAAAACAGCAATGCAGAGCAAAGGAGAGGTCATAAATGCTCTCTCCAGGCACCTGATTTAGATGCACAAGAATTCTGTTGCATTCAGCTGTTTCCTGAAAGCAAGTGTTCACCTTTCAAGAGCCAAACAAGGTATTCTGTGTGCTTTTTGCATACATTCAGAGGAGTCTAAGAAAAATCTCCTTTTCCCTTTTGGCCAGGCTATTTTTCAGCACTTGGTTGGATTGAGAGACACCTCAGTAAATTTATTCTCTTTAAGGAATTCAAATACAGATCTTTGCCACCCAACCCTTTGGGAAAGGCATATTCCTAGAAGTAGAAGACTCAAGCTTTGCAAACAGCTCCTAGCAATATTTGTATATAGTGTTTGCTGGATAAAATATGTGTGAAACCTTGGGGAGTTTTGCCTCTTTCACAGGTGAGTGCTTAAACTGCTGGTCTACACAGCCATACTTTTTTATTTTTTCGGTCTAACCAAGGATCCAAGCTCCTTTCTTCAAAGTGGCACAAATTCAACAACTGGGGTAAATAATTCTAATTGATTCTGCTTCTCATTTTGAGGTAGAGAGGCTGTGACCTTCCTCAGCTATGGAAAGCAACTATGTATGTCTGCCATTTCTTATGTGCGAGCTTGAGGTAGTGGAGAGCTATTTAAAGGAAGGAACCACCATTCTTTGATACACTGTTATTTTAAAGCTGTATTTTGCTATGAGACTAATGGCTGCTCTGAGAATACACACCTGACAGATTACCTGTGGACACATAGGGAGTTGCATCAGCCCCTTGATAGGTTTTTAAAGAACAAACTATTGAGTTAATTGGTAAATCCTGGTAAAAATCAAGCATCTATCAAGCATATGTAGAAGTAAAGATTACAGATGCGTAAAAGCCCTTGATTGTAAAAAGTTAGTTTAGAATTATTTTAAAAGGCAAATACTCTGTCTAGATCAAGAGCAGGAGGGGCTAGTGATGTTTACATGAAATGATGGAAAAAGGACTAGTATTAGCTTGGAGTGCATTTAAAACCATGGCAAGCTGCTAGATTTTATGATATAGAGCCATTTTTTTTTGTAAATTCCCTTAAATGGATATTTGACATTCAGCAGAACATATTGTGGATGATGATGGTAGATTATTTGCCTTTCCTGATACCTGATTCTGGTATCTAATTCTGATTGCTAGCACTGAAATGTCAAGCTCTGTTAAGGAACTTCATGAGTTCATATGTGCAACAATTTAAATGTTCAAGAATCAAATACCTTTTGCCAGTTTTTGGGTTTACTTCCTGCGAATGAGTACTGAAGTTAAGGAAGAAGTATTTGCTGTGTTGTTCTAACTGCTATGTTTTTATATTCTTTTAGGTACGGGATATAAATCTAAAGAGCTAGACAGTCTTGATGAAGGCCAAACACTGATGGTTGGAGGAAAAGAAATTGAAGTGATGGGTGTTATTTCAGCAGATGACTTCAACAGTGGCAGGTGTTTTCAGGCTGGAATAGGGATTCATGACACAGTCACAACTACTTTATCTCAAACTAGTATGAAACCATTCTGTAAACCATTTAAAAGTGTCTGTCAGTCCAGTACTAAGGAGAATGTGCTGAAAGATTCTCAAAACTGCAAACCTCGTCACGATCCTAATGCTTCAAGTAAGGTTCAGATTTTTAAGTTTCTTTAAGCATCCCCTGTCTCTCAAAAAATGTTGGCTGAGTAACCAAAATTTTCTTGTTCCACAATGCATTACTAAAGTATTTCTGACATAAAATACTAATGTTTCTGTCAATGTAATGTTAGGGTTTTATCTAGTTTCTTTTGAGTGAAGTGCTCTGTGCTGCATAAATTTTCTCATTGTTGTTACAAATGGCTGTAGAAACAAGTTAGAATAGCTTCTGAGAGTTTTGCCAAGAAAAAAAGGAGTATATTATCAGAGAAACAGTCAGATGTATGCTAAAAGTTCTAGTTGAGCTCCAGCTTCCCAGTGGGGTCAGTGAAGCACTGACATAATATGGCAGCACAGTAATTCCTGTGGAGATTTGGTAATAGAGAGGTGAAGCCAGATTCAAAGAATTTCTTCTGATCATGCCTTCACAATCACAAATATAATTATGTTTTATTTTATAATGCTAGAAGTATTATATGCTGAAAAGCCACAAGAGTTTACCAATTGCACAGAAACTGTAAAAGACAATAAAAAAAGATTCTATAAATACATCAGCAACAAAAGGAGGGCTAAGGCAAATCTCCACCATCTGTTGGATGCAGTGGGATACATAGTGACAAAGGATGATAAAATGATCTTCTTTACCTCTGTCTTCAATAGCAAGGCCAGTTCTCCACGTACCCAGCCCCCTGGGCTGGAAGGCAGGTATGGGGAATGTAATGAAGGCCCCATCATCCAAGAGGAAATGGTGAGTTACCTGCTACACCAGTTAAACATGCACAGGGACCAGATGGGACCCTCCTGGATTTACTGATTGAACTGACAGAAGTGCTGGCCATTCCACTTTCCATCATTTACCAGCAGTCCTCACTAACTAGGGACGTCCTGAATGACTGAAGGTTAGCAAATATGTCACCCTTCTACAAGAAGGGCCAGAAGAAGGACCTAGGGAACTACAGACCTGTCAGTCTGACTTGGTACTGAGGGAGATTGTAGAGCAGATCATCTTGAGTGCCATCATGTGGCACAGGACAGTCAGGCAATCAGGCCTAGACAGAATGGCTTCATGGAAAGGCAGGTCCTGCTTGACTAAACTTATCTCCTTTGAGGAGGTGGCTCACTTAGTGAATGAGGAAAAGGCTGTGGGTGTTGTTAACCTGGCCTTTAATACAGCTTTTGTCACTGTTTCCCACAGCATTTTCCTGGAGAAATTGGCTGCTTATGATACTCTTTACTGGGTGAAAAACTGACTGGTTGGCTGGACCCAGAGTGGTGGTGAAAGGAGTTAAATCCAGTTGGTGGGTGGTCACAAGTGGTGTTCCCCACGGCTCAGTATTTAAGACAGTTCTGTTTCATATTCTCATCAACCATCTGGAAGAGGGGATTGGGTAAATTTCAGGAGATTCAGTAAATTTCTAAGTGACATCAAAGTGGGCAGGAGTATTGATTTGCTTGGAGGTAGGAAGGCTTGAGAGAAGGATCTAGACATGCTGGATTGATGGTCTGATGAAGATGTGATGAGGTTCAGCAAAGCCAAGTGTTGGCTTCTGCACTTGGGTCACAACAACCTTATGCAGTGCTATGGGTTTGGGGCAGAATGGCTGGAGAGCTGCCTGGTAGTAAAGGACTTGGGGGTATTGGTGAACTGCTGGCTGAAACTGCTGGCTGAAAATGACCCAGTACCATGCCCAGGTGGCCAGTAAGGCCAACAGCAGCAGGAATAGTGTAGGCAGCAAGACTAGGGAAGTGATCATTACCCTCAGCAGTGATGAGGTCCCACCATGAGTATTGTATTCAGTTTTGTGTTCCTCACTGCAAGGAAAACAGTGAGGTGCTGGAGCCACAGGTCCAGAGAAAGGCAATGAAGCTGGTCAGGGGTCTCATGTACAAGTCTTTTAAGGACCAGTTGAAGGAGCTAGGGCTGTTAGGCCTGGGGAAAAGGAGGCTGTGGGGAGAAGTTATTAATCTCTACAACTGCTTGAAAGGAGGTTGTAGTCAGGTGGCTGTTGATCTCTTCTCCAAAGTAACATGCAATGGGACAAGAGGAAATTGCCTCAACAGCATCAGGGGAAATTAGGATGGATATTAGGAAAGGGGAAAATATCTTCACCAAAAGCATTATCATCATTGGAACATGCTGCCTAGGGAAATGATTGAGTCCCTAAGCCTGGAGGTATTCAAAAGATGGGTAGATGTGGTGCTGAGGGACATGGTGTTAGCAGATGGAGCCAATGATCTTAAAGGTTGATTTCTAACCTAAACAATTCTTTGATTCTTAGAGTGAACCTGTACACATTTGATTGCTATAGGAAGCAGTGTTGCTTATCTAAAGGAGTACTCTCTTTCTGTCAAAAATAAGCAACTTAGGAGCTGCATTCTGATGATGGTGTTATCTTTTAAAAGGAAGATAAAAATGAGTTTAAAGAAACACTGCTAAGCAGCACAATGTGTATTTAAAAAAAAATAGTTTGTTCTACACTCTTACTATAGTTATACCTCTATCTTACTTCTTGCCTCATATCCTGGTCCTATGGTACTTTTCAAAGTTGCTACCAGTGAAATCATAATCAAGTGGTAATTAGTGCTATCACTGGCCTTTTTATAGAGTAACCTTATTAACAGCAGCTTTTGGTCTGAATTCAACAGTTATGCTGTGTCAAAGAATGTTCCTTCCTGTGGTTGCAAGATGATATTGCACTACATTTCTAACCTAAAATCTGATAAAGAGCTGATACTTTCAAGCTTGTTTTGCTATTTCTGCACCACTTTGTTAGACAGCTACATTTTATTCTAGTTGTCTCCTGTAAGTTCTGGTGAATGAGTAGTTCCTATGAGATTTCCCTAAGCTGCCTGATATGGGGAGCCCTCAACAGATCAATAGGTTGTACTCTCAGACATTAAGTGTTGCTTACACAGTAGAATTGTATAATTTATTTAAAGCTTTGTTACATAACCTCTTTTAGAAGTAAGGGAGATACTTTGCAGGACTAGCACTATATTGGAGCGTGCAGAGGTTTCATGTTGGGGTCTGCGACTGTAGTTGATAAAAATGCAGCTTATTCGAAGTGGCTTTCTTCTTAGAAATGGAAAACCATTTATCCCTGTGCTCAGCAGAACAAAGCATAGTGACAAAGATGTAATGCTTTATCTTTCATATGTGATTTCTAAGCTGTTAGCCTATTGCTTTTGCAAGTCTTGTTTCTTGACTGCAAAATTTTGTTAGAAAAGTTGTCTGACACCAGTGGCTCTTCCATATGTATATACATGTAATTTGATGTAATCCATCAGAACTCAGCCCTTTGTCAGTAGGAAACAAAATCTCCCTGAGTTATATGAGCCTTCAACTAACCTATTCTCATGAATAAATTATAATTATAGATCTACTTTAGTGACACAAGAATACCAGCAGCTAGAAATTGCATTCTCATTCTTTCCTCTGGCAATACAAATTTTCAGATGTATAGCATCAATATGAGCAACCCAGTATGGTTATTTTCTAGCAAAATTATGATGTTAGAGTTTATAAAGAAATAATGGCAAGAAAAACTGTTACATAGGTGTAGCCTGATTCTTCATGCTCTCTTTACTTATATACATCTTCAAACTTGTCAGCTTATTTTATTCATGCACTGTGGCAGCATTTGTCAGCTCACTCTCAGTCCTTCCTTATATTTTTTTAACAAATTTTTGTCTTTTTTGTTTCTGTACATGGGCAGCTACAGGAATATTCCCCTTGAAATCTAGTGTCTAGACTTTATGTAGGTCATTGTTTATGTTCTTTTTCTTACACTTTCTTTACAGAAGCCTTTTAGAACTTCTTATTTAACTCTATGCATTCAAAGTTATCATCCAACTTTTATTGGCTAGGCAGTTTCACCTCATCCTAAAAAAATACTCAAATTTCTCAGTTTGTCACCTTCACCTTTGAGAAAAGCACATACTATTTGAGAGACCTATGGAGAATGAATTTTTATTTAGAAGGCTATCCAGATACTCTGTTGGTAAGTGCATTTTCTGTCTGAGAATGATCCATATATTGAACAGTATTATTAGCAGACATTAGATCATTGACTTTATTCTGTACCTAGGTTAGAGAAAGAATGCCTTTTGCTAACAGACTGAAAATAATGTGCAATTATTGCCTGTGTTTTGAACTTGAAGATTCTCTAGTTATGCCAAGACCAAACACAAGTCATCAGTGGACATACAATAAGGCTGGTTTACCTGTGGTGGATGTAGTTGTGGATCCTTACATTGCAAATAATCTTCGACCACATCAGAGAGAAGGAATTATATTTCTATATGAGTGTGTAATGGGAATGAGGTAAGACAATGATTATCCTATTGGCTTTCAATACCTGTAATATTTTGATGCATGTATTTGAAATGGCACAACTGGAATGAGAAGATTTGAGCGATCACTTGATTAAAATTAGCAAAAAAAAATTAGCTAAGTTTTGTCTGATCCATATGTAGCATCTTGCTTGCTGTGACTTTGCTAGATGTAATCAGAAACTACTATCTCAAAAGGCTGTCAGTTCTTCTGCAAATGCTATGTCTAACTTAGATAGAGTCAAACCCGTGCTAAAACACATTAATGCTAGAAATCATGTAGCTTATAATTCAGGTATTTAGAATAAAGAAACTGTTGTACCAACATGTTGAAAAAAATACAGCAGTACTTTCAAAAGTATTTTCTGAAGTCATAGATTCTTTTAGGCATATACTAGTTTCAAAAATATTAGATAATTTTAAATCTAAGAGAGAATTTAAACTATTTGGTTTTGAAGGACAAATGTATTAATCTAGAAAATGGAGAATTTATTTCTAAGGCCTTCTGGTGTAACTGAATGAAAACCTACAGCTGAGCATAAGTATAAACAGCTTCTTTATACTTCAGAAAACAAAACATAAGAAACAATTGCCTAAACCAGTTTGAAATAATTATATGTCTTTTAAAGTGTTGCCATCACTTTATTATATCTTACAGAGTTAGTGGCAGGTTTGGAGCTATTCTTGCTGATGAAATGGGCTTAGGAAAGACGTTGCAATGCATCGCACTTGTCTGGACTCTTCTGCGTCAAGGAGTTTATGGATGCAAACCTGTACTAAAGAGAGTGCTAATTGTCACACCTGGGAGTCTGGTAAAAAACTGGAAAAAAGAGTTTCAGAAATGGTTGGGAAATGAAAGGATCAAAGTCTTCACTGTTGATCAAGTAAGATTTACTTCCAAAAGGGTATTAGGTCATGTTTGGCTCAGAATTGTAATTATTTTTCCCTTTTTTCTTCTTTTCTTAACTAGAAATGAGAACTAGTAATTCTGTATTAGTATTTATTTATAATACTTTATTTCTCTTTCAGCTAATTGTCGATATGGGCATTATCAGTAACCAGGTTATAACACAGGCATGTCTGCCTCATCTTTCCTCAGGCTTCATGACACAGTCCTCCTCGTGCCTCTTTGATTTAAGGAGCTTTTGTTGTCTATCGAAGTGCACACATTTCCTGCCTTATATACCAGAGCATCTGCCTTGGCTGACTTGTGCTCCATTTTGGTGGTAGTTGCTTTTGTTCTGTGATGAAAAATTTTTCCTCTTTGTTTCGTCTGTCTGTTTCAGGTTGCTTCAGAAGCTCATTCCCTTTACTGTCACTGTGAAGACTTAGTTTTCTGTAGGAATGTTTTAAAGACTAAAAGTTCTAACTCAAACTCTGCTTCAGTGACTTATTGACCATGTTATGCAGGAAAGCACCTGGCTAAGTAAAAAGGCAGGAGTTCAAGGAGTGAGACTGAATAAGAAAGCTTTCTCTGGAGGAGAGCCACATCTTGCTCCAGTTATCCAGAAGGGCTTTCTTACAATGTAAATTTTCCCATTAAGCATAGCTCGCTCAGTATCTCAGTTAGAGGGTTGGGATCCCTCAGGACTGGCATTCATGAAGGTGTGAATAGGAAACTTTCTTATGGCTTCTTTAATGTTTCTGAAGCTTTCAGATTCAAGCTCTGCTTTTTATAATTAACCATTTTTTTTCTGTAAGAATTCTGGGCCCCACATCCATATGGAGGGGTCATTTGTTGCAGGAAGAAAAGTTGTTTAGTAAACTGTGGTATATATATCTACATTGAGTAATTTGCCGTTCCCTTACTTTTTGCTCCCATGTATTTGAATTGTGCCAGTGGGAGGATGTGGACAACTTACAATGTCTGCATTATGCTTGCAACGAAGATAAATGTATTTATTTTCTGAAGTTATTTTTTGATCTATTAGTTCCATACTTTGAAGAAAGAGACAGTACTCCATTCTAAAGATGAGCCAGATTTGCTTTTAGTTTTTTGCATGATTCTTATTGCCTGTATGGACAAGTTAATATTTCAGATGAAGTGGAAGTTTTCAAATAGTTTTTAAACTCTTGTAGAATATACAAGACTGAACCTTCTCATCTTCCACTGAGGAAAATCCTCATGTAATAGGTGCTCTTTGCTTGATTTGCTTTACTTTAGAAACTTATTTGTTGATGTGGAAATGGAGCAAACTGACTTGTCAGGAGCTGTAATATAATACAGGTTAGGATGAGAAATATTGAAGTTTCTAAAAGAAGTGGATACAAGACAAAATACAACATGGCAACATTTTACTTGGAAAGGTAGTTAGAAATAATTGAAGGTTTTCTTGCAGTTTTTTTGAGTAATGTTGGGAGGAGAATTTGCTGACAGTTACTATGACCCAAAATGACAGTAGCTTTCATTTTCTTTTAATTTAAATAACTTTAATATTCTTACTTATCTTGTTGGAGCCATTTGGATTGAGGACTTCCAGCAGCTTTTAAGACTGTGTCCCCAAATAGGAAGGAATACATTGTCATGGGAAGGGAAGACACAATATGACTAGCTTGGGGTATAATGAGGTATTTCAAAGTAATTTACTGTCTGCCTTCTTTAGAAAAAGAGTAATTACCATACTGTTATTTCTCCTCTTAGAACTTAAAAGGAAGAGCTTGTCTCAAAGGTTTTTTTTCTATTCTTGCCTGTAAGGAATACATCGAAAGAACTGTCAGACTTTTCAAATGGTGCAAGGCATGTTTTCCTCACTTTAACACTGAAACACTGTGAAAATTTATCCCAACCCTTCAGTAACAGATTCTTCAGGAAAACAGGACTTTATCCACTTTTAAAATGTGATTACAGTTCACTTCTGTTAAATGCAGATGTCACATAGAGTATATTGCTTTTAAAATCAAGGTGTCTCTACAAGGTTGCATTTAAGTGTCATTAATCCACATTATCAGTATTCGGGATGTGTTTAAGAAAATAACTCCTTTATCTGTTTGCAGAGTATCACTTGTACTGGAGTTGTTTTGGTTTGGTTTTTAAGTCAAAATACCTTGAATTCTGAAATTCAGGATATTTTGAACTACTGAATATTGAAATTCAGTATTTCAAATGAATTAGCTCAATGTTTGCATTGCTTTATGATTCAGCAATTTTTAATTTATACTTTATTGGCTATTGGATTTGGACTAGTGCAAAGAAAGGTCTGTTCAAAGAGTATGTTTGGGACATTATGAGCTCTAATACTGATTGACAGTTGCTCCATATGTGGTTTGGGCAACTCACTTAAACCCATCAAGTCACTTTGCATAATTGTGAAAATGGAGGGTATGATTCATACATATCTAGCAGCCAGGTAAGAGAATAAATTAATTACTTGAAATTAGCTTTTAAATTTATTTTGATTTTCAGTCCATCATCTGCTACTGTTATTATATACAGCAGTGAATATATTAGATTTGGCTGCCAGGGGGCTTATAATACGCTAGGACTGTCGTGCGTTTTTTAAAGAAGTTCAAACAGTGCAGAAGAGTTGATGATTTACCAAGGGATGGATGCTGGCAGCAGTTCCTCAGTGCTCTAACTACTTCCCCTGTAGTCTCAGCTTACACACAGAAAGTGTAGGAGGACAAAATGATTCCTGAACCTTGGGCATCTTCTGATACTTGTCCATCCCAAGAGAAGGTCAGAGGGGCATAGCCTCTGTCTTCAGGGCTGCAATTTGGAGCCTGAGCACTGGGTAAGGATTGTCTACAGGGCTTCTCTTACATCTCTGTTCCTGTGTTGGGAAATTTTTATGTTCCTGTTTTGAAAATGGCAGTAAAAACACTGCCTAGAAAACAGGCTGTTAACTACAGTTCAGGAAACTGCAGGAATGCTGGGGTCCAGTCCAAACACCTGGGGAAAATGTTGCATGCCCTTTTCATCTTCCCTCACTACTCCTTGCTTCCTCTGATCCATATTCTCAATCCATAGACCTCTTTGTAAGCATTGCTGATTTCCCACATGGTTCTTTTGAGATAAATGTGCCAGATCTGCCCCATAGATTCCTCAGAATCACCTTCTAGAAAGCTCTATGAGGTTGTGGTAATTAAATGGTGCTGCTGTTACAGAGTATTATACCATCTGGCTCTGGACTTAGTTGTCTGTATTTGGTAACTGATCTTGTTTGGAAATATAAATACCTTCTGAGGCTCTCTCTAGCTTGATTGGCTTTCACAATTAAAGATGTTCTTCAGCTTGCCAGCTGGGCCCATAGCCTGCTTCATTAGTGAGTACCATTAGGAACATGCAGAGAATTAGTGCCTGGAGCTAAGCAGAAAGATAAAAGAAGTGCCAGGGTAGATTTTTCTGCTTTTATGCAGAATTGCAAGACAAGTAATCTATCCTTAACATTCACAAACTGTACAGAAATGTAACTGATTTCTGGGAAACTTTTTGGAAGAAGCTATCTGTCACATTGCAGTGACTTTTATTTAGAGTGTGTCTTTGGTTTAATAGCTATCAAAAACCTTGATGTCTACTCAAGAAAAAGGGTTTGAAGGGTATATGAGTGGAGGGGCTCACAGGTATTTTCTCATCAATAATACAGGGTTTAGAAATCAATGCCATTTATTTACCAGCAGATAGGGCATGCTTTTTGGGGCTAGTTATGGGCTCTATTTTCTCTGTCCCAGGCTGCCCTTACTGGTTGGCCAACCCATCAATGTTAAGGACTTGTTAAAAAGTTATTACCATATTCAATTCAAAATTGCAAGAGGAGCTCTGGTAGAACGTGGTAGCTTCTTATTTGTCCACACTGCTGCACCTTAGAGCTTAAAATCCCAAAGAATGTACAGGCAGCTATTTATGCCTCTCCCTTATCTTGTCTTTAATTTGAAAGTTACCTAAATGCCAGGACTGGGGAGTTGTTAGAGGGAGCCCATGCTTTACACTTTCACAGTAATGTGTTTCAGAGGATTTGAAAGCCTAAAAGAATAATAAATTTTCTTCTAATGAAGTGGTGAAACTCTAAATTGCAGCATCAGATCCTGTATCTCCTTTGCAAATTAGGGAAGAATAAATAATCACACATGGAGGAGATAGTAAATGTCTTGTATCATCTTAGAAAAAGAATTCTGTAGACAAAAATGTTTAAAGAATATGATAAGAATGGATTTCTTTACACCTGCAGGACCACAAAGTAGAAGAATTCAGAGGTTCTCCACTTTATTCAGTTTTGATAATCAGTTATGAGATGCTGCTGCGGTCTTTGGACCAAATTCAGGAGATAGAATTCAACCTCCTAATCTGTGATGAAGGACATCGTTTGAAAAATAGCTCCATTAAGACAACCACAGCCCTCTCTAGTCTGTCTTGTGAGAAGAGAATTATCCTTACTGGTCAGTATCTGTAGTTACTTGTAATATTTGGATGGGTTAATAGTACTAAGTTGGAGTTAAGAAAAAGCTGTTTTAAGTATGGCTATATAGATTTTGGCAGTGGGTATTAAATGCACAAATATTGGGTCTTTTAACAACAGATTATTTCCATTTTTAAACAATAAATGCAAAGTTAATCTAAAGTGAACAGTGAGAAACCTGTAGACTTCTATAGGGAATCAGCTCTCTGTTTACATGCATTCATAATTTTTTCTTTGAAGTTATTTAATGAAATTTATTTGGAACTTGATTTCTTTTAATTCCTTTGTCAAAACAGTTGCAGTCTCTTTAATGGGCAGGTAGCTTATTAATTGTGATAAGATTTTGGATTAATTCAGAACTCGGAATAATTCACAATGAAACTAAACATCCATTTTCAAGATACATTCTTAACACTGAACTCGCCAGTCAATGGTTGCACATTTTATAAGTTTCAAGAAAAAATTACGAAATGCAGAATTTAATTGTTTTTTCTCTTCCCAGGTCCTCCAATACAAAATGACTTACAAGAATTTTATGCATTAATAGAGTTTGTGAATCCAGGAATTCTCGGTTCATTATCCTCATATAGAAAGATATATGAGGAGCCAATTGTCAGGTCTAGAGAACCTTCATCAACAAAGGTATATTATTTTAAAAAATGCAGTTCTGAAAGAAAATTCTTAGACGTGATGTGACAGCACTTTCGGTGGAATAAAAAGAACCTCGGGACAACTTACAGAAGCCAAAGCATTTCACTTTCCAAATGGAAATAAATTCAGCTGTTCTCTGAAGGGAGCTGGAGGAATACATACATTTCAGCTGCCTATAAATAAGCAGGCAAAAGCTGTTCATCCAGCACCTTCAATCCCCAGCAATCTTTGCACATTACTGTATGACAATATTTTATTCATTCTTAGTTTACCCACAGTCCTAAAAAATTGGTATGAGTTTGTTGCATCAGTCAAGAAATTCTGAACTGTAATTTGAGTCTTAGATGTCTTCTGGGTCAATTTCTTCCTTTGTTTAAGTCTTTGGAAACCAGACCTGGAACTAAGTTAATGAATATGTACTAATTGGAGAAGAATTGGTCTTTACAGTTCCATGTTAGAAAATGGTAACATACATTTAAAATGTTCTTTAACAATTTAATTAAAAAATACAGAAAATTATTGGGATGAAATGCAAGATTATAGTTAATTTTTTGCTTCATTCCCATAGGAGGAAAAGGAATTAGGAGAAAGAAGAGCAGCAGAACTCACACGCCTTACTGGACTCTTTATTCTTAGGAGAACACAGGAGGTTATAAACAAATTTCTGCCACCCAAAAAGGAGAGCATAATCTTCTGCCAACCAACAGCATTGCAACTTGAATTATATCGAAAGCTCCTCAGTTCTCAAGCTTTTAGGTCTTGTCTACAAGGCAGGTTGGAAAACAGTCCACACCTAATATGTATAGGAGCATTGAAGAAACTTTGCAATCATCCATGCCTTTTGTTTAAAGCTACAAGGGTAAGTGCTTCTGTGTGTGTGAATGCATACAGTAAGTCATTTCAGCAGGCAGAGGTCACTAGAACTTTGTTATGGTCAATGTGCATGTTACTTGAGGTCATTCCCATTTGCTCTTCTCACTTCCAACATGCTTTAGGGAATCTGCTTTAAAAAACATAAATGTTAGGAAATCTGAATACACTTAGGAAAGATACCTAACCAGTTTCCTATGGCCTTAGAGTATTTTCTTGTTCTTCATGTATTTCCCCCCCTTAATCCTGACTCTGAATATTTGTAAAAATTTGTAAAAATACATGTAAATGTGAATTTTCCAAAGAACACTCTTAGCAAGAGATTATTCTGTCTGGATCATCTGATATCTCCCTATCCACGTAATAATTACATTCTCTCAAGCTCAAAGACAGTGGGAAGTGCTGGCTGAATAGTTCAGTGGTACTAGATGTCTCCATTTTCACTTCTCCTGGTATCCTATTGTGCTGTACACCTTGTTATTTCTGTATCAATGTTCTCATTCTTGTAAGTAGATAATGTGATAGTTAGTTCTAACTTCTATGGCCTCTTGGGAAAGTCCGAGCAAAGTGGTTGGAAATGTAAATCTGTCTTAAAAGATGTTCCTTTGTGGTATTGAGATTTGATTAGTTTGGCTTTTCCCTCCCTGTGAAATACTGATTTTCAAATTGCAGCTAAATATTAGCTGTATTTCTTCTATTTATTGATTATTCTTAGCTTTTCTTCATTTCCAGTTGCTGGAACAATTAACATAACTGAATGTTAATAATATATTCTTAAAAAAAAGTCAATGACTGTAGTGTTCCAGAGTAAGGTATCATGTGATTAAGAAAGAGTAAGCATTGATTTACTCCTCACTCCTGCAACTTTTAAACATAGCTTTGCTGTGGATGTACATTTCTCTGGTTGTCTAAGTAGAGAAATAGAAGTAAAACATGTATTTTTCAGTTTTAAGTATTTCAACTTAACTGCAAACAGTCCTCTTACACCAGAGGATGTAAACCAAAATAAGCACTATCAGTGTCTTGAAACTGTGCTTTTAGTGCAATATTTGGAGGTTGTAGTACTCACTTGTTACAGTACTTTGTGGCGGCTTTCAGTGCTTCTTTTTGTCTTCCTAATAATGTTGTAGCAAAGTTTTAAAAAAAACCAAGCCATAACTTAACTTGTTAGTTGGGATATATCTTGGATCTTTTTATTTTCAATAGGAAAAAAGCTGTGATCCCATGCCTGATAAACATGATGAGTCCAGTCTCAGTGAAGGTCTATCAGATGTCTTTCCAGCAGATTATAGTTTGGACACTTTCTCAGAGGCTGATTCAGGGAAGTTGCAGGTGCTGGTGAAGTTGCTAGCAGCAATCCATGAGCTCAGGTCTTCTGAAAGGTAAGTGAGAAAGACAGCTAAAATAGAGTCAATAGGAGTGACCTACTGTTTTGCTTTTCAAATGCATGGGGATGTAATCTTTAAAGTGAAGGCATTGCAACAGTTTGCAAAGCTGTTGAGCGTATTTAGACACTGTACTCCTGGCTCTCCCTTGTTCACTTATTAAACTAGGATTTCAGGTGAGATTTTCAAAAGTGCTCTTCATATTTTTTCAAAACAAAGATACTTGTATTTTTTGTATTGAGTTCCAGTAGGTAAGTTACAGCCACAGCCCCTATACTATGACATATTGTTCCCAATGCTTTGTATCTCCTCGAGGAGATGTATTCATACATTAAGTATGTTAAATTGAATTAAAACACTTTCCATTACTAGACAGTAAGTTCTTTCTCTTTTCATCATGTAACTGCTTAGTGCTTGCTCTTTTTTCTGTTCAGGGAAGCCAGTCTCAATACGTGGACTTGTACAGCAACTGCTTATTTGCCCTGTGATAAATGCCACTGATGTGTAGGAAAACCTCTGCTTATTATGGAGTAATGAGAAGCACATGGCTGGTTACTGTGCAAATGCTGTTTCACAGAAATCTCACGTGACCTTGTGTCCCATGATTATTTTTTATATAGTCATGCCTTAAAGGCTAGCTATTCCAAAAGTATTTAGCTTTTATTTAAATTCAGACTTAAATAGGACATACTGTAATTCATTGAAACCAATAGCAACTAAATATCTAAATGTGTTGGCCATATTTTGGTAGGTGAGAAGAATCAGAGATATCAGGAAAAAGCACCTTTTTCCCATGCAAAAACTCAAGTCTTTTTACATTAAGGTTTTTTATAACAAAGATGTTAATTTGGGGTTGATAGAGAAAAAATGTCAATCTTGCAAAGTCTTTGATGTAGTTCAACTGAGAATACAATGATCAAGCCACTTTGAAATAACTTCAAAATGTTAATTTATCATATTTTCCCTGAAAATATTTGTCTAGTTCTTCAGTACTGGTTTTTAATCAAGTTAAATATTGGAGCACCATTGATGCCATTTTCAAACAAGATCTTGCAGAAAATCTTTATACAATCAGTAGAGTCATCCTCAGTATCTGGGAAGGTAGAAATTCCAGATTTGCAGATCTCTGAAACTTCTTTAGTCAAAGTTTCAGAGAAAAAACAGGAACATAATATGGGTCATTAGCATAAGAGATATGTAGAATGATGTTGCTTTAACTAAAACAACAAGAAAAATTGAAACTCTATTGTTTGTGGTATCTTTTGCTGTCCTTCATGTCAGTTCTTTTCAATCAGAGAATGGAGGGGTCATTGCATTGCTTTGTTATTTGACTTTCATTATTTTATTTGTTAGAATTTTTGATGGTTTTCTGTAGAAGTTCATGGTAGCTTTTTCATTAAGTAATTTTAGATATTATTTATTAGTTAATACATCACCCTTTGTAAATGCTGACTTAACCATTATTTCTTATAAATATGGATTTATTGCTTTTTATATCTATCTCTGTGGTTGGTTCTGAATTTCTGCAATCTGTGCATTAAGCCAAATTCTGTTGTGAAAGAAAACATTTATTATTTAATATTTGAATGCTTGACAGTAGTTATAATGCATCCAAATCTAGTATGTGCTTGAAATTAATTGTAAACATTTTATTTCATAGGAAATATAAGGAACCTCAGATTGATGTGTAATTTTTGCCTGACTTATAATTCTATGTTCTTTAATGTCTTTAGTAATTTGCTGTTGGACTTTACCAAGGTCTAAAATGGTAACTTTGTTTAATTGTTTGACAGAGTCGTACTGGTATCTAATTACACTCAGACATTGAACATATTACAAGAGACATGCAAACGTCATGGATACTCCTATACTAGACTTGATGGACAGACCCCTGTCTCCCAGCGGCAACAGATTGTTGATAATTTTAATAGTAAATTCAGTCCAGCTTTTATCTTTTTGCTGAGTTCAAAGGCTGGTGGAGTAGGACTGAATCTGGTTGGAGCATCTCATTTGATCCTGTATGATATTGACTGGAATCCAGCTACGGATCTTCAGGTCTGAAATAACTGTGTACATGGGAGTTGGTACAGGCATCAAATAAGATCTTGACTGATTTTGAAATCTTGGGCTTTACATGTCTTGCCACTATCCAGTTATCACCTTGCATCTGAACAAGTATATTACTGGAGGAAACTATCTAGGAAGACAAGAAATGTTTCTCTGTCATATGATATATATTGGTATCATCAACAGAAGCCGCTTTGCAGTAAAAAATTAAAAGTAAATTGTGGTTCCCTTGAAGAAGCAAATCCTATATCCTCTTTGTCTCCTGACTTCTTTTAAACTGTAAAGTTGTTGTGTGTTACAGGAGAAGCTGCTACCTGAGCATTCACACACCATACAAGGTGTCTCACGCACACTACCCGAATTTTTAACTGGTGGTTCTCTGGCAGCAGGCAACCCCAGTGAGGTGATGAGTGCCCCCTTCAGCTGCTGTTGGGCACATTTCCTCTTTCTTCAGGCTGGACCCCAGATGGCTGGGCCCCCTGTGTTACATGTATTTACTAATCAAACTTGAAATTACTGTGATTCTTACTCCCTCCTTCATGGGGGAGTAAAATGCCAAGTCTGAGAGAGGATGCTGAAAAATGCACTCACTTCTTTTCTAATATACACACAGAGTATAACCAAATTGGGAATTTCCCTCAGAAGAGTCTCAGGCATCAGATCTTATTAAAAAAAAGAAAAAAAAAATAATTGAAAGGTAGAGCAGCAGATAGCTGAGTGCCTCCAGAGTGGGAGCTTGCACAAAGACATTCCTGAGCAATTACACCCTAGGGGACACGCCCTCCCCTCACGAATTCTTCACACATGTTTTAGTCCTATAATGATTTTTGGTCTGGGGTCTTCTAATACTTTATGGGATTATTTTTCTGTGTCCAGACCACTGACTACCTCTAGTTTCAGTTGCAGCACCCTTATCTTCTGGTTTATTCTTCTTGTGCATCTGTACTTGCTGGCAGAACATGGAGAATTAGAAGGTCTTAGATTTAGGGAAAAACACTACCAAAACATCAGTGTGTTATGAACATTTTCCTTGTACTAAAAGACTAAATAGAGCACTGTCTCAGCAGCTAGGAAAATTACTGAGAAAATTAACTCTATTGCTGCCTAAAGGCTTTAGCAGATCTAGCTATGTGTGCTAAGTAAAGCTGGGCAAACAGCATAAATCACAACATATTATTACCCTAAGTAATTTATTCTAATGAAAATTTTCTTATTTACACTGAACAACTGTAATCAACGCTGTTTCTAAAAAGAAAAACAAATTATGATTAGACTGCATTGGGAAGTGCTGCTGTCAGTTAACATTACCAGGGAACAAGGCAGAGGTTCTGATCAGAATTGAGAGAATTGAGGAAACTGTGGAAATGATGCTAAAAGAAAGAAAACAAAGCCAGTGCTGTGCTATTCTTGTAACAGTGCTGTTTGGCTCAGGGGATTATGTATTTGGCATATGATGGTTCAGTCAAATTAGTCCTTAACAATATGATTTTTAAAATTCTTTGTATCAATGGAGTAAGAAGCTTTTTGTTCTAGTATAATGCTGTGTGCTTAATACCTGAAATAAACTCTGATTTTTGTCCCTGTTCCTATTCCAAGTGTGAATTAGTACCCTCATGTGGTTACTTGTCTTGTTGCTTGAAACAGTGTGATAAATCAGGGAAAATTCCTAGAGCTTGTCAAAGACTTAAGCCATGTTTTGGGTACTTGTACCCAATACAAATATGTAATACATTTTTTTACAAAAATCAGTACTAAGTTACATTTTTTTTGTTTAAGAATTAGAGGAATGCAAAACACTAGTTTTACAATTTTCAAAAAAATTGGAAAACCACTTTAAAAGCTGTATTGTGGCAAAAATAATTTGGAGATAATGGAGAATGATGAGTATTCCTGAAAATAACTACTGATGCTTGGGAAATAAATACAAACAAAGAATTTCTGTCGGGAAAGAGGTCAAACCCCTACCTTCCTAATGTACTACACAAAAAGAAAGGGGAGCAGAAATGACAGAAAGTTAATTATGTTTCCAAAATTATTTAGGAGTTAATAACAGAAGACTTTTGTAAAAATGATCAAAAACAGGTGCTGAGGGATGCTTTCTTTGAACAGCATCTCTTTGAATGGGCTAGCAGAACTGGTAATTTGATTAGCAGAAGCTACAAGTTCTAGTTGAAATTCCATGGTATAGTAGGCTGCTAATGCTCTTCATATTTCTGCTCTCTTTAGGCAATGGCCAGAGTGTGGAGAGATGGTCAGAAACACACCGTATATATCTACAGACTGCTAACTACAGGTCAGAAATGGTGCTCAGATGATCTAATGTGATCCTTGTGGTGCTAAAGTGAGACTACTATTGAAATTTTGTCAATGAAAGGGAGGGAGTGTTTTTAGAAATCACTCTTTATGTATTTTGTTCTGAATTTAGTTAAAATGAAAACATCACATTAATTCATTTAACTTTGCTTTGGTTTTTCTCCAATAATGGAAAGTAGTGGTTTAGCATTTCCTATGTGTATTAATATAAAGAAATGGGTTTGACTTTTCATTGTGAAAATATTATTTTTTTAATATAGGCTCAATAGAAGAAAAGATTTATCAAAGACAGATCAGCAAACAAGACCTTTCTGGGGCAGTTGTAGACCTTTCCAAGACATCTGAACACATCCATTTTTCTATAGAGGAGCTTAAAGATCTCTTTACTCTTCATGAAGATTCCAGCTGTGTTACCCATGACTTGCTTGAGTGTGACTGTATGGGAAAAAAGGACCTTCAGGGTGAGTTGCTTTTTCATTATCTCTGGCCATTGCTGAGGTAATACATCCATTTTGAATGTATGTTCTGTCACTGGAGAAAACTCTGGTGATCAATAAAATAAGATTGAAATAATTAGGTTCATTATGGGATCTTCCAGATACTGGCTTATTCTTCTAATCCATAGGAACTCTCCACAGAATGAACTAGAGAAAAGATTCATTCCTTGCAATAGCAACCAATTAATGTCTTAATCTTAATTCCTTGAATTAGCTGTGGTTAGTTCAGCTAGTGATTCATTATAATCAAATGGCAATATATAATGTTTTGTTTCTAAATATTCATGGACAATAATGGTAGCTGGTAAATGTTAGTTCAAAGGCTAATCTGTGGACAGCTATACCTGCTGGTACCAGATGAAGATCTAGATAATGATACACCAGATCTCTGAATATAACCCTTCACAGTTATTAGCCGAAGCTCATGCAGGATGTTTAAAATAAGTATTTGACAAACTGCTGCTGCTCTGTTGAAAGGGACATGGAGCTCCTAGAGGACAACAAGCTCAATATGAGTGAACAGTGTGCTTCGTCAGTAAAGAAAGCCAAGAGGATGCTGAGTTGCATCAACAAAGGCATCACCAGCAGAGATAATAAACTCTTTATTTTACCCTATGCAGTGCTTGTTGAGCCACATTGGAATACTATGTTCACTTTCAGTGCCCACTGTACCAAAAAAAACGTGGCCAGGCCATAGAGGCTCCAGAGAAGGCCACCAAGATGATCAAAGGACTAGGAAGCAAAGGCTGAGAACTGGGTTTGTTCAGCCTAGAGAGAAGAAAGCTTAGGGGGGACCCTGTCACCTTGTTCCAGTAGTTAAAGGGCAGTTGCAAAGAAGGTGGGGAGTCCTTTTTTATAGCAAGTTGTATAGAAAAGATGAGAGATAATGGGTACCAGTTACTCACAAGAGATTCCAATTGGATGCAAGAGGACATGCAATGGTAGGACAAGGGGCAATGACTGCAAGCTGGAACACAGGAGGTTCCACATAAATGCAAAAAAAGCCTTCTTCATGATGAGAGTGACAGAACACTGGAACAGGCTGCCTGGAGAGATTGTGGAGTCTGTTTCTCTGGAGACATTCAAAGCCTACGTGGATGCATTCCTGTGTGACCTGATCTAGGTGTTCCTGCTCTAGCAAGGAGATTGAACTAGATGATCTTTTGAGATCACTTGCAATCTATGATATTCTGTGATTCTGTAACAAGTTTTCACAATGAAAACAATAGGCCATTGATATAACCTCCTGGGGAAGCAGTAGGTTCCACATTATTTGACATTACTGCATTTAGCTGCACAAGTATCTGGGCTGTCTTGTCTAGACTGTGCTTTTGCCAAGAAACTGGGCTAGATGTTCATCAAGGTGCCTTCCAACCTGGTATTCTGCAATTCTATGACTTCAGAAGTGCATCTATTCTAAACATTATTCTGGTCAGTAAAAAAATGTTTCAAGTCTAGTGCAAATGTGCATTGTATGTCAGTCAAAAAGCAAAGTGTTGTGTAATATGTGCTCTCCAAAACTTACAAACCTCAAGAACACTCTGAGTCATGCTGCTCACATCGCCGGTCTTTCCTAAGGAGCATGTGGCACTGCTATGAAAATATTTGACAACAGATTTGAAACTGATAACAGCAGTGATGCAATTATTCCATCCAAAACCATTTCTTCATTTATCACACGCATCAGATGAATCATGAAGCCAGCACCATAGGACTTACCCTGCAATGACCTGGCACAAAGTGAATTCCTTTCTTCGTGCTTCACAGCCAGTAGTCTTTTCCCTACTGTGATATACAGTATACCAATACTGTGTGTGTTGAACAGCTTGGCATAAAATGGGTGTATAGAGTGCACAGCTCTAGTGTCCTCAGTCAGTGAAGTCACTATTTAAACTATTCTTAGCTCTTTGGAATCACTTCTCTGGGAGGAAATGGAAGCTAGTGTGAATTTTGCTGCAACATTCTTCTAGATTCAGATTTTACTCAGAGAATGGGAGCAGCCCAAATGTCAGAGAATTAGGAAAACAGAAGAAAGGAAATTACTGGATATTTCCTTTCCCATCTGTGTGTAAAAGGATTTGCCTTTATGCTAGCATGTGGTGATTTTGATAAACTCAATCAATAAGAAACAGCTTTTCCCTTCCCAGTGTGGATACGTATCTTTGGATTTCAATTACATAGAAGGATTATATATGCTATTCTGTTTTCACTCATTTGTTATAACCAACTGGCTTATTGATTCAGACTGAAATTTTCTGTCCTAGTTTTCTCTGATTAGTGTACTGCATCAATTTTTTTTCAGATCCTTCCTCAGAAAAGCCTTCCATATCTAGAAGTTGCCAGCTTGGCCAAAACCACGGGAAGCCTAATTCAAAGAAACCACTCTCCATGTCACAGCTGATGCAATGGAAACATTTCTCTGGGCAACACCAGGCTCTAGCTGATCCTTTCCTTGAAAGGATAAAAGAGAATGCTTCTTTCATTTTCCAGAATGAAACTAATCCAACTTCCCTTACCTAATAAAACTGAAGTGTCTTTCCTTGCGACTTGGATTCTCCTCCTAGGCATGGTAAACAATTGCACTAATGTGCAGTTACATTTAGTTCTGTTCTGACAGGGTTTCTGGGTAAAAGTGATTCTTGTTTGTACAAATTTACAGTTATTACTAAGTCGATCATACTTAACTGTAATTCCAATATGTCTTTTTAAAACCAACTTTGCTTCCCAGCCTCTGTGCTTTTGATATCATGATTAGTAAGATGGTTTCTATGCACATTCCTATGGATGTTTACTTTGCTTTATAGTTTTGATTTGATCATAATGATTTATTGCTTGTAAAGCTGGCAGTTTGTGCTATTTTTTTTAAGATTTGGCAGTGCTATGTAGAAGTATATGCTGTTAACAAGAGTTTTGATAATGAAAAGTTATATATCTGTGTAGCTGCATCTTTATAATAAGGTAGATGTTTGTTCCCTTGAATTTACAACTTAATGAAACTTGGAGCAATAGCCACTGAGATCACAGCTTGATACTGTGTCAAAATATTCTGAAATTCACCTATTGCTTTTACTTGAGAAAATAAACTTTATTTCTCATCTGTACAGAATACAGGCTTATCTACATTCAGCTAAATTCTTTTAAAGATAGTTTCTGCCAAGCACTGGAGTACTGTGCATCTTTACATGGTGTATTTTTTATGAGTGTAATTTCCTTCTTTGAAAGTGCAGAAGTTTGAAATCAGTTTACAGCTTTTAAGTACTTTGGAAGGCCCAGAAGAATGGAAGATGGGATAGTTTTCAGAAATACTGTGAAATTCAAGAATTTGAAAGAGCTTGAGCAAGAATAGGACTCCATGTGGTAATTCTGCATTGTACCACAGGATTTACAACCTCTGGATATTTGGTACATGTTGTGATAGCCCAACTGACATTCAGAAAACAGTGAAAACTGATTTATTTTCTTTGTTATAACTATTTCTCTCTTTCTGTAGCCTGTCACTGAGTTCACAGTCCATCATAACCAAATCCTAACCATTTTCCTGGTGTTTTGAACCAGTTTGGGAACGAAAAGCTGTGTGTACCGATCTCTTTTTGTCATGCACATTTATTTCAGAGGGGTTTTTGAGTTTGCTTTGACTCTGAATGCCAAATGCCACCAGAAAATAATGAAAACAAAAGAATGACTGAGAAAGTCATCAATCGTTAACATCTTTTTGACATGCAAAGTGTGTTCTTGGTAACAATTAGAATTGTACTAGTAGGTAGAGTTCAATTCTCTAACATTTTAGGCTGGCTGTTAAAGAGCTTGTTCTTCACTCTGCAGGTGGTAGTCATGCTTATCCAGGTGCTGTGCTGCTGTAGTACTCATTTGCTGTTATACAAAGGCTGGCTGATATCTTGTAGCTACCACAGCTTATTTTAATTAGCAACAGCAAGGTTTACCCAACCTTTATAGTCTAATGATTATAATTAATTATCTGGGACCGATTGTGCGTAAGTCTGTGCTGTCCTTAAGTTTCTGTAAGTTGTCCCACTGTCCCTATCTGTAGGAGGCACACCAGCATTTTCTGCTCTGGGATCATACGTAGTTTCTTGCATCTTCCTGAATGAGTAGATGGCAGTTTGGTTCCATTGCTGGTTTTTCTGTCAGACCCTGGTTACCCACTGAATGCAAATGGACTCACACTAGTTTGGAGCAGTGCAACTAGCAGTTCTGGTGAGGAAATCTGGGCATATGAGAAAAGTAAGTTTGCTGTAGGATCCACAATGGGCAGTGTTTCATTTCCTCCCCCTAAGGCAGTCCTTTGGAATTATGTCATCAGGCTTCCTCACCTCAGCTTTTGAGTCCTTCCCTCAGACCATAACTATGTGCTGTGATGTCATCACTCTGCACAGTACAGCTGTGGCCCTGTGCTGGGACAACATAGGTCTGACAGAGTGGCCTTTTCATTGCTAGACCTCCAGAGTAGTTTTTTGACAGTTTTTAAATAAATAAACTAAAAGCTGATGCTAAACCACCATGGAGCTCTCCGGAGGACAGGTGAAATGAGGTCTTAGACACATCCTGCTCTATGTGTGAAGAGTATCCAGGTTCAGATGATATCAGGAGGGATTTCTGGCAGATGAGCTGTCTTTCCAAGTGATGTTGCTTCAAGGTTAAGAAGCCCTAAGTGGCACATACAAACACATGTAATGCCAACTATAGCTTCCTTATGATTCCTTGTCTTTGTCTCCAGATCTCTGCCAATGGCAGCTGCATGGTGGAAGGCTCCTCCAGCATCCACCCCACCAGTCAAATGTACACCCCTCATTAACCCATCACTAACTTCTGGGCATGATGGAAGTGTGCATCTTGGTTGTTTGGGTAAGGCAGCTCTACTCAAATAATACATTACACATTGCATTTACACATGGTGCAGATTGAAGGTCTGGGTCTGAAATTTGATGTCTCCTGGAAATTTACATTTCTCACTGGAAGAACAGGTTGTGGAAAATATAGGAAGCATGAATATAGACCAATTTATTTTGCCATCTGTGATTCTCCCAGAGTAGTCTGCAACAGCCTGCAAAGTGAAACTAGCCCATCCTGCCCACATAATTGTAGTGTAATAATCAGTGCTTTCATAATGAGTGCAGCATGTGGACGTTTGAATTTCTTCACCCATAGGTAAGAAATGTCTATTAGGAAAAGACCTGTGGTGAATTTAACCTAATCTGACTGTTGGTATATTGAGGATTTCAAGTCTCTTCAGGGACATTTCTCTTAGCAATTGTGTAGCCCTAGAGGATGGGAAAGGTGGCTGGTGCTGTGAAAGACAAGTTTCAAGTTCTAGCAGATGGTGTCAGGTGAGACTTCTGGACTCACTGGCAATGATGCCAGCTGGAAAGCACCATGTATTGTATGTTGCTTGATCCTATCAATCAGTCCTAGTCTCCCAGCTCTGCAGAAGGTGGGAAGTAAGGGCTGCTGAAGTCACGGCTCTCTCTTGTGCAATGTTTGAAGTATAAAGTGTTGTTTGATGCACTTGGCTATCTTTTCCAGTTTTTTGAGGTATGCAAGTGTTTATCCACCAAGTAGTGGTTCCTAGGAACCCACCCTGAAGAATAAGGTGGGTCTGCCTAGCAGTAGGTGGCTTCTTCAGTGCAGCATGGAAAACAAGAGCAGCAGAAACCACAAGTAGAAGCACAATGGCAATCAGCATTTTTTTTCCAACAAATGCTAAGCAAGGGATGCCAGTATTTGATGCTTATTAGTGCTACAGAATCAGCAAAAATGTACAGAGTGGAGACATACTGCCTGAGGCAGCAAGTGCTGAGTGTGATGCCAGCTAAACATCCCTCTGACATTATAGGTGTGAGATGCTGAGGGTTATCAAGTCACAGTGTGGTCCATCAGATGTGTCATAGAGTACTACATTGGATGACACCAATTTGAACTGCTTTGCATCCATGGGCAGAGAGGAGTGCTCACTGTGTCAGGAGAGCAGATCACAAAGATGTGTGCTCTTAGGGAATGGTCTGCTAATCTTAGAACAGCTACTGGCAGGGCTCTGAATCATAGCGGGAAGGGAGTGTTGTCAGCCAACCTTCAGATTCAGCCATCAATACTGGGTTCCTTGCCAGCTTCTAGCTGTGAGGGGAAGGGATTTTGGAAAAATTCTGTTACTTTGATATACAGGGCATAGTGCCAAAGAGACAAATGTACTGCATGTTCTCAACTGGGACCGACCTTGATTTTAAAAATCAGAAGGGGCGGGGTTTTATTTAATTCTGTGTGTTGCAGCAAGAGCTTTTTTTAACTTGTTTCATGTGACTGCTTTTGTTGGTTTAGCTTTTATCCATCTTGTCTCAGGCAAGATTTTGTGATTGAAATGGTGACCCTTTATCATCATTCACTTGCAGAATGGCAAATTGTAACTCCACACACTGTCAGACAAGGAGCTGTATAACAAGCTTTGGGTGTGATACATGTTTATATGGCAACCACAGTAGGTATTATGTCTTGCATTCTGAAGAGGTTGACATCAAGTCTAGTGAATGGTCTGGCTTTTCCTAAAATCATTAAGTTCTTTGACTCATCATGTGCTGCAAAACAAAGGTGCCAAATGCTGACTGGATGATTATGTAATAAGCTCACAGGAATTTCTTAAAATGACAAATATGGAACAACCTTTGACAACTGCACGAGAAATTTGCAAAGAAAGACTCCAGGCCTTGCAGGCAAGCAACACACAGAAGGGAAGTAGTTCTTTTATGTGCTTTCCATTGAATGAAAAGTTGGCATATATCATGGTTGTTTATGTGTGGCTTAAATAAATTATGTGTTTGTGGCTGGAAGATCTGGGAAGGCTATAAAGAACAATGAGGAAGACCACTTTTGGCTTTACAAGAATAAGCTGAATTGAAATCTGATTTTAACAAGGCCTTATGTGCTATTACTTAGTACAAAAACATCACTGCTTTTGCAGATGGAGGCACTTATGAGACTTTTAACATGTGAGGGCAGCATTCCACTCCTAAAAGTTGGTACCTGCTTGGATAAGCATCACAAATCAAGTCTCAAGAACCAGGTAAATAATACTGAATATTGCAGCCAGCTTGTGGGTGTTCAGCTAGAAATTTTCCCCAGTTAGGTACTTTGGTTATTGCTACCTTTTGCACAGCTTTTAATCAACAAGTGGAAACATAAGCTGATTTGAAGGAAATAGGTCTGTCTAAAAGCATCTGCAGCTGTTGCAGCTTCCTTCCTCTTCTCTCTCACCATTGGTGTGGGCCTGTGCTCTCTTATTAGCTTAGCTTGATTGACACCCACTTGACAGCATGTGCTCTTCATTCTCCTCTAAATCATTTCCTTCCAAACAGGCAAAATGTCAGCTGCTGTGACAAAAGCCTGTGCTCCTGCAAGCTAGATTTTTTCTGTATTTTCTGTCAATTAGCCAAAGATCTTTTCCCTCTCTTAACTACGACTGCTTTGTCCCAGGCTTTAATATGCTATTGTGGGAGATATATCATGTCATCGACCCCTGACTTTTCAAGGTTCTTCTAATTGATGGAATTTGCTCAACAATAGAAGTGAAGCTTGAAATGTCCTCCTCCTCTTTGGAAGGTGTTGCCTTTGCTGCAGAGTTCATTGTGTCCTATAGCTGCTTGGGCACATGAGTCTCTACAGTCTCAATGTGGCCACAGAGTTCTGTGACAGAGTCAAGACTTTTCCAAAACCTTGCAGAACAGAGATCTGGATTAGCTGACCAAATCATCATTGTGCTGATGTCATATTTGATATATATATGTACAACGAATGTTGAAACAACAAAAAAGTACAACCTATAATTAAAGCTGGACAGCACTTCCTGCAATGCACCACTTTTCTCATTCACTTGTTACTTGGAAAGTTCTCCTATTTGGACTAACCTTTCCCCCACAGTTTTCTACTGCCAACTGATTTGTTTGTGTTGGGTCAAAAGCTTCACCAAAAATGTCTCATCTGTTCCTAAGGCTGTGGGTAGGAGAAAACAGTTTGTTTTGTCCTTTTTCCAGAACTGGAAACACTTCTCATGAAATGCTTTCTTGCTTTGATGTTTTGGTTTAGGACTTAAAATAGAGGTGGAAAGAGATGGAAGAGAAAAGGCAAGACTTCTGTATTAACGTGTGTGTCCCTGTTCTACTTAGAGTCTGCATCGACTTATAAATACTTGCAAGATAAAAGCAGCAGGGATATGTACGGTAAAGACTTTCTTTTGAGCAGCTAAGGTGTCTCCTGATTTCTTCTACACCAGGCTTGTATGAGACTCAGAACTGCTAAGTTTTACCATTTGGAACAAGATGCATTTCTTCAGAGCTCTCACTTGTGATCATACCACAGTTCTGAATACACTACATCCCAAAGACTGACTAAATACAGTCCAACCTAAGTTGTTTGAGGGGACTCTTCCAGCCGTTCTTGCTTCCAGTTGCTCTCTGTTAGGTGGGGTGTGAAAGCTTCGGCTGAGAGAGAGGAATGCCTGATCTCTGCTGGATATGCCACCCAACATCCTTTTTGCCTGAAGGAGAAAAAAGAACCAGATCAGAGCAGTAAAACTAGCCCCAAGGTGGGATAAGGAAACCAGTGAGATCAGCGTTGACACAGACAGAGAAAGCATGGACATGGATGAGACCTAGGGAAAAAGGGGGTTGGGCAGAGGAGGAGGCAGGAGGGAGTCTGGGCAAAGGCTTAGATGGCACATAGAGTAAAGAGGAGAAGCCAAAGGAGGTCAGGTCCTACTGAGCAAGCAGGGTGGGTGGGGATGAGATGATTGAGAAATCAAGTTTGGAACCAGAAAGAAGAGTCAAGTTCGGCAAAAGAAGGAGGATGCTCTCCTCCAGGTCCTGTAATGGACCATCCTTTTGTGTTTAACAAGTACCTGTGAGGTGACTGGTAAAGCTGTTGTTTCCTCTCAGCTGATGTCTGCAGGATTTTGTAGAGTCATTGAATTCTATTTGCTATTGTTTTGTCAATCACTGGAAATTTTGAAGTTCCAGATGAAAATGTTTGCAACTTTCATTGCAGCACAAACTCTTAAGGATACAGGTAGTGTTGTGCCAGCACTCAGGATTAATGTTGCCTTGTGGACATGTAATGACTTTGTACAACATGTACATCACACAGTCTTGTGTGAACATGCCTGTCCGTGCTGCAGGCAGAAAAGGGGACAGACTGATCTGGGAATAAGTTGAGTTGCAGCTGATATGAAAGAATTTGTGCTTTTTACATATATGTAAATGTGGTATCATTTACCTCAAATTGGGCATTCCAAATTGATGAATGTCTTTGAATTTTCGTTTCTCTGACTTTCAGTTTCTTTGATTTTTAGTTGCTGTCTTTAGTTTCTGTGCTTCACCTCATAAGTGTGATTAATAACTTCTCATCTGATAGCAGTGATGTGAAGGTAAATTAACCAAACTATGTGGAGCACTTGGCTGTATGGGAAGGGGTGTCAGATATCTGACCTGAGGTTTAGAAAGCACATGGATCTGAGGTGCATTACAGAAGTGTAATAAGTGACAGTTCTGAACTGCAGAAGGAAAACTTCAGACTGGATATGTAAAAAAACCCCAAACCAACAGAGCCAGAGAGGCTCTTCCAGGAGCCCTGTCCATAGCCGCTTTCAAAACTGAACAAACTGAACAAAATTCTGAGGAACCTTATCTAATGTTGAAGTTGATCCTGCTCTGAGTAGAGGGTTGGGCTGGATGACTTTCAAAGGCTTCTTCCAATGTAAATGATCTCCTGGTCTGCATTACAAACACAGAGAAAGTACAGTTCTGTGAGGTCTGTGGCTAATTAACAGTCACTATCTTCAAAAGCTCTTTGGGCTCTATAACCTGGGATGGATGTAGAACAACAGGATCTGCTCAGGAACAGAAAGCTTTAAAAATCCAATAATACAAGAATTCAGGAATCCTACTCTTTGGGGGGAAACATAATACAGCCAGTATGAAGTCAGTGGCCTGCAAAGGATTGTGAGATCTTTTACTGACAATGCTGGCAGCTCCCAGAAGCCAGTGTTGACTGAGGAGCCTGCAGCAAGATGATGAACAGTGGAAGGTTGCCTAAACTTGTAAACTGTTTGAAATTGTAGCATCAGCTTTTACCGTGCTGCTTTTAGCAATGGCTCCACTCTTTGTCTAGTCATTTAGTCTCTCTGTATGTTGTTCTATGTAGCTACAGAATAAAGAAAAGCAAACTCAAAAGCAATACTAATCCCTATCTCCCCTCCCAAAGATGTTGTAAGCTTGAATGGCCTGAAGAGCTCTTTTAGGAAACTGCTAAAGTATTGCAGGTTCTGAAGTCTTGACTTGATTTGAAAAATGCAGGCTGGGTGGTGAGAGGCTTGCGTGCAGCCCTGAAGAGAAGGATGTGGGGTTGTCAGTGGATGAGAAACTCAACATGAGCCACCAGTGTGCACTTGCAGCCCAGAAGGACAACCCAATTCTGGGCTGCATCAAGAGCAGTGTGGCCAGCAGGTAAAGAGAGATGAATTTGCCCCTCTACTTGGCTCTGGTGAGACCCCAGATGGAGTACTGTGTTCAGTTCTGGAGCCCTCAACATAAGAAGGACATTGAACTGTCGGAGCAGGTCCAGAGGAGCGCCACAAGGAGTTTGGGTTTTTCAGCCTGGAGAAGAGAGGGCTCAGAGTGGACCTCATAGAAGCTTATCGATACCTGAAGGGGGCCTACTGAAAGAAAGGCAGAGTAGGACTTTTTAATAGGGTACAGGATGACAGGACTAGGAGTAATGGATGTAATTGGAAGAGGGTAGATTTAGGCTGGATATAAGAAAGAAGTTCTTCTCTGGGGGGGTGGTGAATCACTGAAACATGTTGCCCAGAGAGGCTGTGGATGCCCCCTCCCTCGAGGTGTAAAGGCCAGGCTGGATAAGGCATTGAGAAACCTGGTCTAATGGGAAGTGGCCCTGCCCATGGCAGGGAGGATGGAACTAGATGATCTTTAAGGTCCCTTCCAACCAAAACCATTCTATGATTACCTTGCTAGAGCTTTTGTCCCCTAGCAGCTCTAATGGTCTCAGAATCTAACAGACAAAATACTAGTAGGGAAAGCATTCTGGAGTTGAGAATATTGCTGACCCTGAGACTCTTAGGAACAAAACTTGTGTGGAAAAGAATTTTTATTTGCTCCCTATGTCTTCATGCGAGCAATCTTAGGAAATAAGCTTCCAGGGGAAATCCTTATAACCAGCAGTAGGCTTGAATGTTGAGAGATCATAAAGTTTACCCAGGAAAAGCCTTAATTAGTTCTGCCCTTCTATATGTCAACAAAAGTGGTCTCCAGACAATTAATTTTCATTTCCTTTCCCTGGGAAAAATATTGAAATATCAGAGGTGAGAACATCATAGGTATAGTAGGAGAGCAATAAGAACAAAGATTTTGCTGACCTTCAAACTAATTTTTGTTTAACTGGCTGGGCTGTCAAAGCCAGCATCCTGGCTCCCTGAGCTCATTCGTCCTTTGTCAGCACAGCAGCCCTGGGAGCCAGGAGGGTACTGCCTGCCTTCAGAGCAGGGGACCTAGTACCACACAGGGCTCTCCAATTTCCCCCCTGCCATTGCTTTCTTACCTTTGCTAAGAGCTGAGCCCCTCAGCTGGTAAAAGTTGATGTAGGTGGTGTGCAGGGGTACAAATGCAAGCAAACCTCTTGGTACAGAGCAATGAAAACTATTTGCTGCAGCCCTTCTCCAGCTTTGGCCACAGCTGTAGGTCAATTTGCAAACGCGCTGTTAGTGCTGGGAAAGAGGAGTGTAAAGGGTGTGAATTCCAAAATTCAGCTGGGGATTTACCTGTGGGGTTGGAAGTGGGGAATTAAAGTGACTTCAGGCCACCTCCTTCTTTAGTTCTGGTTTCCAGCCTCCTGCAGTCCCAGTCCTTGCAGGTAACAGCTTTCTGGGGTGGGTGCGGCGTGTTCTGAGCATCATGTTCCAGCAGGCCTGATGCAGCTGCCTGGCTGGTGGCCCAAGTGTGCTGGGCTGGCTGGGTTTTGGGTGGCAGAGAGCTGAGGCACCATCGGGCAGCAGTGAGGGAGGGAGTGCTGCTTCCTGCCTGCAGGTCTGGGTTTGAAACTCATCGTCCTGTGAGGAAACCAAAGCCTTGATGGTACTCTGCCACCTGTGTCACAGCTGCCTCTGCTCCTGCTCTTACAGAGGGCATTTTAGGCTAAAAACCTTGATTCATCTATGACCAGCAACTGCACCTACTGTGCCAGTAAGATGCAAGAATCATGCTGACCAGTATCTTTGCTGAGGTTGCTTTTAATTCTTGGTTTCTGAGCCAACATTCAGGCAAAGCAGAGAGAGAAGTTTTCTGCGAGGGTGACCTGAGGGTGGCAGCAGCTGCTCACAGGTCCCTCGGTCCGGGCTGAGCAAAGAGGGAGTGCTGGTGCCCGCGGTGTGATGATACTGCAGAGCCTTTTCTCGAGAGAGCAGGGAACACCGAGGTACAAGGCGGTGGTCTAAGAGGACCCTCGAAGGTGACGGTGACACGGGATATCGGTCATGCATTGTCACCCGTGACCAGGAAAGAGACTCTACTACAAAGGAGACCTTATGTGAACCTGACATCTGCTTCCAGAAAGAAGTCAGGCACAATGTCTATCTTTCTGTATTGAAATCAGTTAGGTACTCATCGGTCTGGTAACCAGTTCTGTTGTGAGGTAGTTATGATGGGATTACACCCACAGGGGACGAAAGGGCAAATCATGTGGGTTTATAAATGACGTAAAAGACAACAGTTTATAAACCAAAGCTGCAGCCAGCACCAGACTGTGGGTGTCTGGCAGCCCAACAAACTAAACCCAGGTAATACGGGTTATGGCAGCCAAGGGATCTGGGCATTTAAATGCTGTCTTAGTGCTGCTATGGGCACCTAAAACCTCAGAGTCTTAGGGACACTCTGCAGCTGCAGGCTGAGCTGCCAAATAACACACTAAATACCTACCTGATGTACTGAACTCCCAGAGGGTAATCTCAGGTCATGGTTTTGTTGCCAAAGGCTTGCCACCATGATTAAATGGCTGGGAATGCCCTTGTGCCACTCTCCTGATGCCTTAGGCATCTGTGGGTGCCAGCTGAAGTACCAGTTCTCCTCAGATGTTGCAGATTGTTCCTGTACTACAGCTATGGTTCATGAACATGGAGAGGAAACAATGGAAGTCTTAGTGCCACAGCGCTGTTTTTACAGCACCCACGTCCCTGCAGATGTGTCTGATGCTGGCATCCTGATCCAAGGCTTGGTTACAAGTCAGAAGGAGAAGCAGAAATGGCTGCACTGAGCCTCTCTATTTTAACTTCCAGGGACAGCAGAAGAGAGTAAGATCTCATAAGCTGCTGAAGACTGCCTGAGGGATTCTCTAAATTACAATGCCTGGTAATAGTTCAAAGAGGTTGCTCCATCACAGCCCATTATAACCATTAGATATGCCCTTAGAGGTGCTTAGACTGTGGATGGTCCCAACTTTGTCCATTACCAAATTTAGCCACTTTGCATCATTGTATCAAGATCCAGGATCTTGGCATTTCATTGGGAGGGCCAGAGTCCCATGGGACAGAATTAATTCTTACTGCATTACAATTAAGCAATAAAATCTTGAGACCACACACGAAATTTCTTCCAGGCTGCACTCTTCCCAAGTAAGAACTGAGTAGGAGAGGAACAATGCTTTAAGTTTGGTGCTTTGCTTTTCTTCCACGTCATGAATATACTCAGAGCCAGTTCAAGTGAGACTGGCATTCTCCAGCTCCTCTTCTCTCATGCCTGTGAGCCATCGTGTCTTAGGAGTGCTCAGCTGCAGACAGAGCCTGGTGTGAGATACGGAGGTGTGACTTGCTAAGGCAGGTATTTGAAACTACTGTGTCCTGCTCATTTTTTCTCTTGGTATATGGTAGCCCCACTTCTGGGTTCTCCTTGTGTGAATAGTATACATCCCATTAAGACATTTCTGTTACAGCATCCAAGCCAAACCCAGATGGGTTGATCCCAGTGTGGTGACATCTGAAGCGCTTTCCAAAGAGTCAAGAAGGTACCATCTGAGAAAGTCCGTAGAGAAAAATCTGGTAAAATGCAGGAAAACTTGTTTTCATCAAAATAATTGTCTATAAAAATGGGTGCCATTTCTGTTTCATTCTGTAATACACCAGGCAGATAATTTTGGGTGACCAGAAATCCCCTGTAGAGGTTGTTGCTCTGCTTTGCCTAGACCCAGGAGAAACTACTAAGCCTCCTGGTGATGAGACTGGTGAGAGTAATTTTTGAGCAAGTACATCTTTTTAACAGTCTCTGCCGAAGGAGCTGAAGCACAGACAGGTTTAATGACAGGCTAAAATTAATTAGCAGCCTCTGGCCACTACCAGAAGTTGTCAGGAGCAGGTCCTGTTTTGGGATCGCTGAGGGTGGCTGTACTGTCAGCTGGAATGAAATAAAATTCCTTCCGATCCTGTGCTCTGAAGTTGGTCTGGACACTCCCTGCAAGGGAGTCTGCAATTAGCAGCCCATTACTCTCTGGATGGTCTCTCAGCAGATTTTCCTACGTGGGAGATTTGAGGAGCTGGGGTGGAATCATCAAAGAGGATGCTCCAACCTACAGTGTGGTCACCTGCTGCCACCTGCTGCTCTGTGACCAACCCAACTGGTGGCTTGCCCTCAAGACACAACCTTGCTTAGCTACTTTTGCCTCTGTGAAAGGTGGTGGTTTCTAGACTACAGTCCCCAATGTGTTTTGAACTCAATGGGCGGCTTGACTGCTTGGATGCACAATCTGGCTGGAAGACATTGCAGAGGTAGTTCTGCCTTTTCCAGACATAAGATGCTGCCATGCTCTGTACCAGGGCTTGCCAGCTCCACCTGAAATGCCTGTCAGGCTATGACAGGAACGATAGCTGGAGGCACTACAGGCTTCCACTGAGCTTGCAGGACATTCACAACAGGAACCCTTTCTCTCCAGACAGTAGTCTGCACCCCCTAGGAGAAAAAGTACCCTGTATTACAATGCTGTAGTCATGAGATGTGTATAAGGAAATAGGTCAGAAACAAAAAACAAAACAAACCAGGGAGTGAAATGGAGGATGAGAATTTACACTGAACATACGTTCCTGTTAGACTGGAAATGAGTTTCTGGGAATAATGCAGTCTCAGTGCCAAGCTCCTTTGACACTTCTGTTTTTTCCACTGGTCCAGCTTGTGGCCATGTGAGGCACTGCAACTGGGTTGAGGTTGGGGCATGTGGGGCTCACACAGCCTCTGGGCATGGCAGGGCTCACCCCGGCCTTTGAGCCTTTGAGAAAGTAACGACTTTCTTTCAACCTGGCAATATTCAAAGTAATTTCCTGACCCTCCTCCAGCTCTCCTCATGATTCTCAAAGCCAGGAAACATGCGGCTCTTTGTTCTATGGTGTCTGATTTAGAGAATTCGGTATGTCATTTGCCATGAACAACAGTTATGCCAATGAGTCATGCTGATAAGCTGTGATCTTTGCACCACCTTGGAGAGAAAGCAACTGTCACCTGTCCTCCAGCCCAGCTCCTGAGAGCTGTCATGGAGTGCTGCACTGTGGCCATGGCTCAGGAACAAGAGGATTTGTGTGGATGCTGCCAGCAAGAGCCCAGCCTAGGTGGCTTATCTGCTATTGGAGTATCCCACTTAACATGAGATTGCCACTTAACACTGCTGTGAGTGATTGGACCTGAGAAGGAACAGCTTTCAGCAGGGTTTGGTGGACCATCACCGATAAGGGGTCTCTCTTTTTTAGGAGGCAAGTAATTCATTTGCAGTGTGAGAAATGTGTGTGAGAGGAAACAAGCAGAGAAGACAGCATTGTAATCACTGACTTGATACACTTCTCTGAGGAGAAAATCTGGTGAGAAATAATCCTCAGTGTCATAAGTGGGTTGTTACTGCTACTCGGACATTTTGTCATCCCTCTCAATACCAGAGGTGTTCAGTGACAACAAAATACCTCTAATTATGCAAAACTTTTAACTTGCAAAGATGAAAAAAAATTTCTAGAATTAAAAAAAAAAAAATTCAACAAAGAGTGCATATGGTGACCTTCTGTAGCTGCTAAAGCTGGTGGATACACATTTCAGTGTACTTCAGTCACTGGAGGTAAATCCACTGTGTTGATTGCACAGTCTCCTGGTTTGTCTCAAGTGAAAATGTTGGAGCCAGCTACTTTTCTCCTCACGCTCCAGGACAGCTGAGCTGACTCTCTCTGCCAGCTTTGCTTAGCAAAGATTTTCTAGTTTGAGATGCATCTCAGTAAGACAAGGTTACAGACATACTGGAGTAACACCTTAACAACCTGTCAATGCCACGTCAGGCATCAAAACTTAATATAACATCGCTGAAAGTGGCTTTAAGTGTGGGACGCCATGATGTATTCACTAGTAGATCTGGGAAGCTTCTGGGCAGGAGGCTCCAGTGCTGTTGCAATGTGGGATCTGGAGGCTGCTCTTGCACAGCACTGTATGTCAGAGTATTAAAAACTCACAAAAGTTGTGAATTTCCCACTGTCCCAGATGGCCACATCTCAGGTTGTTTATGAGCACTTTGTACTGTATGAACTCAGTGACACAAATTTTTGGTGCCTTCCAGAAAGGCATTATTTCATGCTCTGAATTTCCTAGTTATTTGCTGTAGTGGACACATTTGGAACCAGTGTCTGACTGGGTGGCTTCATCAGCCTTTTTGGATAAGGGAAATCTTGTTAACTGTAACTGCATGTTTTGGCATCAGACCTTCTCTTTCTGCCTGCTGTGACTAGCCTGTCTGTTGGTCATGCTGTCCGCCTGGCCACTGATGTCCTCTCAGAGAAAGCACTGAGGTAGGTAATGTTTCTTTTAAAGACTTCTGAGCTCATGAGAATGAGATCGTGCATTCCCATGTGATTAAGTTATACTCTTGCAAGTCCTGCTAGAAGTGTTAGGAAAACAGCCTTTGGTTGCTAGGAGGTGCTGTCCAGGGATTCATTAATCAGGGTGATAGTGCCTTCTGCTTGCTATCATTGCTGATATAAAAGAGAGGTTTCCAAAGCTGAAAGCTGTGATGGACTCTTGTTGGGCTGAGAGCTTCACGTACAGAAATACATACTAAGACATTTGTGGCAAATGTTAGTCATTACAAAATGCAGCACAGCAAAAAAAATTATCTAAACTGTGGGGCCCTCAAGAGGTGCTTGGGCTATATCTGTTTGTCAAAGCTGTTCCTCCCTCTGTGTTGTAATGGGCAGCAGTGACACAGAAACAGCTAAGACTTCTGCTGGTACAAGAAATTTCCTCCTTCAACTAAATGGGGAAAAGAAGCTGATATATAGATTGAAGATTTGCATCAGGTTTTCAAGCAATATACTGAATTGACTTCATGCATAAGTAAGAGATCAAGCTTGTCCTTTGCAAGTGCAGAGGACACTGCCACAGGTTGTAGCTTCTTTACTGTAGCTGCAAGAGCTGCCCAGATGATCACTTTCTGATGTATGTCACACAATCACAGAGTGGTAGGGGTTGGAAGGCACTTCCAGAGACTATCTGGTCCAACTCCCTAATAAATCAGGATTACCTACAGCAGGTTGCACAGGAATGTGTCCATGTGAATTTTGAATGTCTCCAGAGGAGGAGGCTCCACCATTTCCCTGGGCAGCCTGTTCCAGTGTTTTGTCATCCTCAAATTAAAGAAGTTTTTTCTCATATCCAGCTGGAAATTCCTGTGTTCCAGTTCATGCCCATTGTTCCTCATCCTGTCACTGGGCATCATGGAAAAGATTTCGATCCCCATGTTCTTGATACCCGCTCTTTAGTTACTAATAAACTATTAGTTTCTTAAAATATATTTCTATCTGTTCATCAATATTGTTTAAATTAAGCAAAATAGATGGGGACATACACGGGACAAATCAGCAGGCATAACAGAAAAGCCATGAAGAGAGTGGCAAAACCTAATAAAGCTGAAAGCGGTCTCTTCAACTCTGTGATGACATGTGGCCAAAGCACCAGCATGCAGCAGACACGATGCAGTCTTAACTACACACACACACACAGAGAATTGAGTACACATGGCTTTTAAATGCTTTTAGACATTTTACTTGTTGGACAAGTAATCTTGCCACTAGTTGGCTCCAAGTATCTGTTTCCTAGGAGGTAGCTAGACAAAAATATTTAGCTTTCCCTCCACTGAAGTCAGGTGTTTCCTCAGCTATGTGAGAAGTGTGTAGGTGGAAGACAGTCACAGTATTCATGCTGCTGAAAACCCTTCCCTTGGTCTCACTGTTTAGTGAACTTCAAGACAATTGACCTCAGGAATCATGTATTCAATGCTCCTGAAGCAGAGATGAATGCCCTAATTCTACATCCCGTGGAGCTAATGCTACTTGACATTGGTCCACTTTAGAAACTGTGTAAGGCTGAGATTCAGAGCCCCCTATCCAGTGGGGTCTGGCACCTGAACTGTTCAGCATCCAGCACTTGTAGGTGTGTCAGGAAGGAGAAAGCTGGATCCAAAAATGAGCATGTGAGCTCCTCTGGTCCAGTATAGGAGGAATGTGCAGAGCTAACCTCATAGACCAAGCTGCAAATCCCACCTAACCTCCTTGTGCACCTGAGAGGTATTTCTGGTATTTTTGTCTCTATTTTAGCTTTGAGAAAATGGGCCTGCAGAGGAGGTAGGGCATCCTGTTGCATGGTGGTATACTCTTAGACTGCTCATCAATAGGGGAGCTCCTCATCTTGAAGGAATTCAGCTCTAGAGGCTTTCTCTTCTTGAGTGTGCCTGAACTCCTGTCTTGCAGAAGAATTGCATGTGATAGGGAGCAATTTGTTGCTAAAACTGATATTCTGGACTGGTAATATTCATGGTAAAGGTCTTATAATGAAAGCAGAAATGTAGTCTAGTAGTTAAAAGATGTAATTTGGAGGTTCAGCCTCAGGCTTTAACCCTGGGTTCACTGATGGTTCCTTGGAGCCATGTTGCAGCAGCCACCAAGGGACTGTAGGGCTCTGAGTGTCTTCTAGGGGAAGAGACAAGTAAATACTGCTTTCTCATTTGCATGAGCTGTCTATCCACATGGCTGCTATGAAAAACTTGTTGATACACATCCTGTAGCTATTTTGGGATGGAAAAGACTACTGGTTTTGAGTGTATTTTCTGTTTGAATGTCTTCTGCTAAGTGGATGTTGCTGAATACTTCAGGTATGTGCTGGGAATCCCCTGGGGACCATTCAGGACAGTGAGAAGTCCATGAATCTCAGTAGAAAATTAATGATAACCTTGGCCACAGCAGTGGCACCTGAGAGCATACACAATGCAGAATTTTAAGCACTTGGAAATATGAATCCAAAATGCCTACATCCACTCCAGCAGGCGTGCTGCTGGGCTAGCTGGGGTTTGCTAGCTTGTTTTGTTAGCCTTAGTGCCCCAAATTCCCCTTTGCCTTGCACCTCAAGAATTCATGCACACACTTGTGCTCCCCATAAATGCCAGACATGATACAGCCGTTGTCTTTTGTAGAATCATAGAATCATA
>VZTY01015474.1:0-14387 GCA_013400935.1 Turnix velox
CTTGAGTGCTGTGTCCAGTTTTGTCTTTTTTACACCACAAAAGACATTGAGGTTCTGAGGATTGTTTGAATATTAAGGAAAAACTTCTTCATCAGAAGGGGTGTCAAGCATTGAAACAGGCTACCCAGGGCAGTGGTGGAGTTACCATCCCTGGAGGCATTTAAAAGCTGGACAGACATGTTGCTGAGGGACATGGAGCAGTGGTGCAGTGGGGCTGAGTTGATGATCTTGGGCTTGCTGATCTTCAAGATCTCTTCCAGCCTTCCATGATTCTATGAAATTCTAAAGTGTCACTTTTGGACCCATCAGCACTTTATAAAATAATTTAAAAACTACTTGCCAAGTCCTGTTTTCAATCATCCCCCCAGATCTCTCCCAGGACTTGCTAGTGCTGTTGTCCTACCCTGAGAGGCCCTGGGAAGCAGCCTTGTGCCCAAGTGCAGCCTTGTTGGATATGATTCTCCCATGGCCCCGTGGGGTTTTAGGGGATATTCAGCCCAGCTGCCATGTCCCAATTGTCCTTGCTGCTTTTCCAGGTCCCTTGGGGCTGGATGCATGCAGGGCGGGTGGTTTGTTTAGGATAGGACTGTGGGATTGCTTGGAAACCAAAGGGAGCAGTGATAGGAGGTTGAAGCAAAGATGAAACATGTAGTTTTTCTTTTAGAAATTTCTACTGCTGTTGGTGAAAAGATAATAACTTTCTGTCCTGAAGCTGCAGTTGCCCATTACTGTTGCCTCCCTACCCTTGCAGGATGCAGGAATGGCAGCATGCTCTCACCCATGTGGCACTGTCCTGCTGGCTGACTTCTAGGTCTCAGGATGTCTCCTGTGCCCTGTATCCATGGGATGGATTTCCAGGAGCTTGGTGGGTAAATTGTTTCACTTCCAGTCTGTTTGGTACTTCTCCAGCTCATTTCAGTGGCTGAGCATTTCCAAACTGGGCTGCAATGTAGCAGTGCGGGCTGCACTCTGTCTACACCCTGGCTGGAGTGGGACAGTGAAAGGTTGGGGGGGTTCTCAGGACTGAACCCACTCCCTGTCCTCACCCTCTATATGCCCTACTCCCTCTGCGCTTCAGCCCTCCTTCCTGTCACTTGTCACCTCATCCCTGATGCTATGACACCAGCTTGCTTTTGCTTGATCTTTAGTCTTTCTCTTGGTTCTCTGTCCCTGTGTTCTCACTAGCGGTGCCCTTTCCCTCCATTTTATGTATTTACATCAACTGCATGGTCTTTCTGTGGCCTCACAGGGACACAGATGGATGAGGAGGGCTCCTGCTCTCAGGGAGATGACAGCAGGAAGCACTCACTTCTCTCACAGCTGCTGTTGGTGGGCATGGAGAGATTGAAGTGTTTAAATCTGCTTTGCCAGCACCTGAAGTTTTGAGGTATCTTCCAGTGTTCTAATACAAAACCAGATTCTTCTCTTCAGTCTCCCTCACCCTCTTGCATCTGGAGAAGGCCATAGGGCTGTGTCACTTGTCATACCCCAAAAGTTCGTTCCTCTCTTGTGTCTTGTCTCCCCGAAGTGGTTTGTGGCCCTGGAGATGTCGGCTCTCACCGTCCGGCATTGCGTGGGCTGAGATGCAGCAGAGGTTTCCTTCTAGCGCACGGTTGGGGTCACTCTTTCCCAACCAGCGTTTTTCCCCTGAGCACAAAACGCGCCTCCCAGTACTATGAGCTCCGAGCCTTGCATCCTGCTGACATCATACCGGCTGGGATTTCAAGCTCTGAGGACTGTGTTCCCTGGACACATGCAGGGTTAGTAGTATCTTTGATTTTAAATAACGCAGATGTGCTGGATGAAGCTTTTTACATGGCCTCAGAAGCTTAATAAATTAGTGTTCAATCTCCCTGGGGCTGGATCTGGCAAGGGAGCTGGGCTCTGATCATCACCCAGCTACTGCCCCTGTCATCAGTGGGGACAGAGTGGTGTGGTTTGAGCTTACAGTGCCATCCTTGGGTCCAACACATGGGCTTATGTCATGGAGCTTGTCACCATCATTGCAGCCTCCTCCCTGGCACTCCAAAGCCACAGCAATCCCAGGGTAGGGGGACTGTGGGATGGTGCCAGGATCCTGCTGGGCTCCTCATGATTCGGGCTAGTGGAAAATATAATGAGAAAGCAGCAAAATCATACTCATGGCTCTGGGGATCTCCCTTCAACTTGCCTCCTATCCATTCCTTCTTCCCTGCCCATCTTACCCGCTTCCTCAGCTGCTTTCCCAGAACACCTTGGGATCAGCAGAGTACAGACTTCCCAAACCTATCTTCAGCCTATGAAGGAGCTGATGTCATTGCAGAGTGTGGGTCTGGCTTTTGGTAGGCACACCATGGTTGTTTGTCCCCTTCTCAGGACCAGGCTGAAGCCCCCATGCTCTTCCTGAGCAGTGAGTGGCTGGGAGTGGCCAGGCTGGAGCATCCTCAGGGAGTCAGTGTGAACGTGGCCTCTCCCACCCCGCCTGGGGCACGTGTGGCCGTGTGGGAACATCCTGTGCTGGCTGAGGAGGTGTTGGGGATGGTGGGGGAAACGCGGGGGTGGGAGCAAAGCATTGCCTGGTGGTGGGAACTGGCTGCACTGAGGAGAGGGTCTTTAGGGATAGATTTAAAGGTGGCAAAAGAGCCCATCTGGCTCTGGCTGGCCATGTCATGAACCAAGGATACCCTGAGTGTAAGTCGTTCCTGCCATTGATGGGTAGCAAATCCCTGCTGGAGAGCCCCTGACACCTCCTAGAGGAAGGAAGATGGGGAATAGGGGTCCCCATCTGACCAGCCAGACACTGTGACAGCGTGTGGCTATGAGGATGTGTGTGTCCTCAAGCTATGTCACAGGGACACTGTGACAGCCTCCCTTCTGCATTGCTGCAAATGTCACCAGCTAGTGGCTCCTCCAGGCCTCATGGTGCAGTAGGGGTGTATCAAGTGCCATGTTTGCTTGGGCAAAAATGTTTCCCCCCCTAGAAACTCCCCCTCTGTCCCCCACCTTTGGTCCAGTGTAATCTCTGAACAGTGCTCCCTCAGGAGATGATGCTGCCAGGGAGACTTCCATGTTGCTCATCATACATTTCCATGTGCTCCATGTCATGCCAATCCTGGAAATCCCATCCCCCATTCTTGCCTTTGGCATTTATGCCCCTGGGCCAGGTCAAGCAGTGGCTACAGTGCTGATCCCATCCCTCTGCCCTGTCCCTGCACCCCTTCTCCTAAAGAGCATCACCCTAAGAGGAGACTGGGCTGAGGTTCCACTCTCACCTTGTGCCAAATGTGTTGGGTCCACTGTGGAAAACCATCCTTTTCTGATGGAGCCAGGCATTTCTGCATTGCTGCTGCTCCTGTGGGCTGTCAGTGGCTACTTGCCACTACCTCCCAGGAGCCCAGCAGAATCATGCTGTGCTTCCTTCCTGCACGGGGCAAACACTTGTCGTGTTATTCATTAACGTGATCAGTCACATAACCCCAGTGCTGGACTAAATACTGTTTAAACTGGTGAACCTGAGCCTCCATCTGCCTGCTCTTTTCTGCTCTGAGGTCGTGTGGCTCCACAGAGGGGGATGTTTGCACCCTCAGCTGCCCTGGGGAAAGCTGAGAAACTGAGAGCAGCTAAGGATTTGAGAGAGGTGGAAGAGCTCTGGAGCAAGGACTGAGGGGTCCATGGGGGCTGTGATTGTTCCCCAGATGTGGCCTTGCTTTGGTTTGAAGGCGGATGAGTATTTTGGGGCCATGCTGGCACCTTTAGCTGCTGCTTGTGCTGTTCCTTCCGCCTGGCTGGCCTGAGATGCAGCCTTGTTTAATTCAGCAAGTCATAAATTCGTAATGCTTATTTACCAGGCAGGGCCATCAATATTTGATAGTGGCCACCGTCTGGTGGAGGAGAAGGAGGTGGCTGGTGGGGGGCTGGTGGTGGGGCTGGCAATGAGGATTTCTGGGCTAGTGTAGCTCTCCTGAGATAGGGCTAGGGAGTGGTGGGCACCTCCTCCATCCTTGCAAACTTGACAGCAGTGCAAGGAAGCTTCAAGGGCTGCTCAGAGGGATGTGCAGTGCTGGGACAGCAGCTGGGGGCTGTCAGGCTGTGGAAGGAATGAAGCAGGGAGCAGGGTCAGGAGAGAGGAACCTGGCGATGAGTGACAGTGGGGGTGATTTGAGGAGCTGGGGGTAGGAGGAGACTCAGTTGTCCCCAGGGAGGAGTGTGGGTGCTACCTTGTCTGCGTTGTTTGACGCCATCTCCACTTGCCAACAGTTTAGCCATTAGCACCATGAACTCGGGAAGCCCCTTGACCCCCGACCCCAGCTCACTAATTGGCTGTGGGGAGGAAGGTTGCTGGTGGTGAGGGAAGGGTGAGGAGGAAGGAAACCTCCCCCCCACCTCCCAGAGCCGCTGAGACTTTAAGGAGGAAGGCCCTGGCGGGGGAGTTTTGGCTGCGCAAAGACAATATTTTGCCGTTCTCTCCAAAACAGCCTCTTCCTGCTTATGGATTCCCAGTGTTTTGCTCAACATAAGCAAAAGTGGCTGCGGCCCCCCCACAGCTCCTGCTCCATGCTGCTATGGCCTTTGCTCTTTGGGAGGGGGCCACTCTCTTCTGCCTTCCCTTCCCCTCCAGTCCCTGCTCTCTGGGCTGTGGGAGAGTGAGGAGGGGAGCCAAGCACAGACCGTACCCCAGGAAACTCTTGGGCCCCCCATAAGCTGTCCCAGCTCCTCATCAAAGGGCCAGTGGCTAGGCATGTGCAGGGATGGCTATATGGCTCCTGCCAGGGTTGCAGTTGCAGGATGCCGTCAGGAGAGAGGTGGGGCCTCGGTGGCTTGAAGGTGTCTCACTGAGTCCGTGTCCTCCCCACCATCACCTGGCAAGTGCCAAGGGCCGATAAGGTGGCCCCTGGAGAGGCGGTGGCAGCCGTTGGCTGAGTGGCTGCCGCACTCCCCGCAGCGCTGAGACAAGCCAGGCCATCCCTGTGACAGGTCTCCCCTTTTACGGTAGCTTTTATCTGTCCCTGGGGAATGCAGCCTCCGCACCGGCTCAGCCCACAGCAGCACCGCTGGCAGCTGTGTTGTCCTCCCTTCTGCTCCCCCAACTTTCCCATCAGCTGGGCCACATCTCAGCTCTGACAGCTCCCACTCCCATCACAGCCACAGCCAGGGGATGATGAAGTAGGAATTAAAGCCCCTTCCCAGCATACGGGGGACCTACTCTGCCCTGTGTGCAGGGATGGCTATCAGCTCTGTACTGGGTTGGGAACAATGGGGTGCCAGAACGTCCCTGGGGGTTGCATCTCAAACCTTACAGCCTTCCTTCTGCCCCAGAGCTTTTGACTTGAACTTCTCACCCTGGAGTAACTCCCAAAACTCCCTTGGTCATCTATGGCTGAGGGGATTTGGGAGTGTGGCAGATGGGGGCAGCTCTGCTTTAATTCATGGTGGCACACATTTATGGGCCTCAAGCTGGAGCCTATTATTTGCCCTTCCTGTGGTTGGCTTCCTCCTCTCACAGGCTAAAAAGGACCAGTTCACCCTGGGCTGGTGCCAGGAGAGGGGTTTCCCTCTGTCCCAAACACTGTCACCTTCCCACCAACAGCCAGCCAAAGATGTGGGGATGACAGTGCAGGACTGTAGCAATCATGTGGCATGGAGGGGTTGGGCAAGATGGGGGTAAGCTGGGAGAAACTGGGAAGATGGGATTTGTGTCAGGGCTTGCTTGGAAGCAGTCCTGACAGATAGGTGGATGCTTGGATGGGAATGAGCCCTTGCTTCTGTCACATCATTGTAAGCAGAGTGGGTGGACACCAGATGCCTCCAGGAGATGTGTCCCCTTGGTCACTGCCCCAGCTGGCTGATTCCAGCTCTGTCAGGCATCTCCACTGGCATAGCCTGATGTCCCCTAGCATCATCTCTGCCAGGTGCAGTGACAGCGTGGCTGTTTGTTGACACATGTAGCCAGCTCCCCACCTCCTTCAGGTGCATGTTCCACTGAAAATTTCATCAGTGTGCTCGTCAGGAGACACCAAATTGCTCTAGAACTCCCTGAATATTTCATACCCTTCCCTGGGAATGGTACCACCCTTCTGGCGATGTTCCAGGCTCTGATGCCTCTGAGATGGGCAGGTTGGTGTCCCACCACAGGGTGTGGAGAGGGCTGTGCCACCAGCCTGTCCTATTGCACAGCCCTCTTCTCCTTCACTTCTCCCCATGGCTGACTCTGTAACACCTCCCAACTGCAAGGTTTATTGGCCCTTGAGCAGCCACTATCATTCAGACCCTTCAGATGGAGCCAATGGAAGGGGAAAGCTGTGCCCAGGGTGGGTTGATGTGCTGGGTGTGGTGGGATGTCAAGGCTCCTGGGGTGCAGGGAATATCAGGACACACGGAAGTTGCAGAGACAGGAATGTATCAAGGATTAGGGATCAGTGGACTCTGGATGCGCTGCCAGCGGGTGTGGAATTCAGGAGGGGTGAGCAGGGGGCACAGGGATTTTGAGGGGGTGCAGGAATTGGTGGTGGGTGCCAGGCCTTGCCTGAGGGCTTTGCCTCTCCTTCTTGAAGCAATGCTGCTGCTTGAGTCAAGGCGCCCCAGTTAGTCGTTATCCTGATTAACTCAGCAGCAATTTTGACCAAATAAGTCAAGAAAGTGGAAAAATTTCTGAAGAGCCTCTTGCCCTGTGCTGTCCTGCTTGCAGAGGGGCTGGGAGCTGCTGCTGCTATGCCAGGGCTGTTTGCTGACCCCTCTGATGACTTTGCTGGACTTGGGCATGAGGGGGATGGTGCCACCCTAGGGGCACAGAGAGATACATCTGGTCCCATGCCAGTGCCTCGCACTACTCCTTGGTGGGCTCTTACTCCATCTCCCTGCTCCAGGAGTTAAAACCTTCCCTCCAGTCTGGTGACGCTCATGGAAAGTTTATATATAGCCTTTTGTTTTTGCCAGCTTTCCCCCCTTGAGTTTAAATAACTCTTCCTTGTCCCTGGGGTTGACCCCGGATGTATTTATAGAGGGCAATCGTATTTGTGCTCGGCACCAAAGAAACCCAACTTATGTTGTTGTTCCTTCCCTGTGGGACACTTGTACATCAGTGTGGCTTCACATTGAGTCTTGCCTCTGAGGAGGAGGCCCTAAGGAGTGGAGGGGAGGCTGCTTGGAGGGGTTGTAGCTGGGGCTGTGCCAGGCTGCTGTGTGGGTGGCTGCACCAGTTCTGTACTTGGAGGAATTTTTTGTGTTGCCATCATTAAGAGTTCAGAAAGAACATTGGCCTGTAAGGTCTGGCACCATTTGTTCTGGAGCTGCTGTACCAATTCTGGCCATGGGGCAACTTTTTGGGTTGCTATCATTAGGATTCAGAATGAACACTGGCTTGTAAGGGATGGCACCATTTGTCCTGAGGCTATATAGTAGTCATCTCTGTTGAGGGCTGGTATGTAAATGTGGTCAGGAAGTTGCCCAGAAACATCCAAGTATCTGGCCTTGGAGCAGCTTTTTGAGTTGCCATCATTAGAGTTCATTGTGAATCCTGGCTTGTGAGGACCCAGCACCGTTTCTCCTGTGGCTTCTGTTTCCCGTGGAGGTGAACCATGTCCCCACTGACACAGACCATGCAAAGCCAGGGCTGCAGGAGATCTCAAGAGACACTTCAACTCCCTGGGGTTCATCATAAGACTCCTGCCACCTCTCCCCCAGCCATCCAGCTCCCCCCCTGCTGCCAGCTCTGCTCCCACTCCAGAGGTTCGGGTGGCCTCCCCTCCAATCTCAGCTCTTGACTATTTAAGGCAAATCTCCTCGACGGACTTTTAAACAAAACCCGGGCTCCTCTTGCTCTCCTTGTTTTAAATAACTCGCTGGGCGTAAACAGAACGAAGCACAAGACTATAAATCAGGCATTCCCAGGCCCCGCCTGGCAGGGCAAGCACATGGGGGGCTCATCAGGCCCCCCCAGCTTCACAGGGAGCTCTTTTTGGTGCCAGGGGAGACACATGGGGAGTGATAAGAGGGGTTCTGGTGGGGCAGGCGTTCCCAAGGAGACTAATGAGATTACAGGGGTGAGAGGTGCTGCCAGGGCTGTTGGCATCTGGGGTAAAATCCTTCATGCTGCAAAACACTTTCCATCACTGCCCTTTGCTGGTCATTCCCCACCGAAGCTGGAATTTTCCAGGCCAAATTCCCTTCCTGAAAATGAATATTTTCTTGTGAAGTTCATGCTGCTCAGCCATGTGATTGGTATTTGGTAGGGTCTTGGGGGGCAATGCCCAAATCACAGGCATGAGCCTTATGTATCAATAATGGGACACGGGCACTTTGCTCATTGTTCCCTCCTGCCCCACCAGCTGAATCCATTGGTCTCTGGAAAACTGTCCTTCACTGCTGTCAGTCCTCAATGTTTCTGCACCATGGTCAGAATAGGACAGAAGTAATGATAGCTCATACCAAGGACCAGCGCTTTGCTTGATAAAACTCTTCATTTTCCATGGTTTAAGGACTTTTCCCAAACTATAATTTTGAGCTGAAACCCTTCTTGCTGGGTGCCTGACATCCTGACATACACTAATTAATCTAAACAGTCCAGTCTAAACAAGACTGGTGTTTCTGGGGCTGAGAACTGATTGCTTTGGTTTGCTGCCAAGGTGTGAAGCTCCAAAGGGTGAGACTCGGGGTGCCGGAGGGATGGAGTGTTTACTGTGCCCCTTGGGAACCTCAGGCTCCTACCAAGCCAAGAAGCCCTGGAGAAGCTGGTAGGCCATGCAGGCTCCTTGGCTTTGCCCAGCTGAGCTGTGGCAAGCTTTGGATTTCATTTCCCCAGCTCCAGGAGGCCAAGAGTGAGCCTGGAACCATCCCTCTGGGCCTGGTCTTGCTGCTGGAACTGCTTCTGCCTTCCTTTCTCCTCTGTAAGACCAGCAGGATGGATGTAGCAGCATCCATGTAGCAAGGTGACTGTTCATTTAGGTCTCCTCCTCCCCTGCCTTGTGAATCCCTCTTGCTAGCCACACCAACCAGGAGCAACTCTCAGTGTGCTGGCAGCAACAGCAGCATGGTGGCAAAGTCTCACCCTTGGCTGGAGAAGAATAATGCCCAGGAGGAGAGAGTGGGTTCTCCTTGACCCTTGGGAGATGGGAGGTTGGAGTCAGCAGGAGGTGTGGTGACCTGGGATGGCTTTCATGCCAAGCAGTAGCACACATGGTCTGAGGATGGCAGTGTTCCAGGCTGCTCTCTGGGGTGCTGAGCCCCCAGGGCATTGCATTGGCCTGGAGAGCAGTAAGGACAACCCACAGAGGTTCAGGACACAGGAGATGCTGATCTTCTGTCATTGCCCAGCCACCAATGTGAGTGCCAAAGCCAATGTTCTGACCAAATGCCCTGTTGAAATAGCAGTCAAACAGCCATAGAGGGTGGGAAGGGGGAGAATCTGGCTGGGTGAGGACTTGCCACCCTGCACTGTGCCTTCTCCCTGCTGCTGGGATGGATCTGGAGAGTGTCACTGCCACTCTGTTGGTGTTGAGTGCCAGATGATGGAGAAGTGATAGCAGGGCCAGAGGAGCTTTTCTCCCTGTAGAGCTTAGCCTGTCCCTTTGCCAACTCCCACCATGGCCCCACTGAGGACCCAACTGCAGGAGACCCTCTATTATAACCCCGGATGGGACCTCTCCAACCTGGATTGCTCACAGCTCCTCTGAGGATGAGGCATCCTGTTCATCATTGCATGGATGAGGTCCTGTTGCAATACTGGGGAGAATCCTGGCCCCCAAGGAGCACCACAGTGAATTCACCTTGCTTCATGTCCTCACTATGGAGAGGAGTTGCAGTGGGAGAGCCAGCCCTGGTTTCCAAATGCATCTGCATCCAACCCCATGGATGAGGTTGGGCAGCCCCTGGGGCCTTTAACACATGCACATAGGAAGGATTCCCACTGGTTTGTTCTCCTATATTTAATGTACCCAGGCAGTGCTAACAACACATTAATTATGAAATGAAGGATATAATAATGCACTGTTGAAGCCCTGCTTGAGTAAGAAAGGGTGCTACCCTTTTTATCTCTGCATTTCATCTACAGAGTGAAAAAAAATATGTAAGTTTTGGGGCAGACAGATGGACTCTCTTCATTTCCCCCCCTGTGGCAGCGATTTCTCCAGCAGGAGATGGCTGGGACACTGCATCTGCAACCCATCAGAGGGAAGCATTTGGGTTTATTGCTCCCGCTTCTGACTCCTGGGAAGATTTTTCTGTTTGGCGGCATTTTTAAATTTTTTTTTTTTAAATTCCAGCATGAGGTCTCCCCTTGTCCTCTTTTGGTCTCCCTTGGTGGGCTCACGTTGTGGGGTGTGGCAAACGTCCTGCTCCTGCTGCCAGGATCCTCTCCAAAATGCCCATAAAAGCAGCTTCGTGGAGATGCAACGTGTGGGAGCAAAGATGTGCACACACCGCCCAGCCCCTGTCTGACTTACTTAGCTTCAGCTCATCCTCCTGGGGAACAGCAGAGCTGGAGAAGATGAGTGGTGACGTATGGAGAGGAATTAAAGTTTGAAAACACTCACCACCCTCCTTAAAGCAGCTTCTCCAGGCGGATGATGCTGGAGGAGCCCTGTCATTTTCCTTCTCTGCCCAGCACCCACTGGCTCACCTGGAATTCCTATATGGAACTATTTACATCCTGTCATTTGGTGGCCCCCAGAGGCACTTTTCCTGCCATGACTTACATCCTCTGCTTCTTTAGTGGTGCTACTAAATCAATCCTGGGGGTGTCACAGTTGTGGGAGAGGAAGAGGCTGTGGTATCCCAATGACCCAATCAATTTTGGGGCACAGAGAGGATGCCCTGAGCACTTGCTCTGACCATGACATAGAATCATAGAATCATAGAATAGTTTAGGTTGGAAGGGACCTTAAAGATCATCGAGTTCCAACCCCCCTGCCATAGGCAGGGACACCTCCCACTAGACCAGGCTGCCCAGTGCCCTGTCCAGCCTAGTCTTGAACACCTCCGGAGATGGGGCATCCACAACCTCCCTGGGCAACCTGTTCCAGTGCTTCACCACCCTCACTGTAATGGGATGATCTGCTGCTCTCCTGCCTTCCAGCATCTTCCAGTCCTTCCAGAGTTCTCACATCTCTTACAATGCCTTTGCCTCTTGGTGTCCCCATCCTTTCTCCCAAGAGGAATGATGGTGTTCTGCAACTGTTGCAGTTAAATTCAGGAAAAGAACTTGGACTAGCAGGAATCTGAGTGATTTGACTGGGCAGGAGCAGCCCTCTGTCACCTGAGCTTTTACAGTGCTTAGGACTGGTGTAGGCACATGGCATTTGTTCCTGGGAGCTGTTCTTCAGCCTGGCCTTAGCCAAGGGCCATCCCCTGTTTGGGGAGAGGTGGGCCAAAAGAGGTTAAGGGGGCTAGGAGAAGGACTGAGCAGACTGTGCATTGGACAGGTGGTGACAGGGAGGTGGGGGAACTGCAGAAAGCACCAGTGAAGGGTCACTGGGGAGCTGAGTTTGGTTAGTTTGGCCAAAAGGAGGTCTACTAGCAGCTTGTAGCTTCTAGAGGAGTGGTCACAAAAATAGTGGAGCTACACTTTCTTTGACAGCAGCAGCTGATGTAATGTGAGGTGACAGCCACAGGTGGTGGCTTGGGAGAGTTGGGTTGGGATCAACCTAATCTGGTGACAGTCCTGTGGGCTGTTGGAGGGGACATTCCAGAAGTCTCATCCCATCATCACTGTGTGATGCTATAACATATCTCTGGATGTTTAAATACCAATCCATATCAAAAGCAGCATCTCAGCCCTAAAGTCTCCTCTTACCTGTGGCCAGAAAGGTCTCTGAGAACTCATTTGAGGTCCTGTAAGAGTCTTTGGTGAAATGTTGACATGTCACCATGTCACAGTTGACTTGTGTTAATTACTCACCACAGACTTCTCACAGCAGGGTTGGCTGGTCTGGAATGCCTTCTTGAAAATCTGAGTTTCTCCACATCCATTTTGCAGCTGGTATTGCAAATTTTAGTCCAGAGTAATTAATCAGGAAGACCAAGGGCATGAACAAGAGCAGCAGGGAGGGATGGATGGATGGATGGANGGCATGAACAAGAGCAGCAGGGAGGGATGGATGGATGGATGGATGGATGGATGGGGGGGTTGGAACTCGATGATCTTTAAGTTCCCTTCCAACCCAAACTATTCTATGATTCTATGATTCGATGGATGGATGGATGGATGGAGCAGTGTAAAGAGATGTCTCTGGGACAGAGTGAAGGAGAGCAGCAGTACTGTTGTGGTCCAGGGAGATGTAGGACCTCTCAGACAAGGGCAGGAGGAAGAGAAGTTGGTTCTGGTGGTACACAGAGGAAATCGTTCCTTTATCCTACCTCCTACACATTGGAAGTGGCACAGAAGCATCTTTTGCCCTGGGAAAAGCCCTGAGGCTCTACTGCTGTCCAAGATAAGGAAGCAGGAAAACAACCCAGTGCCTCATCCAACAAGTTGCTTCTCTACAGGCGGATGAATGGGTCTCAGGATCACAAAATTAATAGGTGGCAGGTACAAGAGGTAACAGATAATCACTCTGGAACTGCCATCTTTGCTGCCCCGATGTGATGGAGGCAGCAGTTCTGCTGCTTGTGGTAGGTGTTTGTCCTGCTGGGGAAGAGGTGGAGGCTTCCCTAGAGGTTTGACCAAAGCTCATTCCTGCTGCTGCTGCTGACTTCCACCGCTTTATGTCTTCCTCTGCTTGCTGCAGGCTTCCCAGACCCAAAGCCACACAAACACAACCTCTAAATAGTGAGAAAGCTCCTCCAGGTTACACAATGCTTTTTTTTTTGTTGTTATCAGAGGCAGTAAATAATCCTGGTCTTGCTTCAAATCCTTTTGGTGTGGTGGGCGACAACATTTTGGGGAGTTGTTCCCTTGCAGCCTTACATTGGAGGGGGGGTGTTATGGTGAAACACAGCATCCCTCAAGACTGGATAAAGCCCTTGCTCTGCTGTGGGTCTGGCCAGGGTACTGAGGGCTCTCCCAGTGGTTTAGAAGGACTGCGTGGATCCTTTGGGTGGAAGAACAATTTTTTTTAAAATTAAAAAGTGAAGGTTTTTTCCCCTTCTTCCTGCAGAAGCTGATGGGGATGGGGCTGTCAGGCTCAGTGGCTCATTACATGGCCTTACAAAAAGAAATAATAATTCTTTTGCTGGTCTCTGCATGAGAACTGGAGATGCAAATCCGATGCACCTCACACCAGCGGCTGTTGCTGCTCAAAGCCCTCACAGACACAGCAAGGCAATTCGCGGCCAATGTTCCCTGGAGGATAAACGTGTCCCCTCCCCTACAACACTCCCAAGCGATAGAGCCAGGCAACCGGACAGGCACTCCATTGCTTAAGTGATGGTGCTGCCACTTCTTCCCCCCGACCCCGACGCTGGCAGAGGCTTGAGCATGGATACAAACAGTGCTGACCTGACCTGAACGTCTCCCACTTGGCTGGTTGACCTCCAGCCATCGTGGTTTTGCTTGTTTGCCTCACAGAGAGAGCAGGTTATGGGATGCATTATGCAGGGATGAGCCGCATCCCCTGTTTTCTTCTTCCATTTCGCAGCTCTGGCTCCCACCTGGAGCGTTAGGAGGAGGTTGGTTGGGCAGGGAGGTGGACGTGGCTCAGCCCTGCTTCTCCTCCCAGCTCAGAGAGCAGGACTGTGCTCCCAGAGCCTGCAGGCTCCCGCAGGAACACAGGAATTGGGCTGCTGTCCCTAGGGAACCGAGGGCTGCTGTGGCGGCTGATTTGGTGTGGGGGCTTCTGGCGTCTCAGAGACACTGTCACAGACTGGTGGGGCCAATGTCCTAGGCTCATAGGACCGTTGTCCTGTGGGATGCAAGGCAACTATTCCAGACTCACAGGGACACAGTCCTGGGGGATGTGAGGCCACTTTCCCAGGCCTGTAGTCCACTGTTCTGGGTTCTCAGGGACACTATCCTGGGCTCACAGATCCACTTTCCCAGTCTTATAGGGCCACTGTCCCGGGGGATGTGGGCCCACTGTCCCAGTGTTACAGGACCCACATCCTGCTGTTCCTGGGGCTGGGGATTCTCAAAGCGAGGTTTGCCGAGCACGTCCCAGGGCCGTGCCATAGTCTCTGAGGGGCTCGGACCTCCGCGGGGCTCAGTCCCGTCCCCACGCCCCAGGATGCGGGGGCAGGAGCAGCCGAGCCCTGCGGCGGACGGAGAAGCGGGCTGGCCCTTTAAGAAAGTGGAAGCTCGAAAGTTCATCAAAGTTGAGAAAGTTTTTTCGTGGAAAGGAACTGAGGAGGGCGGAGAAAAAAATAATTAAAATAACTCAAGCCCAACGACAACCAAAAAAAAAAAAGCAGTCCCCTCACCCCCCTCGGGTGTTACTGAAGGGGGGGGTCTATGCCGTGCCGGGATTGGAGGCGGGCGGCCC
>VZTY01015474.1:14651-44339 GCA_013400935.1 Turnix velox
CCCACCCCCCTACACAGACTCCCCCTTTTCTACCCCAGCACCCCACCATGAGCAACCTCAACAAGGACACCGAGCACACCAACGGCGGCGGCAACGTCGAGGAGGAGGTGAGGGGGCACGATGGGGATGTGGGAACGGGACACGGCGGGGAAACCGGGATGGAATTCGGGGAAACTGGGTATCAGGGAAGCGGGATGGAGCCCGGTGGAGTCAGGGAACTGGAAATGAGGCGTCGGGCGAACTGGGATGAAGCCTGGTAGCGCCAGGGAACGGGGGAATGAGGCGTCGGGGAAACGGGAGATGCGGCAGCGCGGTCAGGATAACGCGGATACGGCGTCGGGGCTGGACCCCCGGGTCGTCGTAGGGGCTGGAGGCGGGATGGCGGATCCGCTCTAGATTGAGGAGCCGAGGCTGGGCGCCGAGAGTCGTTTTGCGGGCTGGAGCCTCCCCGGGTCGTCCTGGAGAGGTTGTCGGGGCTAAGAATGGGCTGGGCGAGCCCTTTCTGAGACGAGTGTGTCCCCGCAGCCCTGCGGGACAGGAGACTGTCATGTCCCCTCTCACTGTGGACTTGGTGACCTGTCCCCAAGCTCCTCTGCCCAGGTGGGCGGGCTGCTAGGGTCATGCTTGGGCCACGGTGGTGGAGACCTTGCCCTGCTCCCTGTGTGCTGCCAGTCTGGCTGGGTCTAGTGTGCTGCGAGCTGCCCTCTCAGCTGTCCCCTTATCCTAGATGGCCATTGCATATATAGAGTCTGGATGATGTTGGCCCCTGTGCTAAGAGGGCTTGTGAGGATTGCTTGTCCGTAGCCACATGCTGAAGCCAAGCATGTGTTGCCCTTGGAGCCTTGACTGGATGCTGACTTCACTGCCACACTTCTCTCGTGGTGTCCCTTGCGCTGGCATTGGTGCAGTGGATTGTCGGCCACCCTCTGTCTTGGAGATGGCTCTGGAAAACAGCCATCCCGGCTGGTGTTTTGCTGCAGTCCTCCCTGCTTGGCCCTGGGGACCGGGGAGGTGCTCTGCCCCCCTCCCCTCGCTCTCCTCCAGTGCGCCGTGCGCTCATGCTGCCGCAACATGGCGCCAGGCTTGTTCCGTCACCCACTGGGGCTGGTCGGTCCCTGTGCACCAGCTGTCTTGGGGCAATCACATCTGCTGGTCACCAAGCCCAGCATGGAGACCCTGGCTAATAGGCTGGAATGGATTGGGAGGTGGTGGCTGTAGCATTTCTCTCCCCTGAGTGGAGAAGTGCTCGGGTGATGTTATGGGACATGGCTGAGATGCTCCTGTTGATGCCTCCCCACCTGACGGGGAGCTACTGGTGTGGGTGGGCAGGGAGGTGGAGTACTGGAGACCTGTGATGTTCCCCTGGTGTGGGGAGACTGGGTACCAGGGGGTTTTGTGGGCTGCATGCGCCTGCGCAGGAGACTCAATGCGGCTCCTTGATCCAATTACTCACTGGCCTGCAAAGCTTCCTCAAGTTGGTGCTGCTTGGTGCATCCCAGTGATGTTGCTCTTTGGTTCCTCACAGATGGTGGGTGGCCAGGCAAGCTCTTGGTGGTGAGGCTCCTGCCAGGAGATGGTTTGGTGAAGTGGGTGCTGGAAGCCATTTCATCTCAGGAGCCTGGAAATGGAACCCTGGAGTGATGCTTGGTGGCTGAAGAGCTGAGTTAAACATCCCTGGAGAACTGTGGTTGAACAGGAGCAGCCCCTGTGCCACCTCTGGGTGTGTGAGGACAGGGGGGTCCACTCTGCCAGATGGTCTGCAGCCTGCCTGGTTGCACTCGGGGGTGCAGCAATACATCTACTGCCCTGGGGGCATCTGGGGATGTTTGGAAGGTGGTAGGCTGGTACTGGTGGGGGGGTATCACCTCCTCTGGCAAGACTGCTGTTGGAGAGCCCCCTCTGCACCTGGATCCAGCACAAATGATGCTCCATGGTGGCAGCCCTTGGGATGCTTGTTTTCCCTGTCCATCCTCCTTGCTTAGCAGGGGCTGTTCCTTACCACAGCAGCAGATAATGGTGGGGCCAGAGCAGCTTTGTGTCCAGGGTCCCAGCATGTCCCAGGTAGCTTTGTCCCACCCAAATTATTTTCCACATCCCCACTCCATACAGAGCAATAAATATGTTTGGTGACAAGTTAAATCCTTTGGTCCTGATGTCAGTGTGTGGGAATACCTTCCCATGCTCTGAGGGTGATGCTGCTGGATCCTGGTGCTGTGGGTACTCTCCGTATGTGTGCCCCTCTCTCCTGTTTGGCTCCTTCTCCACCTCTTCCCAGTGTTGGTGGGAGGGTGCTGTGTGTGCCCCAGAGACAGCAAGGCAAAGCTTCCCATATTGAGTATTTCCTCTTTATCTTATCTGCACGCCTCTGAATCTGCACAGCCCCTTCCTGCCCGGTGACAGGCAGAGGACAGGAATGCCTCTCCAGGCCCTTCGATGGGAATGTTAAACAAACAGGGCCCAATGTCAGTCCCTGCTGTTCCTCACCAGACACCTCCCCAAACTCCATCCCTCCTTGCTTGTTGCTATCTCCTGTTTGGTTTTCCAGGCAGTTGCTGATCTGTGGGATGGCCTTATGTCCTGGCACTTCTGAGGGACACCTGCCTGGGTGCTACACACTCCCCCGAGGCAGGTAGAACTCCTCTCTGGCAGCACTGGAGCTTCTTCACTTGGCAGGTTGTGTTTGTGGCTGTCCTGCAAGGAGGGCGCCCTGTGTTCACTCTGTTGCCCTGGATCTGGGATGCAGAGGGGTTGCTCCTGCTCTGAAGCACCATTCTTGCTCTCCTAGAGGCTCACTGGGAAGCTGTGGGTACCTCCAAGGCCTGCTTGGGTGATAGCTGCTACTCTTGCAGTAGTACTTGGCATTTGTGGGTTGCTGAAGGTGGCAAGTGTGGAACCTGAAGCTGTGCTGGGTGGGCTGAGGACCAAGAGAAAGCTGGGAGAGGAACCCAAACCTCGTTAGCCTGTGGCAAGACTGTGTGGTTTGCCATCAGTTGGGAAATACCCTACCTGGGAGGCAAAAAGACTCTTGGCTCCCTGACTCCTTCCCTGGTAGCCAGTTCTCCATCTCTGACCTTTCTTGTTGCTTGCCTTGTTTGACAGAACTGCCCCCAAACCTCCCACACCCCCACCTTGGGAATGCTGCTAGTGAGGAGCCTGCCTTATGTGCTGGATGTCTGCAGCTCTTCCTGGACTGGTGCCAGGCACCTCTTGATTTCTCTAATCTCTGCTTGAGTGGACCTAGATACCTCTTGCATGCCTGGATTCTAGTGCTCTGATTGGAAACAAAGAAGGCAGATGTAATTTCTGAAGTCAAATGACTCCTGATGCTGCTCTTTTGCTATAGAGAATTTGAGGTGTAGTAGTGATGGTCACTTCTTGCTAATCTTCTCACATTTGGCCTGGCTGCACCAGGATGGAGCTGTGGAGCTGATTCCATGCCTCATGAAAGTCCCTTCCATGTTAGATGTGGCTTTCTGTTAGTGACAGATTGTTGGCCTGAAGTCACCATGGACACAGAGGCTCTGGGAACTGATGTGTTCCCAGACCTCTGCTTGGTCTATCAAAGAATTGCTCTTACTGGGAGAGGGGATGTGGGCATCTCCCCATCCTGTCCTGATGACTGGAAATACCATGTAGAAGCAATGCCTTCAAGTACAAATTTTCTAGATGCAGATCTTGGTTGCTTTGAGTGTCACCATCCCACCTAGTCCCCTGATGGGATAACTTCCTCCTGATATCCAAATGTGTGGCTGCTCTAGTTAATGAGACTCAGCTTCAGAAATGAGTCTTCCTCTTTGCCTGATCTGAGAGTTGCTGAGCAGAGTTTTTCCTTTCTTAGCTCCAAATGAAGGGGTTTCTGGTGGTGCCTGCAGAAGTTACAAAGGGCTTAACCTGAAAGGGCTTTGCTTTCCCTTCATCAAGAGGGACAAAGAAGGAAGGATATCCTTGGAGATATCTGGAAGGTATCTAAGAGGGGTTCAGAGTTTGCTGTCCTCCTTTGTGCCTCTGATAGAGGAACTGTCAGTTTGTGAAGTCAAATATGGCTCTTCCTGGAATTGGTATGGAAGGCTTTTGGAGCCAGGTGCCTATGGACTTGCTGCTTTTGGACTTGCTAAGTCCAAGTCATGGAGCTTGAGCTGCTTGGATCAGAGTGATGCTTGTGTCTGGCTTGTCCTATGGATGCTTCAAGTGAAGGCTTTGATTTGAAGCCTCACCAGGGCATGAGTGTGGCAATGGATTGGTCACCTCTAAATGAGGACCAGACACTAGTTGTGACCTGGTAGCCTTCACAGATCTGGAGATGTGTTACGTGTGATGTCAGAAGCTTCCTATGTACATCATAGGGCACTCCTGGACCAGGAAAGTACCTTCTACAGCAAGAGCCACCATTGTGTGAGGATGGCTCACACGCCAGAGGCTCTAAGTGGAAAGAATTAATTTGTGCAACATGAGGTGGCTGAAAGCAGATTCTTCCTGATGCTGAATGTTGGGAATTGGACCTAGGGAGGGAGCAGGGCAGTAGGAGGCAGCCCAAGCACTGGACCTGCTGAACCTGGGCCATCCTGAGATGCATGAGGGTAGCTGATGCTGTGTATTTGGTGGAGAGGCCCTGGGGTGGGCAGTGGTACCAATGCTGTGAGGTGAATGTGTGCCAGGTGACCTTGGCACGGCAGAACTGCATCCTGTGGGCTTGGCAAGGAAACTTTGTCCATTGTCACAGGGTGATTGAGATGCTGCATGTTCCAGGACCTGTTGTTCCCCCTTAAGACCCACCAGAGAGGGATGGTATATTTTGATGCTTTGGATGATGGCTGAATGGTAGGCAATGGAGATAAAGTGTGAGATATGTGAGGTCTGGGGTAATGAGGCTTTCCTTGGCTCCAGCACTCTCCACTGGCTCTTGCTTGGAGATGGGAACAGGGGCTGGGCTGAACTTTGCTCTGTCCATCTGTCTGATGAAGATCATGTTCTATGCCTGACCATGTGAAGAGGACAATATGTTGACTTCTGTGTGCCCAGTGGGAAGGAACAATCTTGAGTCCAACTTTCCAAATTTTTATGCCTGTAGGGTGCAGTGGCAGAATGTAGGTGTAAGACCCTGAGATGTGAGCCCTACAGCCTTGCCTTGATGTGCCAGTGGCTGCTGAACTGGCTTTCTCTAGGTGACAGTCACATGGGACCATGTGTGCTAGCCTTGCACACTCTTGCTGGATCTCCTTAATCTCTGAACTGAACCCAAGCTTACTTCTCAGACTGATGGCCTTGCCTCTGCCCTGTCTTCACCACAGACTGGGTGCCCACTCAGGATGTGGGGTGTGGAGGGAGATCAGAGTTGGCTTCCCTGATCCATTNTCACTCAGGATATGGGGTGTGGAGGGGGATCAGGGCATGGTCGTGGCCAGAGTTGGCTTCCCTGATCCATTTTTGGGTAGGACTGTCCCTCCCTGCTGCTGAGTGGCCCTGTTTCACCAAGATATGGACTGACACAATTGGTGGTTCAGCCCTGTGGGTGCTTGGCATCCTACTGCTGCATGATCCCTGTGATTGGGGTGGCACATCAATAGGGACATGGTTTTCTTTGAAGGCTTGCACCATGTTGGGCTGTAGAGATGCCAGGCATCCTCCATGAAGCTGTTCAATGCCCAGCAGTATGCTGTCCCAGAGCAGATTGATTTGAGAGATCCTTGTTCTTCTGTGGCTGTGTCCTGGCTCTGGGGGCAGAGGAGGCACAGGGCTGAAAAGCATTCAGGAATTGTCTTGAGGTGGATGTCCTTGCTTGAGGATCTGAGGTAGAAATGTACTGCATGAAGATCCTGCATTCTAGCCAGTGTCTTCTGCTCAGGGCAGAGACTTGCAGGAACTTGTCCTGCTTTGAGTGACACAGGACTAATTTCTAATGCTTGGGAAAGCTGCACTTCTAAAAGACTCTCGTGTCTAAATTTGTGAAAATATTTACTTTACAGCCAGCTTGGCTGTGTGGGATTCAAGGTCCTGATGTTTCTGAGCTTACCAGGTGCAGGAACGAGGAGGAGTGAGATCTGGGCATTTGACCCAAGCTGCCAACAGGGTTATTTCATACCATGAATGTCATATTCAATGTAAACTGGAGAACTTGCTGAGGAGTTCTCTCACTTTCTCTGCTGGTGGATGCCATCCTCAGGACTTGGTGCTGGGGCCCTGAGCCCTTACTTTCCTCAGTGTCCCACATGGGTTGTCCCTGGGAGAAACGCAGGGCTTCTGCTGGGGGCATGTGCTGTGGAAAGTCCTTGGGTATTTTGTATTTGGTATCGGGATTACATCAAGAGGAGTGTGACCAGCAGGTCAAGAGAGGTGATTTTGCCCCTCTACTCAGCACCAGTGAGAACCTACCTGGAGTATTGCGTCCAGTTCTGGAGCCCTCAACACAAGAAGGATATTGAGCTATTGGAGAGGGTCCAGAGAAGGGCCACGAAGATGATCAAAGGGTTGGAGCAACTGTCCTGTGAAGACAGGCTGAAGGAGTTCTTCAGCCTGGAGAAGAGAAGGCTCAGGGGGNTTCTAGGATCAATATAGGTTCTTTAGTGTAATTAATGTTAATTATTTAATCTTATTCTACTTAGTCTGTTCATATTTCAAACTTTGGTTTGAACCAATATGTGTTTTATTTCTCCAGTTCCCCTTCCAGAGTGGGGAGGTGTCACTGGGTGATGATATAATTGTCCCAGCAGCAGTAAATATTGTGGGTTCCTTGAAGTGTAAGATGCCCTCCATGTCTCCTGCTGGGAGAAGTGCTTGGGTGTGGGCAGGAGGGAGCTGCTCTCTCCCTGTGGGTAAGGTCTGTGGCTCCAGCTGATGAAGAGTGTAGATTCCCAAACCTCAGAGGGGGCAAGAGATGCTGCTGAATCCCTGGAGCCAGGGATGTAGTGCAAGTGTGGCCGTGAGCATCCTGAAGCATGTCACCTGAGGTGTTTGTGGTTGTCTCATTTACCATCTCACAAGGTGAGGCTATGGTGGCATCCTGACCACTTGACCAGCATCTCTTTGAGACCCTGTAGGGACAGTTATCTCCTGGGAGCTGTGGGGCTGGCATCCCTGTATGTTTCTGAAGCTTTGGATACCAGCTGTGGCCCATATGCTGTCCTTTACATGAGATCCTGTGGAGATGCAGGGCATGGGACTCAGCATGAAGGAGGTCTCCATGGCCAAGCCTCACCAGTTGTGTTTCCTCCAGTGGGCTATTCTTAGGTGCTGCCCTGTTGTCCCTGGACTTATCAGTGCCCATGTGCTTCCTGCTGCTGGTGGCATCCACCTCTCACTTGGCACCTTCCTGCCGTGACCGCAGGGTGCCTCAACCCCCTCAGCCTTCCCTGCTGGACACAGGGTGAGAGCAGTGCTGGGGAGGTTTCACAAGCCAAAAGCCTTAGGGGCAAAACCCTTGGGCTTGCTTGTGGTCAGCTTGCCTTCCTCCCTTAGAGGCCATCAGGATGTCAGTCCTTGGCTGCCCTTTCTGCAAGAGGCTGATTTTGGAGGGAAATGCCTCAAAGTCTGAAAGTTTAAAGTGCCTGAGGGGAGAGATTCAGGGCCCTGTTTCCCCTCTGGGGGATGGAAGAACATCTCCCTAGTGTTGGGCAGATGCCCCATGGCTGCTTGATCAGAACTCCCGCTCTGATCTTGCACTGGGCTGGGTGCTGCCCTGCCTGCCCCTGGGGACACTGGAGCCCCCTGCAGTTGTGAGCAGGCAGATGGGCTCTTGCAGCCTTTCATCCTGGTGGGGAGGAGGAAACGGAGGCATGAAGGAGCTTGTTAGCATCCCCTTACCCTCGGGGGCATGGTCCACAGTGACCCTAGTACAGATCACCCACCTCTCCTTCAGTTTTCTCTCCCTCGTGTGTTCCCTGAAGAGCAAAACCGACTTGGGCTGTGGCTTCCTGCTGCAGTGCTGAGAACCCTGCAGCCTCAGGTCCTGCATGGGGTGATAAGATGAAGATGCTGCCCTGTTTTTAAGCCCCATGGCTGTGCTCCTCAGCCTTTCCTGCCTGCAGCCTTGTTTTTCAAGAGTTCTCCTCCCTGCCTTGTGCTGCTCTGCCTTATAAGTCCTGGCTGTTGGGGCCGGCAGTCTCACTGCATTCCAGCAGCCTCTCGTCAAATGGCCCTGGCTGTGTAGTGGTGGTCAGAGTTCTGCATCACCCCTGGATATCTGGGGGGGTACTCTTGTGAAAATAGCTGGGGCCCATGTGCCTGGGCTGCTGAGACCTCAGGGTAGCTGCCTGGATGTTTAGAATGTCTTATTCCTATCCCCTGCAGGGTGGTGTATTGTGCTGGTGGTGTAGGAAGAAGGCTGGGTGGACATATTGGTGTAAACGAGTGGGAGATGGATTGTATCTGGGAAAGATGGCATATTGATGAGGGTGGCTTCCTGTAGAGAAGGTCATCCAGTGACATGGTTTGGGTGTGAGGCATGAGAGTATCTTCCTGTTCTGTCACTGGGGATCTCCTTGCTGCTGGTCATCAAAGCTTGTGTGCTCTGGGTGCTGGGAGTCTGGCTCCTGGACCTGGCTAGTTTTGGGTGAGTGTGGAAAAGCACAGCTGTGGTTAATGAACTCTTCTGTCAGGATTCAGAACAGTGTCTTAAGACAAGTCCAGCCCCAGGGACCCACCAGAGCAGCCTCACTGGAGGTGGCTCCCTGTACCTTTGCATCCAATGTTTCTGACATACCCTACCCTTGCTGGGCTGCAGTGGTGTGTCTGGCTCTGCTGGGGTGTCCCTTTCAGGAGCTCTTACTTAAAAGCAGACTTGCTCAGTAGATGTGGGTGTTGTGAGACCCACACTGAACTCCTGACAGTGCTGGAGCTGTGGTGGGAAGAGGAGCTGCTTGGATTTTTTAAAGCTTTGGTGCTGAGTACCTGGCTGTGCTTGTGTCTCTTTGGTGAGATGCAGCAGTGTAAGGATTGCTTTTGGAGCTTCCCTGAGCTCCAAATGACTTTGTCCTTGTCCCTCCCTCCCTCCTGCGTGGGAAGCTATGCTGGGATCCTCCCTCTCCAAGAGATGGCCTAGATGGTCTTGTCCCTCCTGGCACAAATCCTGTTTTCCATGGCTCCTCGCCATCTTTGCCGGGTGTTTCAACTGGGGACATCCCCAGAGGGGGCAGGGATGGGGAAGAGAGAGCTTCTTCTGCAGGGCCTGCAGTTGCATGACCATGCTGGGCTGTCCTAGGCTGGAGCTGCTCCCTATCCCACTGATCTGTATCTAATTTGGATCATTAATCCTGGCTGAAATGAGGATGCTCTCACCTGACTGGCTGGTAGCAGTCAAAGAGCACAAGAACAAGGTATTCTTGGAGACCTGCTTCAGCTCTGTCTCCTCCAAGCTCCTGCTAAACACATGGTTTAACCCAGGTAGATCCTGATCTAGCCCTGGCAGGGAGCTGAAGTGGGGAAGGATCTGCTTGCAAGGGCCCTATGATTAGGGACAGGTTACCCAAAGAAGCAGAGGAAGCCCCATCCCTGATGAAATTGATGAGGCTTGGAGCAAGATGATCTAGTTAAAGATGCCCAGCAAGGGTTGGCCATTGAGGGTCCCTTCCAACCCAATGTATTTGGAGATGTATTTAAGCAGAAGCCTGTCCCTTTGTGGCATGTTGAATGCAAGGGCCAGAGGCCTGGATTCATCAGCCCTAGGTGGTTATGGGGTCCTTCCAAAGCCTGCAGGACTTTGAGGATGACTGGAGAGTGTCAGTTGGGCTAATCTACTGGCTAATCCACTGGAAGATGTCTGTCTAGACCCATCTACAGCTCACTCTTTTTGGGAACAGGGAAAAGGATAGAGCAGGGCTGCCTGCAGTGCACAAGGTGCTCAGACTGACAAGTTGCCTCCTGTGGGATAACCCAGCTCCTTTTGATTTCTGATAGCTGCTGACCCTCTATTCACTCCTGATTTCAGAATCTATCACCTCTGACCTTGCTCTGTCCCTTGAAAATATTGTTGGGGTCTCTCACCAGCCTCATTCTCCCTTCCCCAAATAACTGGGTTTTTTCCCCTGTACCTTTTTCTGCATCTCTTTTCTACAATACATGGAATTAGAGATATCTCAGAAAACCAATCCCTTGGTCTCATTGCTTCTAAGAAGCTCTTTTGAACAGGGACCTTTCTTAATCTGTCCTGAGACCTTTAGAGAAACCTTAGAATTGTATAGGTTGGAACAGATCTCAAAGAGCATGTAGTCCAGCTGTCAAGCCCACCCGTTTGAAGATGTTGGCTGGAGGCATTTGGGATTGTCCAGGCTCTCTCTTGGGTGGTGCCAGTCCTTGGCAGGTGCTGTGGGGTTGACTGTGATCCCCTCTCTAATGCAGTGTATGGTATCAGACCTGGAGGCTAAGGGAAGATTTTTTTGGCCCACATGAGAAGGTCTCTTGCTCCTGTCCTTAGCAGCAATTCATAGGGCTGGCATTAGGAGCTTGTTACAGCTTATCAAGAGATTTCCCATGTTGCTGTGTTCATGCTGTGTAAGGGCTCTGAGTGACTTCCCCTTCCTCAAGCAACTGTACATCTTCCATTCTGTCATGTCTGTCGCAAGGACTTACCCAGCAACACATCATGGGACCATTTAGAGGCCCAACAGGGATGCAGATTTCTCTCTGCTTGGAAGAAACATCCATTCTGGAGTCTGAGTGCACTTGGATCCTGAAATATTGAAAAGGGATGGTGCTTTCACATGGCTGAGGCACATGTGTGCTACTGCTCTGTACTATCCTCCTTCGCAAGAGATGGCTGGGAGTCTTCTGGGAATGTGCTGCAGGCTCTCAGTGTCACTCGGGCTGAAGTCTCTGAGGCCACCAGCAGTGCCAGAGGGTAGTGAAACACTGGAACAGGTTGCCCTGAGAGGTTGTGGACATCCCCTCTCTGGAGGTGTTCAAGACCAGGCTGGACATGGCACTGAGCAGTCTGATCTAGTGGGAGGTGTCCCTGCCTATGGCAGGGGAGTTGGAACTCGATCTTTAGGGTCCTTTCCAACCCAAACTATTCTATGATTCTATATTCCAGGCTAGAGAAGGGCTCTACACACTTACAGAGAGAGGTAGCAGCCCAGTGGGTCAGTCTTTTGTCTTATCATACATGGAGAGCAAGAGGGGCAGATGACTCCAAGACCTTCATGATCGTTGTCTATTGTAGAGGGCTTAAGCTGCCCCTGTGTGGATGTGACGGGTATCTCCCTGTCTTGGGCATGGGAGCTAAAGGAAGAGTGTGTCTTCTTCTGTAAATAGGAGAGAATTCCCTACTTGGACTACTCTTGAATCCCTGTAGAACTGCTGGATGCAAAGGCTCTGCTGTGTGATCCTGTGTGGATGCTCACCCTAGCCCAGGAGAAGGGTATACTACTCACTTCAATGGCAAAAGAGGTTTTGAGAGGTAGAACTTGTGTTGTCTTGGGAAAGAGAAAGGGCTGAGCCAAGACTTAAAACATGGGAGCAAAGTCCTTCTGTCCTGCAAATATCGTGGGCTCACTCCAGACTGGGAGCAGGCCAGGCAATGGGCTCTGGCTTGGGGCTCCTCAGTCCTGCTGTGTGTTTAGTGGCTCAGAAACCTCTTTGGTGCCATTCTGAGCATTTGGGCATCAGTGCTGTCCCATGGCCTTCCCCAGCTTGTTTGGGACTGGCTCATTTGGATTCTCATGTAATGAAAAGTGAGGACCACAGAGCTCAGTCTCATTCCTGTGATCTTCTGTCTTCCCTCACCTGTCAATGCTGGCTGAGCTGCCCTTGTGGTGTCCTTATTACTGGTGATGAGTGTCTTGGTTACCACTGTCATGCATAACTACCCTTTCCAACTCTGGGTTGATTTACAACAAGTCTTGGCAGCTTTATCACACCACTTTCTAAGAAGTAGGCTTCTGGCTAATGTCTCCCAGTGCAAGCAGAAGGTGGCCAGGGTGGTTTGACTGCTGAACAGAGTTGTCCCAGGCCATGATCTGTCAGCCTGTTCTTTCCTGGCTATTTATGTGAACTGTTACAGATAATTTCAACAGACCAGTCATTGAAATATTCCTTAAATGCTTTGGTTTTCACTTGTACCTGCCAAGTACATTTAGACTTGGTATGTAACTTGTGAAGAACAGCAGCCCACATAGGGTTGGTGCAGCACATGGGTTTTTAGCTGGGCACAGTAGAACAAAGAGTGCAAGAGCTGGTTTGGGAGCACTTGCTGAAGGGTCTGATGTGTGCTTGATGAAGGAACTGGGATGGATCCAAAAATCATCCTCCTAGTGATGATCTGGGGCATTCACAGAAGTCTGTAGATGATGAGTAGCAAAGTATCTTTCCAAATTGAGGGATGTCTTTGAATTGGTGGCTGCAGTAAAGTACCAGGGTACACTAAGGAAAGGAGATCTCGTGTGTGTGATTTCCAGAAGTATCTAGAGAGACAGCTGGGGTTTGTACTGGTCTTTTCTGGACCTTTGATATGTATCAAACCCTGTATTAGTACTTTTGGTAGTGTGATGTCTTCTAGTTGTCTTCCCAAGTCTGCTGGAAACTGGTTTTTTTTTAAAGCTCTAAATTAACTTCTTCCCTCTCCCTGTCACAAGGAGTGTGTTATCCTGGACAAGATTCCTCTGATGTAGGATAAGGTTAGTGCCTGCAAGGCCACCTTTGGTGTGAGGTGTCCTACTCCTGTTGCATCTAGCTTCTAGAGGGGGATAGATTTAGACTAGACATAAGAAAGAAATTCTTTACAGTGAGGGTGGTGAAATACTGGAACAGGTTGCCCAGGGAGGTTGTGGATGCCCCATCTCTGGAGGTGTTCAAGACTAGGCTGGACAGGGCACTGGGCAGCCTGGTCTAGTGGGAGGTGTCCCTGCCTATGGCAGGGGGGTTGGAACTCGATGATCTTTAAGGTCCCTTCCAACCCAAACTATTCTATGATTCTATGATTCTTAGCTGTGTGCTGTGCTCCTCCTTTGGTACTAAGCATCTCCTTTAAGTAGACCTCATTGATCTCTCTCCTAGGTACGGACGCTGTTTGTCAGTGGCCTTCCTGTGGATATCAAGCCCAGAGAGCTCTACTTACTCTTCCGACCGTTCAAGGTAAGAAGGTCTTCAGACTTGGTCTGAAGATGCTGTCTTGTGGCCAACCTTGCAGCAAAGACCTGTGGCAGAGGGGAGGTAGGATCAGCCCCAAACATGTAGCTTCTGTGAAAGCTTAAGGAACCTGTGTGTGAAACCCAAATGGTGTCCCAAGGCTTATTCTCACCTGGTAACTCCTGCAGTTTGTTCAAATCTCCAGGCTTGATGAAGGCTGCTTGGTCAACCCAGCTGGACCAGCCCTTCCTCAAGGATGTATGCTGATCAGCAAACTGTCTGTACTTCACTGGATAACCTCATGGGCTGTTCCTGGGCAAGGGAACCTCACTTCCCCCTCTTCCAGCACAGGGTGCTCTGTGCTCTCCAAGCACTTGCCAGGCAGGGTGCTCATCTTAGCAGCTTGAAGAGCTAAAATACAGTATTTCTTCCCAAAGTCTTCTGTCCCTACACTGATCTCAGTCTTCTCTTTTTGGTGGGAAAGAAAAGCCATGTTAGTGTCCCTCCTACTGCAAACCCTGCCTTGTAAAGGGTTTGATGCTGCAGTGACTCTTAGAGCTGGTTGTAGCTCATTTCCTTCAGGAACCTGATACTGACTTGCTTTCTTCCTTTCTTTCCTTCTCCAGGGTTATGAAGGGTCACTGATCAAGCTGACTTCAAAGCAGGTACCTCCTTCTTCCAGTGCTTGGGTGCTTTTGGGAGAAAACTAGACATGCCAGGAGGGAAAGGGAAGGAGGGACAGACAATTTCATTGTCTAAAGCATTGCCTGTATCCACTGTCATGTATATAACAGGATTTTGCTTGCATCCACCATCCTGATGGCCCCAAACTCTCAGCATGTGCTGAATGGCTCCATGTCTTCTATTGCTGCCCAAACCACATGGGCTGGGGGAGATGTGGCACTTCTGATTCAAACCCTGTGCTGCTAGAAGCCTTCCCCAAAACCATCCAAATCAAGGCTGTCGTTCCCTTTGAGGGCTACTGGGGTGAGCAATGCCCCAAACATGTAGAAATACCAACAGAGTAGGGTGTGCTGGAAGCAGACATGGAGTAGATATCTTAGCATGATGACTCAAAGCTCTGCTTGAAGGCCTTCTGCAGCTTTAGGTGATCTCTTCTGTTTGCAATAAGCTGTCTGGGGCAGAGTAGTAGGAGTGGTCTGAGGAGCTGGGAGAGGCCTCCTAACTGATGTCAGCATTATTTCTTTTAGCCGGTTGGCTTTGTGACATTTGACAGCCGTGCTGGTGCTGAAGCCGCAAAGAATGCCTTGAATGTAAGTACACTGTGTGATGGGAGGGCTGGGGGCCATAGACTTGGCCTGGAGTTGAGGGTGAGGATGATGTTGGGCTTGTCTATAGTCTAGGAAGGGTCAGGGTGTCTCAGTTGTGCCCTTGAGTACGGAAGCTTGATGATCCTGCAGCCTCCCACCAGGGAAGTAGGAGAACTGCACTTGACTGACATCGGTCTGAGCATGTGAGGGTGGTGAAATACTGGAACAGGTTGCCCAGGGAGGTTGTGGATGCCCCATCTCTGGAGGTGTTCAAGACTAGGCTGGACAGGGCACTGGGGTTGGAACTTGATGATCTTTAAGGTCCCTTCCAACCCAAACTATTCTATGATTCTATGTGGATGCAAGAAGATGTAGTTTCTGACCATGGGAGGACCCCTTCTCTAAGGGTGTGGGAAAAGAGCATCTACTTTCCTGGAGCCAGTGAGCAGCTCCTTACTCAACAGTTGGCCCCTAATGACAGGATCCAGGCCATGAATCCTGCTTTTTTTATCCATTAGGTGCTCCCCCTGGTATGAGTTGAGAGTTGGACTAAGAGGACTCTCTTGTTCATTACCTATGTGTGTTGAGGTGTGGCCAGAACTTGCTCTTCCAAGGAGCTTTTCCTCCTGCTGCTTACACTGAGATGGGAGCTTGTCCTTGCCTGACTGCTTGACTTGACCTTGGCTTGCAGTACCTGAAGCAGGCAGGTCTACTCTGGGGAACAAGCCCTTAGCCATCAGACGAAGGGAGATAAGTGGTTCCTGACCATGTAGTGATACCCAGCTGACACCCTATAATGCTTTAATGAGACATGTGGTTCTCAACTTGTGTTTAGCACCAGCTTTTTGAAGCACTAGCCTGAGCTCACCAGGGAACGTCGGTAGCAAAGCAGGCTTGTGACTTGTGTGGTGTGTCATGTGGCTGTAGGACTTGCTTGGTGCTAGTGGCCTCCTTAAAAAGCCTCACTTTACCAAATGCCGTGATGAAAAGCATGTGGCACTTCAGCAGACTAGATCCTTGTCCTAGAAGATGGGAGGCAGAAGATACTTTGGAGGGAAAGGGAACTAATGGCCTCCCTGTGCTTCTGTATCCACAGGGTGATGTGAGGCAGGGCCAAAGCTCTCTGGTACAGGCTCTTCAACACTTCCAAACCAAAGCAGGCCAAGAAAGACATGAAGGTGGTCAATGTGGCAGGCACAGCCCAAAATGATTGGCATCATCCTGTGTTGGCCTGCAAAAATTAATGGGATCTGGGCAGATATGGTTATGCCCTGCTGCATACCCTGCCTTGGGCACTGTGGCAACTACTGGTGTCTCTACCCAGGCTGGCAGCAGGTGCAGCATCACCACAGAAGCCCCACTATAGATGGGGCTTTTTTCCTCTGACCAGTGCTGGTTGGCACAGCTGTGAAAAGCTGAGAAAGGCTGTGTCCCTTGTGTTGGAAGCAGTGCTCCTTGGCCAGCTAAACATAGAAATACAAACATGTGGGAGCTGGAGTATTGCAATTAGGTGACAAAACCCCTGGTCTATGACTGCAGCATGATGGCCTTGGTTCTCTGTTTAGGCTTTGCTCAATTAATATGCAGCCTGTGCTTTAGGCTGGAAACCTTCCCTCTGAGACCCCCTCTGCTTTCTTCTGTGCCTGGGCATCCGCTTTGACCCAGAGAACCCACAGACCTTGCGGTTAGAGTTTGCTAAAGCCAACACAAAAATGGCCAAGAGCAAGCTGATGGCCACACCGAATCCCACCAATATCCACCCTGCCTTGGGTGCACACTTCATTGCACGGGACCCCTGTGAGTATGCTGGGAGGGACTTTTTGAGTTTGTAACTGGCCTGAGCTGGGAGATGCCTGATGAGAATGTTGCCAAGGTGGAAAGGAAGACATACCTACATATGTTCTGACTGAAAGCTGCCTGGTTGCAGGAAGGACCGGCATGTTAGAGTTGCATAAGAGCAAATAGGCATTTGTCAAGGCTTTTGTCTGACACTAGAAGTGCTGGGAGAGCAGAGTTTGGTTTCGTAGCTCAAGTGATACCATACTCCCTTTAAACTGTGTGTAGCAGAGTCCTATGTAATCTCACCAGAGCCTGGTGGGTGTCCAGCCCTTCTGAGATTTGGTGGGTAACTGGGGATGTCGTACTCAAAGCCTATCTCTTGCCCTGCCATCCCGTGGCACCAACCTTGTGCCAGCTGAGTAAACCAGTCCACCCAATACCTGATGGGGCAATGAGCAGTAATGGAGTGTGTAACTGGTAAGGTTGGGAGGCCAGAGGGGTGACTGGCAGAAAAGAAGGCAGGAGATCTGTCTGGGATGGCAGCACAGAGCTTCAGTTTGGGGATGGAAATGCAGAGCTTGTCCCTGAGGCAGGCTGTTGGGGTTGGCTACTGAGATGCTGTCCCCTTGTTCCCTTCCTGTCCAGATGACCTGACTGGAGCTGCTCTTATCCCAGCATCCCCAGAAGCATGGGCTCCCTACCCACTCTACACCACTGAGCTGACCCCTGCCATCCCCCATGCCGCCTTCACCTACCCAGCGGCTGCTGCTGCCGCTGCTGCTCTTCACGCTCAGGTGAGTTGCTCCCCATGTTCCCTTCCAGGAGCTGGGCTCTCCTCTGCCCTGCTGCTGCTGCCCGCTCCCTGGGTCTCTGCTTGGCTGATTTGACCTTGCCCCCTGCACCTTGACTCCTGGGCAAAGCTGAAATGCATGGGCCCCCCCAGCCCCAAGGAAGTCCTTGGGGGGGGAAAAGTCTCTCTTTCTGACCCTGCTTCTCTGCTAGATGCTGGCAGGTGGGAAAAGTCAGGGCTTAGTTTCTTGCTGGTTTTGCTGGTCCCCCCAGTGATTGGAAAATTGTGGGACTGCTAGGAGGATGCAGCATGCCAGCAAGGGAAATAGCTTTATGATGTTCTCTTTGAAGTGTCAGTGAAGTCAGCAGGCTCCGTGCTGGAGCTGAGTGGCTCCACTGGAACCCTCTTGGGCTGGGCGACTCAAAGGCTTTGGAGTGCATGGGGATGTCCCATACAATATGAATGGTCAGAGCCTCTTAATAGCCAGAAGCTCTGGGATTACAGTGTTTGGCCACTGTGTGCAGACGAGAGCATTGCTCCATGTAAGTCTATGGAAACAGTGACAGTGGTGCAACCAACTGCCTGGTATCCCAGAGCTTGGAGTTCCAGGGGTGCCTGTGCTGATCTGGAACTGGAAGGTCTTAATGTACTGAAATAATACCCTTGCTGAGCAGAAAGTCCTCAAAGTCATGGAAATACAAAAAGAAGGCCAAACCAGAGAGGTAGGGTTCTAATTTCAGGATGAGATACTTGCTTTGGAGCACTTGTATGGGAGAACCTGGAGCCTCTGTCTTTGTCCTGCTTTGTGTCACGAGCCAGCCATGATCTTCCTGCTCTGGCCTCTTCTTCTGCAGTAGTGCCAGGGGGAATTTGGGCAGTAGGGCTCTAATGGGGCAGAACCTTTGCCAAGCAGAGTGTTCAGCTCTGCCCTTTCCTTCTTAAATGGAAAGGAGGAAGAGCCATGTCTCATCAGCTCTGTTTGCCCTCTGGCATTCTCTTCTCTTGTTTCCTGCAAGTGGACTGTAAGTGTCCTTCTTCAACCCAAGCTTGTTTCCCAGCTGCATTTATGGAGACATTGGATGGGTGCAAGCTCCTGGCCAATTGAAATTTGCCCATCATACCCCAGCAGGCCTCTGCTGCTTTTGCATTTCAACTGGTGAGCTAGCATTGCGGAGTGCATGGGCAAGAAGCATATGGGGTCCAAGGTAGGGTTAGGTGCTGGCTTGTTCTTCTTAGGGCCTCCAGAGCCAGGCTGTTCTTTCAAGTAGGCTGGCCCTTCATTAGTGTGGTTTTTCTTGTTGATATTATCAAAATTTATGTCCACAGCTATAGGTGCTTCTGAGCATACTCTGCTCCTGGGCAGCCCAGGAGGGCAGATGTCTTCCCTTCCCTTTACCTTGTGTGTAGGGTGATGGAGCCAATGGCTGTTCCTGATTGAACTGCTTTTAGCAGGGAGGACCAGGAAAAACCCTCTCCTGAGGGAAGTGAAATTGTTACTGCAGGTCCATCAAGGATGATGATGTGGACACACCTGAGGTTAGACACCAAAACTTTGCCTGTGGCAGGGGACTGAAATGCTGCTGTCCTCATGTGGAGGGTATTCAGCCAGATCTTTTCCCTCTGGGGTCTTAGATCCTGCCTTCCAGTTGCCAAGTTACTTGTTCTGGACAAACAACTTAGCTTTCAAAGAGATCTTCTGATCTGAAGAATTGCCCTGAGGCTCCAGGAAGCTCCCTCTATAGGTAAGACTCCCTGCCCAGTATGCTCCATCTGTGGAGATGTGCCCATAAGCCTTAGGGAGCCAGTGTTGCCCTTCTGAGCTGTGGCCATGGCTGGACCCATCTCTCTTCTGGAGAAGAGCAGGGAGGCTGGCTGAGCAGCTCCAACCACTCCTTGTTGTGCTGGAGCCAGGTGTGACCTCGCAGGGAGACGTTCTGGTGTAGGATACGTTACCCATAAAGTTTTATGGGGTTAAACATTACTCAAGCTGGCAGCTCAGGGCTGCCCACTCTCTAGGCCACAGCTCTCTCCCTCACAGAGCTGAGGCAGGGTGGAGCAAGTCAAGGAGATGACTTTTGCTCACAAACTGGGCTAAAAGCTCTAACCTTGCTTTTGGTGTGCTGAGCCCTCTGCCCTTGCTGGCAGGGGCTGGTTTGCCTTCCTGGCAGGGTGGTGAGTATATGGGCTGTTCTCTAGAACAACTAGAGCTCTTCCTCCTGAGATGAGTGTTGGATGAAGGAAGTTTGTGGGGGTGGCCAGAGCTTTAGCAGCTCCATAGCCTTCAGTCTTGGTGCAGGCATGAAGTTGGAAGCTGTATCTAAACAAAAGATTGAAGTGCTCATCCTCTCACAGTCTGGTAGTGAGTGGGAGAGGAGATGGCTGTCATCTGTGATGCACCAGTGTAACCTCCTGAAGAGCAGCCCAGAGGGCTGGCAGGAGTGATGAGGGGCAGAAGATGGCACGAGGCAGGCCTGGCCTTGGCTCATGCCCTGGGAGCTGTTGGTAAGCTGCTCGTGGATGTGATTGATGGTGGCTGTTCCTCTGCGGTCACTGTTGAGCTGCTGTGCCATGGTGGTGCTCCCTGTGGGTACCAGGCTGCTGTAGATGTGATCTGTGGCCTGGCCCTCCATCACTAGAAGTCTCTATCTGTGGGGACTCTTCTGACTTTAAGACTGTCCCATTTGCCTTCCTTCCCTCCCACCCTCTCTCAAATCCCTCCTTTGATGTCCCTAGTGAACTCCAGCCATGATGCCAGCGCAGGCTAGCCCTGAAGCTCAGAGCTGTCCCTGGAGATGGGACACCCTAGTGATGCCTTATTGCAGCTAGTGGAGTGGCTGTACTGCAGCTCCATTCCTAGAAGTGTTAAGCATGATGGCAGCCCCGTCTGGAAAGACTGGTAAGGTAACCATCTCTCCTCCAAGGTGCACCATGGGATTTGCAAGCTTCTGCCCATCTCTGTAGCCCATATCTCCTTGGCAACCCAGTGCATGGGCCTCACGCTACCCACCCACCAGAGCCTGGGGAATGAGATACCAGGCCTTCTTTCTAACCCACGTCTCCAACTTGGCAGCACATGACATGGCGCACATAGCATGGCACCATCTTATGTCAGCTTCTCCCAGCTGAGCCAGGCTCAGCCAGGTCCTGCCGGTGGGAGGGGAGCAGCCCGGTTGAGCCAGGGCAGAGGCAACCCTGCCACTTGGCATGAAAGAAACCTGGTTTCTCCCCATCCACCACCCTTTGAGAGTGACCAGAAATCCACCTTGACCTCACTCCTGGCACACGGTGGGGGAGGTGAGTAATGTGGTAGAGACAGCACACGACTAAATTCTAGTGGGCACCTTAGACAACAGCACTTTGCCGGTCACTTTGTTCCAGAATTGCATAGACCCCTTCATCATGGGTCTAATCTCACCTCTTTCTTCTCCAGTTACTGGAAATGGAGCCAGTTCCTACCTGGAGCTTGGCTTCCCTCTTGCAACCTGAAATCAGAGGCAGGACACAGGTTTTGTGAGCCGTACTGAAGGGAATGGACAGCCTGGGAGAGATGGGAGTGGCGTAGGAAACCAGGAGCTTGGGAAGAGGGAGCAATAAGTAAAGAGGATGGTTGCTGTGGTCCCTGAAGGAGTTAAGTTCTGGCTTGCTTCTTGCAGTTCTGGGTTGACTTTTTTAACTCTGTGTTAGTAGCAATGTTGGGGGAAGAAATCATCCAAGATGGGAGGGCTCTGGTCTGCCTCCATCTTTGGAAGATGGTGGAGTGCTAAGCTGTGCAGGGCTGGTTTCCTGGGGAGATAGTGTCACACATGGAGGCAATGACATAGCTTACCGTGTTCTCCTTGGACTTGGTGACATTTCCTCTGATTGCTGTGTGGTGGAATTGGGCTGCATTGCACCTCTGGTACGAACACATGTTTTGGAGTACGTCCAAGCCAGACTCTTGAGTGGCAGGAGGAGATACTGTGGGCTACTGATGCTCCTGGATTTCTTCTGCAAAGAGATGTTGCCAGCTGTGGAGCACCTCTGATGGCAGGACTTGCTATGGAACACAGGGGCTGGATGCAGAATTGATCCATAAGAACATGGGTGAGGCTGTTGGTGGTTTCTACATGGTGCTTGTAGGGTTGAGATGGACATGTTGGGTAGCCAGAGCTTGGGAAGCTGTCTGTGGTGGATGCTCCTAAGGTAAGGAGCAAGTCATGATCTGAAGGCTTGCAGCTGCTTTTCCTTTTGAGACTGACTGCCTTGACTGCTGAAAGGATCCTTGGAGCCTCTGTGTTGCTGCTGCTGCCAGCAGCCTTGTCTGGAGGCTTTGTGGATGTGGTGGAGATGGCCCTCAGGAGCTGAGACCTGGTAGGTAGAAGGGGCAGTCCTAGCTCATGGCTGGGTGGTGGTGGTAGTCAGCCTAGTTGGGACCATGAGGCTTCCCAGTGCCAAGCTGAGGTAGAGCCCATTGATGAAAGGAAAGGTTAGTGCTCCAAGCAAACCTTTCCCTGTTGTTGATTGCCCGGGGTTGCCAAGAGCAAGGCAGATATCTGGAATGATGGCTGCTGTTGTGGATGGAGACAAGGCAGGTTCTGGTGCCAGTGATCTGGTGCTGGCTCTGGAGAGTTGGGAATGTGGGCAGGTCTGCTGGGGTGGGCTGAGGTGCTGTGCTGCTGTTTCAGGGGTGACACCAGCCTCTTGGAACTCTGCAACACCAAGCAATGGACACCACAGTGAATCAGCTGGACAGTGGAGACTGTGCATCAGTTACCTCTGGGCTGACTTCACAGGTGTGTCTGCAAGATGCTCTGGACTTCACCTTGAGCCAGTTGAGCTCTCCCTGGGATAGAAGTGTGCAGACAGTGGTAGATTTTCTGTGCCTAAGAACTTGTTGCTCTCAAGTAACACTTACTGGGATTTTTTTTCCCTTAGTAATCTGCATGCTTTTCAAGGCTTTGAAGGGTATAGTGTTTTCCTAAGCTCCAGTGATGGTGCTGCTCTAATTGTGCTCCCCCTGAGGCAACTGTCTCTCTCTCATCAGAGACAAGCAGGGAGGAAATTCCCTGAGCTCCTCCAAGAACCTGCTGAATAGTAGTTCTCACTAAATCCCACCTGACAAGTGAACCAGGCATGGGTGGTGTGAGAAGTGATATCTTCACCAGCACAGGCTCTCCCTAGCTAGCTCAACCTAAATCAAATCATCACAGCTCCATTGCCCTCTAGGGAGAGGAGATCTGTGAGATGGGCATCCTCACCAGCAGGAGTATGGGCTGCATCAAGACCCGGAGGGTACAAGGCAAAGGATGTATGCTGGTTGAAACATCCCTTCTAAGTGGTAGGATGGATTGGTGCCTGTCATCTTCTTGTGTGCTCCTTGATATGGTGTGCTTGTCCTCCAGCTCTCTCAAAGCAAATGGAGGAGATGGCAACCAAGATTATCTTGGTGATGGGCTGGAACTGCTTGGGTCTTCTACAGAATACAGGCTTCTGGATGCTCCTCTCTTCCATCCAGCCCCCTGAAGGACCCTGGAAGGTGGTTGGAGTGAAGTGCATGCTGCTGAAGCTGGAAGTGTTTGCTCAAAGAGCACCAACAGATGACATTAGCCCTTGTGGGTGCACCTTTGCAAGCTGTATTAGCCTGCCCTAGGCCATGTTCCCATCATCAGTGTTTCCAGCACTTGATGGCCACCATAGTCTAAGGCTTGCACTCGGTGACCTGCTGGGAAGTGGTGACCATGAACCCCTTGTGGTGAAGCTGTCTGAGCAGCATAATTGAAGATGCTCCTCTGCACCTCATCGGCTGGTAACTAGATGCAGCTTTTGCACATGTTGGTTGGGATCCTACCAGCTCCCAGGAGCCCAACAGAGTGCTCTGTCCCTGCCTGGCCCCTGGGAAGGTGGTTAAATCTGTTCCAGGTACAGGGATAGCTCTGAGCACCACAAGATTCTGGGTCTGGCTGTGCAGCAGGGATGGGTGGGCCTTGCTAAGGAGGAAAATCAGGCCATCACAGCTCAGGGTGGCTTGAGGATGGATCCGTATATTCAGTCCTTTCTTCCTCTTTCACAGTGAAGGATTTGCTTTCCATGAGGAAGGTAGGCAAGATGGGGAACCTAAATTCTGTGGGTAATTGGGAGAGATGATGGAGGATTTGACAAGGAGAATGAGTACTGATAGGGTGTTTGTCCCTGGTTTTCATTTCTGTGGGATTTTAAGTAGCACTGTCCTTGTGCTGCAGTAAAGGAGAGGCTTTTCATACCTGGTTGTGTCCCACCTTGCCTATGGCAGGTGACAGGCAGAGGCACACACCTGCCTCTGCTTCTCCAGCTGTGTCCTGAGACAGATGTTGAGGGCAGCAGCATGAGGCCAGTGGTGTCTGGTCTCTGTGGGTGGGCAAGCAGGAGATGTCTGCAGCAGCATGGCCAGACTCCCTTCCAGCTGTGAGCTAATGCTGCTCCAGGAACAACTGTGTCTCTTCCACTAAAATCCTGCCTTGCTCTGCTTTCCTCTCCACATCTTGGCTGTCTCTATCCCCTCTCTCAGCTTCCTTATTGACAGGTGCAGTGTTTTGAGGCATAATGGATCTTCTGAAAGCCCTTAGAGAAACGTACTCCTTCTGCCTTGGCCTTGTAGGGTTGTGATCCTCTTGAGACATCCCCATGCAGTCTCTTTGGGTGCTGTTCTCCTCTTCCAGGTGCCTCTGGGAGCCCCTTATTTGCAGAACCCATCTGTTCCCTGGAGAGAGCAGAGTGCCTGGAACACTTTGAGGAACAGGAAAAGAGAAAAAAAACATCCTGGAAGGTGCCACTGTCTTGAAGAGCACATTCTCTTGGCTGGCTGCTGCCTCCAGTCTGGTTCTTCTTGGGCTTTCTGATGGTTTTCAAAACATCCTTCCCAGTGAGGGGATATTGCTGCCCCATCCCATCAACCCTTCATATTTCTGTGGGCTGAAAGACCTGTTGGGTCATTCCCCTGGCCTGCCCATTGGGCTGGAGAATCTATGGAAGCTCCTGCCAGTCTCCAGGCTGAGCCCCTCTGGCTCTGGGTAGGTGGGTCTGGTTTGGTTTATGTATACAAGCATCAGGGACCTACAGGAGGAAGGCGAGGCCCTTCAGATAGGGAAGTTTATTGGTGCCAGAGATGTTAACAGTGTGTGTGTTGGGGGAAAAACAAGAGCAGGATTTGTCTTAAAATGGAAAGTGCTGGAAGCTTGAACCAGGTTTGGGGTGGGGTGTGCACCTGGAGCAGAAGCTGGCTCAGACTGCCTGAGGAGGAGATGAGGAGCCACCAGGCTGAGGGAGCAGGGTGGGGGATGGCCATTTTTACACATGCTCATGGAATCAGGGTTGCTCTTGAGGTTAACAGTGGCCCTGTGAATGCTGCCAGAGTTTCCTGCTGTTGCTGGGCAGGAGAAAACCACTTCCAGCTGCTGGAGTGGCAGATGTGGCCCCAGACTGCTGGCTGCTGAGATGTGACTGCTGGGCAAGCATCTCCTGGTGACAGGGATGATGACCTTTGGTGCTGGAGCTGCTGTGGTCCTGTAAGGCTTCAGTGATGCTGTGAGACTTCCTGGCCTGTGCCAGGGCAAGGATATAGCCAACTCCTAAAGCAGAATGGTGACTTCATGCTGAGGACCAAAGGTGCAGCTGGGCTCTAGCTTCCTCCCACAGGTGAAGAAGTAAGTGAAAGCATGGTGTGTGTTTGTGTGTGTGGCCAGAATAACACTTTAGTTATGGCATTGGATGGGAACACTCACTGGAGAGGAAAGCCTGAGAGAGTTCAGGGGGTTCAGCCTGGAGAAGAGAGGCTCTAGGGAGATCAGTCCCTTTCAGTCCCTAAAGGGGCTCCAGAAAACTGAGGAAGGACTCTGGATCAGGGAGAGGGCAGCCTTAAGACAAGGAGGAATGGTTTTATACTGAAAGAGGGGAATTTTAGATGAGAGCTCAAGGAGAAATTGTTTGCTGTGAAGATGATGCCCTGTCCCAGGTTGCCCAGAGAAGATGTCGCTGCCCCTCCCTGGATTGGTTTAAGGGCAGGTTGGATGAGGCTTGGAGCAACCTGGGCTGGTGGGAAGAGCCCCTGCCCAGGGCGGGGGAGTTGGAACAAGGTGATCTCTTACCAGCTGGGAAACTCAAATCATTGATTCTATGCCCTCAATTCCTTTCACCCAAGGCTGGACTGACTAGGAGGCACCTGGCTGCTGTGTCATGAAGCAAAGTATAGGACCAGCTGGGAGGTAACTTGGTGGCACATCATTTTCTAAACGTTTCTGTCAAGGTGACCAGCCAGCCCAGTATGTCTGGCTACAGATGGCTTTCTCGGGTCCAACCTTGCCTGAAGAAAGCCTGCCTGTCTGTCCTCTACCAAAAGTCCCCCTTAGTGGTAGGGTGCCAGGGGGCTAGAACTGATCTGGGAATGCTCTTTTCCCTCTGGCCCTAGAGCAGTGCATGTGCTTGGGAGGAAAACATCTAGCCAGGCTTGTTCAGGTGAGGGGACAAACTTGCCAGGATGGTCTGGTGGGGGCAACAGGGGGTATTCTGTCTCTTTTCTATCCATCTTAGAGTGAAGTCCATTGTCCTGCTGGTACGCAGAGGCCTGAAGGTGCCTGCTGCTCCAGCTGCTTCTGCTGCTTCTCCATCCTGAGGCTGTGCCCTCCCTCCACCAGCCAGGGAGAGAGCACAGCAGGGATGGCCGATGCTTTCCAGCTCCCTTCACAAACAGCAGCAGGTCTGAGCTCTGGCTGCTCCTGCCGCTGGATCTGTGCTCAGTCAAGTGGCACAGACTTACCTTCTGCTGCTCTGGGCCATGAAGCTGTTCACTCAACCAGCCCAGCTTGGTGGCTCACTCTCACAGACGAAATGGGAGTAGCTGGATGTCTGATGCTATTCTGCTGGATATCCCCAGCTTGTTGCAGCTGCCACTGGGCTGGAGAGTCTATTCAGCTTGGCTGTTCCTAACTCTGCCTTGTGGGCTCCCATCCGGCAGTCTTTCCTCGCTGTCTTCCAAGCCTGAGCTGTAGATGTGATGGCAGCCTCCAAGTCTTGCTTGTTTGCAACTCTACCAAGCTCTTTTCCCCCTCTACTCGGCACTGGTGAGACCCCACCTGGAATATTGCATCCAGTTCTGGAGCTCTCAACACAGGAAGGACATTGAGCTATTGGAGAGGGTCCAGAGAAGGGCCACGAAGATGATCAAAGGGTTGGAGCAACTGCCCTATGAGGACAGGCTGAAGGAGTTGGGATTGTTCAGCCTGGAGAAGAGAAGGCTCAGAGGGGACCTCAGAGTAACTTCTCAGTACCTGAGGGGGTCCTACAGAAAGGCAGGGGAAGGAATTTTTAACGTAATATCAGATGGGAGGACTAGAAACAATGGATATAAATTAGAGGGGGATAGATTTAGACTAGACATAAGGAAGAAATTCTTTACAGTGAGGGTGGTGAAATACTGGAACAGGTTGCCCAGGGAGGTTGTGGATGCCCCCTCTCTGGAGGTGTTCAAGACTAGGCTGGACAGAGCACTGGGCAGCCTGGTCTAGTGGGAGGTGTCCCTGCCTATGGCAGGGGGGTTGGAACTCGATGATCTTTAAGGTCCCTCCCAACCCAGACTATTCTATGATTCTATGTGATCTGCCTGGAGCCTTTCCTTAGGGCTGGATTGTAGCTTAAGGTCCTTTCTGCAGTGGCTGGGACAGTCCTTACCCTGTTCATGTCACCTAGAAGTTGTCTGGTTTAAGTGTGTGATTGTGAGATGCCTCTTTCTGCTGACTGAGGCTGGAGTGACTGTCACCCTGGGTGCTGTGTGCCCAAAATGAGTCTCCTCCCTCCTGCCTGAGCCTGAATTAGGGGATGATGGAAACTTGGGATGTATGTGGGATCAGGAGCATCGAGAGGGAGGGAAAGTGCCCTACCTTGTGCAAACTTCATAGATAGCTTGGCACTGAGAAACTTTCCTTATTTGGATGGTGATACGTTGCAGTGAGCTGGGGTTTAGCTTAGGTGGGAATTTGGGGGCTGTCTTCTGGTTCTGACAATAGGCAGAAGTACTTGAGATATTGAGGCAAGGCCTGATGTGGAGGAGCTGCTTTTCTTTTTTAGACATGTGGGATCCTGTCATACCCCTGTCAGGGAGGATCTGGTAAGATCCCAGTACCTGGTGAGGAGTCATCATGCCAGGTAGTGTGACCCAAAGTTAGGGATGCTGCTTCAGTAGTATTTGGAGACGTTTCTAGTTGGTAGTGCATCTCTGATGTAGCCTGAGGGAGCTGAAGACTTGGGCCCTGGTTGAAATAATCCTGGATGATGGACCTCTGGCATGACTTTCTTTTCCAGATGCGCTGGTACCCTCCCTCTGAAGCCACTCAGCAAGGATGGAAGTCTCGTCAGTTTTGTTAGGCTGTTAGTAAGTAAGTAATTACTCCTGCAGATGGGTCCTTGTCTTGCTCTTCCCTGGGTTTCTTTGGCCCTTGTGGGACAGAGGGATGGGAACTAAGGCTTAGCACCATGCATCCATTCATGGATGCAGCTGATGGGGCCAAATCCACCCTGTGGTCAGGAGCAGGGATTCCCACACAGCCTTGGGGGGTGGAGGGGACTATGAGTGACCCTTGGAGAGCAGATGTGGCCCTGCTCATTGCCATTCCTCTCCTGCAGTGCTCCTCTTCCTCCTCCCTGCCTCTACATGGAGGGATGTGCCAGGGATGATCGCTCCAACCCCTCTCGCTTTGGTTTGTGGCCAGCGGACAAGGCACCCGGCCCTGCTGAGCTCCCACAAGGGCTGCCAGCATCACCCTCCCCGGACTGAAGCTGCCATGAGCTGTGTACTGCCTCCATCCATCCATCTATCCATCTATCCATCCATCCATCCATCTCCAGGACATTCTTCCCTGCTGAGCTTTGCCATGTGGCTGTGCCGAAGCCTGGCTGGGAGGGGAACATGGCTTGGTTTTGGGCTTCCCCGGGCTCGCCTTGCCCCGGCGGCTTGGCTGAAGGAAACGAAAGGCAAAAATGGGTTTTGCATGTTTTCTGGCATGAATTAAAACACTTAACTTGTGTCCGTGTGAGTGTAAGTTTGTTTGTTCTAGCGTTTGTGTAACCGTTAGCAACAGGTTTTGGCCCAACGAATCGATCTATCGAGGTTTTTTTTTGTCTTGCTTCAGTGACGACTTGGCTCTGAGAAATAGTAACTGTCCTTGTCTCACCCCTTCTCCCACCTCCGCCCTCCCCTTCCCAGGGCAACCAGAAAAATTTGAAAAATGTTTCTTTTTACTTTCTTTTTTTCCCCTCCTCCAAGTACAATGCACTGGGTTTCTAAGTTTGTGTTCTCATCCATTCTTCTCCAGTTTTAAAGTCAGTTTTTTTGTTTTTTTTCTTCCTTCCTTTAGACTTCTATATATAGAACAACTGTAAAATATCTAACCTCTCTTTTTTTTCCCCCCCCTTTCCACATCCTTCTGATTGGAGAGCATCCAGTCCTGCCAAATAATCAGCCATCCTTAGGGGAATACCGAACAAAATAATAAAAAAAAAAGTATGAGTATTTTTGTACCATGTGTAATAAGGAAATATTTATGCATCATAAAGAATTTCTTGTGTGTTTGTGTGCAATTAATTATTATTATTATTAAAGAGAAACTGTAACCCTGTAAGATAAGTTAATGTTTAGTTAAAAAGCTCGAAAGAGAAGGGTTGTTTTCTGTACCACTGGTTCAGTCAGGCGTTAGTAAACCCAGAATTTGTGCAATTTTTTGTTTTAGCATCTTCTTGCTTGGTATTGAAGTGCTTTAAGTATTATCTGACCATGGCTGTTCTTGCTTGTATTAAGAGATTTGAGAAATAAGTTGCTATATAATTGCTGATCCTATGAGAATGTGAAACTGGATAATATATGAAATGCAACCAAAAACAAGAAAAAAATATACCCCAAGAGGCTGCTGTGACTATTTCTTTGTGGTCTGTGGTGTTTTGTTCTGGGGCTGGGTTTGAGGTGGTCTCCTCCTTGCTGGAGGATGATGCTCTGGGGTGCAGGTCTAGTTTTGGGGTATCTTCTTCCCCTCATTCACAGAAGAAGAAGAAGAAAGGCAAGTCCTTGCCCACCTGGGTGCATGTTAAAGGAGCTGAGGTCTTCTGGAGACCTCTGTGAGGGCACCCATCAGCTATTTTTTTTTCATTTGGGGTTTGTTTCCCCTCCTCCCTGTGGAGCCTCAATGCCAGTGCTGTTCTCCCTGCCAGCAGTGTGCAGAGGAGAGATGTCCATAGAAGGCAAATGTCCTCTGCAGCTGCAGCAGGGCCTCGTGCCTGCCCTCTTCCTCCTCCCTCTGCTTTTTGTGGCCTTATCTCTACCTGCTAAAGCAGCTCTGGGAGTGGGGCTGGATGCTGGAGGCCATGGATGATGGCTTGCTCAGATTGTGATAGGGTGGCCGAGGGTCTCCCTGCTGTATCTAAGAGCTCCAAAGGGCTGGACTTGTTGAGTCTCTCCACTGGGTGCTCCTAAAGCCCTCCCACACAGCTTCCTACTCCAGGGATCAACATTTTCCTTTCTCCCTGGGGCTTCAAGGGCAATGAAGAGCAGGGGAGAAAGGGGAGGGAAAAAAAAAAAAAAAAAGAAGAAAAAGCAAGCAGCAAGTCTAAAAATAGCCCTGCTGGCCCCTGTGCCTGGGAACAGGCTCCGCTGAGATCTTCTGCTCCGGGAAGTGACTGGGGCTGCCCAAACCAGAGCAGTACTACTAGCTCCTTCCCAATGGGAACCTCCTGCCTGTGATCCAGACAAAGCCAGCTCCTGTCTGCAGCCCTGTTCCTGCCCAAATCATAGAATCATAG
>VZTY01015475.1:0-24927 GCA_013400935.1 Turnix velox
ATGATTCTATGATTCTTGTTCACTTGCCATAAGTCACTTTGCTACATGTGCTTTTGCTTTCCAGAGCTGCAATACGGCTCAGCAGACATAAAAGACATGGCACACCAGTTTGTCCATGTATGTGGTCAAACTGGAAATCTGAATACCAGAAACTGAGTTTTTAGCATCGTCTTTCTATGTCTTAAGATATTCATCAGGCAAGCATTTGACAAATCATTGTTAGAAATTATACAGCTATCTCTCTCCACAGTCCCCATCAGTAAGCAAAATAAACAAATTCAATTACTGCCCTAAAAAAAAGTCCCACAAAGTCCCTCTGAGGCTTAGGTCAATTGAATATGGCAACGAGTTCTGTAAATGTGATGGAAATGTGAGCTGGAAATGCATACTCTGTCCAAGTGTCTCAGTATCCCGCACTCAGCGGACAGGTCAGATAGAGATCCCTCACACACTGGCGCCCAGTAAAAGCGTGTTCGCATTGGTCTAAGATGTTCACTCCGCAGTTCGCTGCCATCCCAATTCCTTTCACTCTCTGATTGTACAGCTACACGAGTCTTTGATTACAGCAGTTAAAATGTAAAGTATTACAGATGGGCTCACCCTGCCCGCCTCCCCTGAGCCCTACAGGAAGTCCCTAAGGGCGACAGCACTTGGTGCGCGGCTGTCAGCTACTTAACCAACAAGCACGACACCAGGGCCCGCTCCACCGCAAGGCGGCCACGGCGCGAAGACCCCACCTCAATCCCCTGCCCCGAGGGCCCGTTGACAGCAGCCGCGCCCCACCCCGCACACGCGGCGCCCTCTGACAGGCTGCCGCTCCGCCCCTCCCTCGCTAACGCCCCGCCTTCCGTCCGCCTCCCGGCGGCAGCCGCCAATCTCCAAAGGCAATGTGGCCTCTCGTCCTTGGGGGTGGGAGTTCCACTTTCCCAGCCTCCCGCTAGGGCGGCTGCGCCTGAACGCGTGGCGGCCGGCGGTTGGTGGCCCGCGGGCAACCAATGGGGGCGCGGCACCTCAGAGCGAGGCCTCATTTTATGCACGGCGCCTCGCGCTATCCCTCCTTCAGCCTTTCCCGCGCGCCCGCAGCAGTGACAGGGTAGAGGCCGCCGCCGGGCGAGGTGGGCGCTCGGGACGCCGAGACGCGCTCGCCCAGGCCTTGCGCGGCGGAGCCCCTTCGTAGGGGCGTGTGCGGCGATTGGCGGTCGCGCCGAGAGCGTCGCTAGGGCGGCAGCCAATCAGGAGGCGCGGCGTGCCGTGAGGGGCGCGGCGCGGCGGAGCGGAGTTAGGCAGGGTCGGGCTTGATCGGACCGAGCGGAACGGAGCTGGGGGGCGACGGGATGAGGGCGAACGGGCTGTGGGTGCTGGTGCTGCTGCTGGGTCTGGCCCAGATTGCCCTGCTAGCGCGGAGCGCCGCGGCACAGGAGGACGACGGCGACGCGGGTGAGTGTGGGTGTCTGGAAGGTGGACATGGGTGAGCGGCGGGCCTCCGGCTGCGATGCTCCCTCTCCCCCTTCCCTCTCCGCCATGGGGCGCGGGTGCGAGAACCCAGTGCAGAGCCCTGTGAGGTGCCCAGGCCTTAGCGGCGGAGGCAGCTCCGGTGTCTCGGAAAGCCCCCTGGTGCGGCGCTTCTGCCTCGTCTAGACGCGGCTTTAAAAGCCAGTAGTTAGCCGACTTTTAAATTGAGAGTAAATATGCGATTTCATTATCCAACTGAACGCTCTGTTCCTTTCCCCTTTGTTCAGGGGATCAGTGCATTCTCTGTGTTCTAGATGTATTGTGCTTCGTTGTTGTGGTGTTGGTTTTTTTTTCCTGGAAGGAAGATTTGTATTGTCTTTGAATCTCCTAATGCCTCCCAAAGTTGGCTGAAGCAAAGCTACTCAGTTACTAAGTTTGGTGCCTGTGCGTCGAAAGCAATCATTTGTAGGGAAGATGCTGCTGCTTTTGTTTTAGGCATCTTTCTCATGGATTTTAAGAATTTCTATGACTTTCATGTTCCCTTCATCAATACTGCTGTGTGCTCAGTATTAGAGGATATTCAGGGAGATGGGGTTACGGATGCCCTCCTGCCCAGCAAATTCTTTATCAGTTAATAGACGTTGAAGCTCAAAGACATGTTTATCGTTGCAACTAGCTGTATGATCTGCAGGATAAGAATCAAGATATTATATTTTTATGAGATATGGTATCCACAGTCAAGAGATGCATATTTTTCAACTTGAAATGATAAAAAAGTTTCACAGAAACATTGTTAAGTTTATTTCTCCGCTTTTAGCTGTAACATTTAATTTTCATTGCTTTATAGTATTAACAAAGCTCAGAACTGATTTCGCCTACTACTTCAAGTGGTGAATTAACACTTGTGAAAAAGTAGCCCAGCTTCTTGCAGGCTGTGCTCTCATCAGTGTTTCCCATGTGTGCTCTTCTTGTTATATGAGTTCTTGGGATCAGAAACACGCAGTAATGCAAGTATTTTCTCCTGTGTCCAAGTTGTACACTAATCCTTTGCACCGCTTGAAACGTTATCCTGTTTTGATCAAGTATCTCAAAATTGCATATACATCATAAACTAGGCTTACCAGGCCTTTGCTTTAAAAATGCAGATAGTTAAGGAATTTCATTTTTGCCCTTGAAATGCAGACCTGTAGAGAGTTGAATAAATTTACTTTGCAACCAGCAAGTGACCTTAAGTAAGTTTATTGTTTAGGAGATGAAATTGTTTTATTAAAGTAAAAGAGGTGCTCTCTATTTTACTGGAGAGCAGGTTTAGCTGTCATTTGTTTTGTCCATCTGCTTTGCAAGTAGCTTTAAGAAACAAAAATGCTTTGTGGGTGCAGCTAATTTATTTTCATGAACAGTCATATGCAAATATTTAGCTATTTCTGCCATTTCAGGTGTCATGGTTAGACTAATTTTTTATCTGTTCTCTTCATATTGTAAATCATTAATGTCATTAATGCAGAGGAAAGTTTCTTCCTCTTAATGAAGAAAAAGCCCTTATTTTTCCTGTACTTGGTCAGGTCTTTAAAGTAGCTTTTTCATTACTAACACTAATTGAGGCAATTGAAGTAACTGTAATAACCTTAGGTATTGGTAAAGCTAGGGACTGCAGACGAGTCTTAAGGACAAATTTTTACATGTGGTAATTTTTTTTTTTTTGTAAATTTAAGCCATTTGTAAGCTAATTGGGAAAAGCTGTGGGTCCTGCTCTAAGGTATTCCTGTCCTGCCTCCGTATCTGAGGAAGAAGTGGGTGTGGATAATGCTTGTGACAATGTATTACTGTCAAGGAGGGTTTCTGTTTGCAGGCTGTACAGACACTGCAAGGCACAGAATAATTTTAGTGATGGATCTTAGATCTAGTGGATTTAAAGTTTTCCACTTATTTGGGATGGTTTTTGTAGGTGATACTTTTTCTCAGTAATAAACCGTTAGACTGTGCCCCAGTAATTATAGGTGTTTCTTACTCTTTCTTTTGGAGGTGGCTAGCTAGTGTAGTAAGCAGGAATGAGAGTCACAGCCTGGTGGTTTGTTTCAGAGATGCATGAGCATAATTGTCTAGTTTTGCTCAAATTCCTTTGTGTCAGGGGAAAAAAAATCAAGTCCATTGTGCAACTCGTTGGGAATTCAGTCATAGGCTAGCCATGAGCTCCCTGTGGTGAAACATAGGCTTCAAGACTGCTGGACATGCATGTAAGCGGAAATATTGACTACTGAAACCTCTTTTTTCAGTTATGCAGGTACATAACTTCCTTGGACTCACTTCAGGGATGTTTGGCAGTTCAGCCCTTTATCTGCAAGTGCTCAGAGGCAGGAACACAAGAGGCATTGTCTACTTGCGTCTAGCGCTTTTAGTTGCTTTGTAGATCAGATGAAACATTAGTAGTTTTTAAAGAAACATCATCAGGTGACTCTGTTGTGTGATAAATGATCTCCTGCAATCTGTCTCCTTATCAGAAGCCTTTATGTTTTGGTGGTCTATAAAGTTGGTTTCTAATTAAAATTGAAGCATCTTCTTCAAGGGCACACACTGATTTCTGAGAGCCTAAATTTTTTAATAACTAACTAATAACATGAAAATGGCTATTGCATTGCAATGGCATCATTTTGCCCGCAGTAAGCTTGATCTTGTGGCCTGCCATTGGTCTGAGAACAGTGAGGTTTGTCTGCATTTTTACATACCCGGGTAGTGTGTATTTATCATTCAAATTTACCTTTCAAATTCCTAGTAAAATCAGAGTGTTTTCAGGATTCTTGTCCCAATTAAGTAGCTTACATTTATGTGATTTGCTGTCCTACTGCAGGAGGAGCCAGCAGCCAGCAGCTCTTTCTGAGCCAGTATGTTTCAAGACTAATTTTGAACAGGAAACACTAATCTCCTCCTATTTGCAATCCCACGTCTCATAGTGTTCAAAAGTGCCTTAGCTTTGTTGTACAGTTTTCATTTGAGATGAGTTTGGTTTTGTTGGGTTTTTTTGNATTAAGTAGCTTACATTTATGTGATTTGCTGTCCTACTGCAGTATAGCTCCTGTCTTTCTGAGCCAGTTAAAGTAGAGACTAATTTTGAACAGGAAACACTAATCTCCTCCTATTTGCAATCCCACGTCTCATAGTGTTCAAAAGTGCCTTAGCTTTGTTGTACAGTTTTCATTTGAGATGAGTTTGGTTTTGTTGGGTTTTTTTGACTTGTTCTGTGACTGAAATTCCTTTGAAGTCTTTCAGGAGGGTTTGCTTGCCTCAGATGATAGCAGCTTAAAAAAATGTTTCAAGGACATGTGCAAGATTTAAATAGTAAAGAAACCATCTCCTGGCTTCAGTTTTCATGTGTTAACTTTGCTTGGATAATTTAACGACTATTTCTCCTTGGGAAGTTTGTTCTGGACCTGCAGTTCTTGGTATCTCTAAATCCAAGGTCACCCTAAAAGTTCTTTGAGGATTTTACTCTATTTGAGAGGAGTACATTGCATCTGCCAAGTGTGTAGGGGTAAATTTTCACAATACTGCCATGACAGTCTTTTTCTTTGATTTTTACACTCATTTGGCAGTCTGGTGCTGATGCAGAGCAGACTGCTGTTCCTGTGGTTGGAAAGCCCCATCAATGACTTGCAGGCCTGAAGCATCACCTTAATGAAAGCAAGATGTATTGAGGTGTCAGGGGTAGGATTAGGTAGTCAGGAATGGAAGCATAATTTTGAAATGCTGCCTTCAAAGCATACTGGCAGTAATAAAATGGTAGCATTTGAGCTTGTAGCAAGCCTTTCTGTTTATTAGGACCCTCACAGAGGCAGGCCATAGCAGTTGTGATGATACTGGTGCAAGAGAATCACTGGAGACAAATAACTGCTTTTTTTGGTACATGGTACATATTTTTTTCCAGTCTTAAGTTGCTACACTTGAACTACAGCTGTTTTGCTGCATTATGAAGGCCTTCTGTTCAAATTCAGGTGTCATCTTCATCCCCCTTATACTCAGAAAACATATCTGGTGCTCTGTTTCCCACATTTCAACAAGATAACCAACATTAGTGCCATTTGTCACATAGGTTCTGTATTCTCTAATTCTCATTGTGTCCATTCTGCCATTTCTCTCTTGATCAAAATATATGTTAAAACTTTACTGGAATATTGATAGTTGGCACAGCGTGGACAGAGATGAAACAGGACTGGTCAAATAATACAATCAAAGCTCTTTGTGAAGTGAGGTAGCTGTCATTATATGTGGAACAGGAACTAACCTGTGCTGATACTATTATTTTAACCACAGAGTATGCTTAATCCATCTTGAACCTGGTAGTGTTATTTTAATGTTAAGCTTGATGCAATCTAATACATAGTTCTACTTTTGCTTTTCCAGAATCTATTGCAAAGGAAGCTGATGAAGACAGTGATGATGAGGATGAAGAGGATGACGATGATGATACTGAAGTTAAAGAAGAAAATGGTGTCTTAGTTTTGAATGATGCAAACTTTGACACCTTTACTGCAGACAAGGACACTGTGCTGCTGGAGTTCTATGCACCATGGTGAGTTCACATCCTGTAATACCTTAGGTGTGGTATGGGGTGGATGCTGGGGTCTTCTGTGACAGGGTACAATTTTTAAAAGTGAGTTTGTCATGCCATTTTAAGAATTATGTGGAGTAGCTTTCCTGCACAAGAAGCACTGAACTGTTGTGTTCCAGGGTAGGAGATGGTTTTGGTGCTATCTATACTGTGCAGCAGACAGTAGTCTCTGTCTTTGCTAGAAAGGTGTGGTGTGAGTAAGGACACTGCTTGTTGTTATTACCAGTTTGAACAGTGCCTTACACATCTACCTCTCACACGTAATGCTGGTGACATACCAGGGTCCACAGAGTGACACCAATGTGCTCAGAGTAGCTACAGTGGATTTGTCTGCATGCTGCTGAGACAAAGAATATTGGCCAGAATTTATGTTCTTCACTCTTATAAATGATTATACGCATCATTAGTAGGGAAAAACAAGATTGTAGAGTATATCTGCAGTCAAGTTGCTGAATTAATGCTACAGTCAGAACTTTTCTTCCTTTGTGACCTGGGATAAAGATGACTACTAGTCCTTTTCTAGTCTTTTGAATAGAGTGGAGAATATGATCATGCTTTGAGTTCCATTTTAACTAACACTACCCTCATTACAGAGAATGCCATCCCTGCTTGCCTGCAGATAGTTCCTGCAGCTGTGCTTTGCATGCATGAAAACTCAACATGATGCTTACTTTACACAAGCAGGAAGATGTATGTGGTCATCACAGACTAAACACCTCTTTTTGTAGTGCCAGTTCAGAGGCTAAGCAGTACACGTGACATTCCCAATTCTTTATTTATTGTTTCAGTTCTTCAGCTTGTCAAGCTATTATTTAACTTTTCTTAATGGTGGTATTCTCCATCATGCCAGCTTTTGGAGCATGATCCTCTGTTCTTCCCTAGAGTTTGATATGATCAGAGGAAGACAGAGGAAGAGAGCAGGTGCTGCACTGTTGTGTTGGATATGAGATTTCATTAAGCCAAATCAACTGCTGATTTATTTTTCCCTTTAGTTCAATTTAAGGTGCTTAGTAAATAAGATAGGGAAGGAGCTGAAATCTGAATGAGACTATTTCAGGGGACTTTAAAGAAGGAAAAGTGCAGTATAGAGTTTGCAGTATTGATTTTAAAAGCATTGTTATGTTGCTTTTTGGTGTTTCTTTTTTGGTGGGTTTTTTGAACTTTCTGAAACGCATTAAAGCGTGTTTACTTTTGAATGGAGAACAAAAAAGTTGGCATTTGAGAAAACTAGCATATTACTTCTCCAAGCATGGCAAGACAAACATTCTTATGTTGCTTTTGTGAATCTTTGTCAGAAGGCATCCTGGAAATGAAGAATAGCAAATTACCCCTACAGTTTTATTGAATCTGCTTGTGTCTTCCTCTGTCAGGTGTGGGCATTGCAAGCAGTTTGCTCCTGAGTATGAGAAGATAGCAAAAACTCTGAAGGAAAGTGATCCTCCTATTCCAGTTGCCAAAGTAGATGCTACTGCAGCCACTTCACTAGCAAGTCGTTTTGATGTCAGTGGCTACCCAACCATAAAAATCCTGAAAAAAGGCCAACCTGTTGACTATGATGGTTCTCGGACAGAAGAGGGTAAGCACCAGTCTTTAGTAATTTTCTATAAGAAAGCAAATTGTGTGGTCTTTTTTTATGTGAACATTTTGAACAATTGTGATCTCAATTTGCTTTATATTAAGCAAAATAATATTCTGAAGGCTGAAATTTTGCCTGTCTTCTCAATTTGTTATATGCTAGAGGACAAATTTTTATGTGGGTAGTTTTGTCTTTTGTTTTTAGTGGGTAGTTTTGTTCACTTATGGAAAGTGTCTAAAAAATACAATTTGACCAAAAGCATAGTCTCGTGCTTGCTGAAGAATCAGCTATTAAGAAGCACCTGATCTGTCTACTGACTAGTTAAACCCACTTGTTTATTGCTTAAAGAATGTGTCAGAGGGGGATAAACTACTTTTTCTGTTCATTTGGAGATGCAATTCACATGCTGTAGTGCTGCAAAGTAGAGATCTGTGCTCTGCTTGAGTACATTGCTCTGTAGGTGAGAAGACCTTTTGGGCAATAATACCAAGAATGAAGTGAAGCATAAAGGAGCTTGATCAAGAAAGTAGGCTTTTATCCAAGACCATGCTTGTCACTCTGATTTGAAATTCTTGATGTTAACTCTTGTATTTGATGTGCTACTGTTGTGATACAGACTTACTAATTGTGCTATTGAACTGTATTTCAGCAATTGTGGCCAAAGTCAAAGAGGTTTCTGACCCCAATTGGACACCTCCACCAGAAGCTACCCTAGTATTAACCCAGGATAATTTTGACGAGGTTGTAAATGATGCTGATATAATCCTGGTGGAATTCTATGCTCCATGGTAAGGGAGAATGCATTTGCCGATACTTTCCTAGCACACACTTGATGTTCACTTTCCTGGACGCACTTGATGAACCTGTTTCCTATTACGCCTCTTAAAAGAGGCTTGCCTTGCGCAGGTGCATAGCTCTGGGGTACCTTAGTTCTAATCTGGACCCAGAATCACATTACAGATCCCTTGAAGACTAGTGTTGTTTAGGAAGGAACGATCTCTAAAGCTTTGCTGAAGATTCTCCATATTTATAGATTTGGGAACATACTAAGAGATACCGAAAACCAAAAGTAGTTGGTTCTTAGTTTAAAAATGGCCCCTGAAAATGAAACTACCTCTAGTATTGTGGGAATAGATAGAAGATGTCCTCTTCAGGTTGGAGAGAAGTCTTTTCAGCTTGAAATGTAGTATATATTGAATAACCCTATTTCTACCTGCTCCTTTCTGGAAGACTTCTCTTCCAATTCAAATGTAGAACATACATTAGCAGAACTCATGGCTTGTGAAAACTGCCCTTCCCTTCTCCTTTCCTAGGTGTGGACACTGCAAAAGGCTTGCTCCAGAATATGAGAAGGCTGCGCAGGAGCTCAGCAAGCGAACACCTCCTATTCCCCTGGCTAAAGTTGATGCCACTGCTGAAACTGAGCTTGCAAAGAAGTTTGATGTCACTGGTTACCCAACTCTGAAAATATTCCGCAAGGGCAAACCTTATGACTACAGTGGTCCACGGGAAAAATACGGTAATGCAGCATCAGTCTCTTCTCCCATATAACAGGCAATAGGAGAAGGCCTCAAGTTGTGCCAGAGGGGGTTTAGACTGGCTATGAGGAAAAACTTTTACAATTAAAGGGTTAGTAAGTATCTGAACCAGCTTCTCAGGGAAGGGGCTGAGCTGCTATTGTTGAAGACATTTTAAGAGGTGGCAGATGTAGTGCTTTGGAGGTATAGTTTAATAATGGTTTTGGTCAGAGTTAGGTAGATGGTTGGACTAGATATTCTGAAAGTTCCCTTGCAACCAAGGTGATCGTGCTTTTTCTTATTTCCTGAGGGCATCATCACAAATGTTTTTATATATCTGTAATACTTGCAGGCTTGAAAACATAGCAGTGGTAGCTGGGGAAACCTGGAAAACTGTACCCTCACACATACAGAGGACAGCAGTATAAATGTGTCTTTAATCTTTATGACATCTTATGGTGTTTACCTTTATGAGTACCTTTGCATATAGAGTGAAATACACATGGTAAAGCAGTATGAGTGATTGGGCACCCTTTCATTGCATTGGAACATGTAAAAAGAGCTGGGAAAGTGCTTAATATTAGGTTTAATAAGAGAGAAGCCTTAAGAGCACAGAAGTAGAAGTTTGGCTCATAGGAGACAGTGAAGGGCTTAGATTTTTAGAAGGGATTACTTTGGAATATCGGCTGCTGCCCATGGAACTCATTTTTGGTCACCTCTTGTGGAACCAAACTGAAACAGAATATCCAGAACTGCAGCTTTAAAAATTTGGCATGATTTGGTCTGTGATTGTGGGAGGGGTATACAGAGAGATGCCCATGGAAAATGTGGCATTAAACAATGTTGTTGAGGGAATTCCTGAACTTTTCAGTTCAATAAATGTTCTAAGCAACTAAGCAAGTGGGTTTGTCTCACAGGTATTGTCGACTACATGATTGAACAGGCTGGTCCTCCATCCAAACAGATTCAGGCAACCAAGCAGGTACAGGAATTTCTGAAGGACGGGGATGATGTCATCATCATTGGTGTCTTCAGTGGAGAGAATGATAAAGCCTATGAGCTCTATCAGGAAGCAGGTAAAGAATGTTTTAAAGTACTAATATATAATTTATTGAGATTTTCCAGGACTTAGGGCATGGGGGGATCCTTTATTTTCATTCTTAGCTGAGTAGGGGAGGTTGGAGAGAAATAAGACGAAGGAGATAGAAGGGTGAGGAAAAAAAACTCATGCTAGATTGCTAGATTCTGAAGCTATCATTGAAGTTGTCATCCAGTCACAGAAGATACCTTGTTTTGGTACTGTGCCCTGAAAAACATGTAAGTGAGAAGGGAGGCTAAATTGCTAGCTGAGGAACAAATCACAGCTTCTTGGCTTAAAGCCTTGCTAGCCTTCTGCTATTGCTTGTTTTATATCTGACGGTTCCAGAGGCTGAGCTGTACTCGACTTGTTCAGAGTGAGGAGCCTGGAGTAAGAGTCATCCTCCACCTCTGTCAGTTTAGATAGAACCGTGTTCCTGGTGGTGTTTATTCTTTGAAACTACTTTGATGCCATACATTGATGGTCCTGTTAACAATATATACCACATAGAACAGCTTAAGCACTTGAAGTGCTTGATCCAGTTAATCAATCAATAGATCAGTCCCTGTGTCTCATATGATCAACCTACACACAGCCACTCTTAGTTTTTGCCAGAGTCTTAAGAGTAGCATGGGCATTTCTCCCCCAGCCATGTCCACATCTGGGGCTGCTGTTCTTTACAGTTGGATGAGGAACTGGTTTGGTTGCTCCAGTATGGCAAGCTATAGTCATGTTTCCCAGGCTCCTTCAAAGCAAATGAATTGATTAGATGATCTTGTAAGTTCCTTTCCAGCTCTATGTTGTGTTATTTGAGGTAGGAAACTGCTACACAAATAGCTGCTTTGCTGTTTGTTTCAGAAGCTCTTCAAGGTTTTTGAATATGAAGAATAATTCATCACATAGGCGGTTGAGCAGCATACTGAAATTGCATACATTTTAACATACTTGTCACACCTGTTTAAGAGCTGCTTCCCAAGACTTTGGGTTGCTCCATTTTCTGGTGAAAATGTGAAGAGTTTCCTTGCAGTGTAGTCTCAAGGTTTCAGTCAGAGGTTCTCAGTTCACTTCTTGGTGACTTTTCCTTCTCCTTAACCTTAATTTTTCAGCTAATGGTTTAAGAGAAGATTACAAGTTCCACCACACCTTCAGCAGTGAGATTGCAAAATTGCTGAAAACATCTCCAGGAAAATTGATTGTCATGCAACCAGAAAGATTTCAGTCAAAGCATGAACCCAAGATGCATGTTTTGGATCTTAAAGTGAGTAGCTTCTGCAATGCTAGGTTGTTGAAAGTTAACTTCCTTTGTATACATGAGCAGCTGGCATCTTCCTTTGGGAAGTACTCTACAAGATATTTGAGGCCACTTGTTTGTCCCCTGAAATTGCATTGCTTTGTTTGAGAACTTTATAAAATAGACCCAGAGGTTATGTATGCAAATAATAATTTACCATTGCTGTATTCATTTTAAGGGCAGAATACTAAATTATCTTATGTACTATAAGGTGACAGCATTGTTGATAGCATCCTCCTCTTTCTCATTCATACCTGCAAGGATTGATATTTCCAGTAGTGTAGAACAGAAATTCTACTTAAATCCATTTGTCTGAACTTTTGTTTCCCTATTTTTTAATCAGGACTCTACAGATGGATCAGAGATTAAAGAGCACGTTGCAAAACATGCTTTGCCTCTAGTTGGTCATCGCAAGCCTTCCAATGATGCTAAAAGATACGCTAAGCGTCCTCTAGTGGTTGTATATTATTCTGTAGACTTCAGTTTTGACTATCGTGTTGGTAAGTTAGAGATTACTATTCTTCCACTTTGACAGGAAACAAGTAGTAACTAGAAACCATTAATCTTACTGCGTTCTGGTTTTCAGCTACCCAATACTGGAGAAGCAAAGTTCTTGAAGTGGCTAAAGACTTCCCAGAATATGTGTTTGCTGTTTCTGATGAGGAGGATTATTCTTCTGAAATAAAAGATTTGGGCCTGCTTGAGAGTGGAGAAGATGTCAATGTCGCCATTCTGGGTGAAGGTGGCAAGAAATATGCCATGGAGCCAGAAGAGTTTGACTCTGATGTGCTCAGGCAATTTGTGGTGTCATTCAAAAAAGGTAGTTTCTATAATAGATCTCTCAAAGATATTTGCTTTAGTTTTCTTTATGAAAGTTTTTCTTGAATTGATGGCTGCAGTAAAGTCATATGTGCAACCTTATGGTGTTCTGTGGCTTAAGGTTTTGGATATTTCTTGGGTTGTGTTTTGTTGGGTGTTTTTTGGTTTTTTTAATCTCATTTCTTTACCTTTGGACTATGCTGTAGTACATAGCTGTATTCTAACACTGAGCAGCTTTGAAGTGTGAGTTGATCATTCATACTTGGGACTGGTATTGGTCACTCTGATACATCATAGATGGACAGCCATAAAAAGAGGGAGAAAGGTTATAGGGAATAGTGAATTAAATTATTGCCTGTATTTCACACAGTTATTGTGCTAAAAGATCACCAGCAAGCTAGCCTATGTTTCATGAAGAGTTGAATACATTCACTGGTGAATTCATTCTTGCCACCCAGAGAGGTGGTGGAGGCCCCATGCCTGGAGACATTTAAGACCAGACTTGATGAGACTCTGAGCAACCTGATCTAGTGTAGGACGTCCCTGCTCACTGCAGGGGGTTGGACTAGATGGCCTTTGAAGGTCCCTTACAACTCTATAATTCTTCCATAATGCTTTTTCCCTGACAGTGGTATGTACTTTTGCCATTTCTTCTTGGGGGAGATTGGAAGGACTCCTCTTACTGTATTCTAACAGTGGTGTATGTTTTGCTTCCTTCTAGGGAAACTGAAGCCTATTGTGAAGTCTCAACCAGTGCCAAAGAATAACAAAGGGCCTGTGAAAGTGGTAGTGGGTAAAACTTTTGATACCATAGTAATGGATCCAAAGAATGATGTTCTCATAGAGTTCTATGCCCCATGGTGTGGACACTGCAAGCAACTGGAACCAGTGTATACTGAGCTAGGCAAAAAATACAAGAATGAGAAGAATCTAGTCATAGCCAAGATGGATGCTACTGCTAACGATGTGACAAATGACCACTACAAAGTGGAAGGATTCCCCACTATCTACTTTGCTCCAAGAAACAAGAAGAACAGTCCTATTAAATTTGAAGGCGGGGACAGAGATTTAGAGCATTTGAGCAAATTTATAGAGGAGCATGCAACAAAATTCTCCAGAACAAAAGAAGAGCTTTAGATAAGGTGAAGAATAATTGTTTGTAAGTTGTAGTTAAAATCAAGTTACAGACAAAACTTTGTGAGAGAAGAATTAAGCAGTTTGAGCAAAGAAATTCTTAAGCAGTAAAGCAATCGCAGTATCTTTTTTTTATATGGGAGAAAAGTTTTTTCTGGACACTGAACTTCTCTAATATGGATGTCTTGTGTTAGTTATGTTATTGATCTTTGGAGAAAAATACATCCTTTATTTTTTGTGACTATCTTGAGCTTGTTTATTTGACTCCAGTGCACTTGCTTAAGTTAAATATTATGTAAAAGAGAGAACCAGATCCCTCTCCAAACAGATTTCTTTGTCTTATTTGTTGGTACAGCTTATGAGGGGAGTAATGCTTTGAACCAGCCTCTCTGCTGTTACATTTCTGTATGTGTGACTTTATCCCTGTATTCATGGCTGAGGGTGAGAATGGAAGTTTTTTCTAATGTGTGGATGAATTACTCAGTTCCATTGAGATAAGACAATGTCTCACCTAAGCAGATGTGCTCTAGACTTATCTGTTTTTGCTTTGTGGCTGTCTGTAGAAGGGGTGATGCTAAAATAGCAGGTTTCTCTAATTTGCTTCTCATTTGTATGTTAGTCTTCCAAGCATGTTTTAGATTAATTGGAACATGTCAGAAAGAGCATCTAGTGTGCATATATGATACAAGTGGGATCTCAGATCTGTCTGCTACTGTCTCCTTTCCTTTTGCAGAGAGAATAGTTTTGATAGTAATTCTTAGAGGAAGCTGGATGAGACTTTTATTTTTGTAGTAGCTACCTAGATACAAAGTTTGATTTTACTCTATGCTCCACTTGACAATATGTCTGTTTAAAATGGGGTTTTGATCTCAAATATCTCAGTTTAGATATGTTCATAAATTTGTGCCATGTTGGGATGGCAGGTTTATATACTTCAGAAGTGCTGTCTGCCTCTTCTCAGACCTGAGATGCTGCAGAGTGTGTGACTTGAGTGTCACTGTAGCAGTTTTCAGTGAGTCATTTCTTTTTTATGGCTAGTGTGTCTCTCCTAGCAGCACTGTTTTCTGTCTTGCAGAATACCAGTGCCTCCACCTTTTTGGAGGGTGTGGAAATCCACAACCACCAGCAGGTTTATATTTTTTTTCTGGAGATGCCACCTTCTGTGTAGCAAGGATAAACCCATGTCCAGGAGGTGTCTGTTCAGGTATAATCCCACAGACCCAAAAGGGGCCTGAAAGGGGATACCTAATCCCTATGTAATTTCCTGTTGTACACTACATCTCTGTAGAAGAGATGTGCTTCTCTGTTGCCTTAACAGGCCTGTTGTTAACAACCTCCCCAGCAAAGCCTGGCAGTATAATTATTCTTGCAGAGTTATGTCAGACTGGATGAAGGCTTTCTCTTAGTGGTTTATGTGAAGCTAGTGAACAAAAGCTCATCAAGTTATGAATGAAGGGGATGGTATCAAGTCTCCGTGGGGTGTTGGGTTGAGCCTGACTGTTAATTGGGCTCCTGTTTACCACCAAAATCTAGGAAGTGCTGAGCAACTACTCAGGATCAGATCAATTGTTGTTTTGTGTGAAAAGCCGTGTAATCATTCAATTCGGGACCTGGCATTATTAGCCTTTTCATGGTAGAGGGCTCTTTCTTACGTGACCTTAAATGTTCTTTAAGTGATAAGGGTTAAGCTTAAGCAATATTTCACCTATAAGACTTCACTTAGTGCATTATCTTCCTATCTCTTGGCATTTCGGTTTGCACCTTTTCTGTAGAGCATTCAAAGGCCTGGATCTGTGATAAAGGTCTATATGTAACCAACAGGACTGAGATTAGACTTGCCTGAGCGCCAGCTTATGTCAGAGATGACTTCTTACCTTTAAGAAGTGTACATAAATCAAGGAGCAAGCTCTGTCCTGTCTGCAAGTTGAAATTGACTCAGTTATTCAAAGCATTAGGAACAGACACTTAAAAAATCAGTTCTTAAATATAGTTCAGCTTCTATCTCTAAGCGAATACCTTGTTTAATAGTGTCATAGTCATCTAGGTTGGAAGGGACCTTTCAGATCATCTAGTCCAACCATCTGCCCAACTCTGACAAGCCTCATACCTGGACGGGGACTCAAACCCCTTACCCTTAGATTACAAGTGCAGTGCTCTCCCAACTGAGCTATACATCCAGGTCATAGTGCAGGGGACTAAATTGTTTCTGCTTATTAGTTAACTCCAGGCTCACAGGGATTCATTCCAAAGCAGATGTCATTGGTTGCCTTTCCATTGGTTAGATAAATATAGAACACGAAGAAGGAAGGGTAGAAAGGCTCTTGTTTGTGGTGGAGACTATAGTCGGGGCTGAAGCTCGCCTCTTTTCTTGCAGGTGCTATCTTACTGACTTTATCATGGCTAATGCTATGCTGTTTCTGTAGACTTCTTCCTCCCAGCAGGACTTGACTCTACTCTGGATTGAAAAGCTCCTCAGCCTGGCATAAAAAGTACGATGCTTACAGGAGCATCCAAGGTGTGTTTGCACAATATTCCTGCTGTCTTTTTCTTCCTTGTCTTTGCAGGGCTGTGCTCAAAGGCTTAAATTTTTTTCTGGAGCAGCAGTGCTCAAGTCAGAGCTGAGTAAAGAAGAGGAATGCACTAGTAGTAGTATTGCTAACTTAGTTACTAGACAACTGTGAACTATAAGGAAGCATTACCCCAGTAGTTTGTGGATTTGGGTTATGAGTAGTAGAGGGAATGAGGATTTTAATCTGATCCATCTTTATGCTGCTGCCATCTAGCCACATTTCCTGCAAGTCCTTGGCTGTCCCACACATTTTTGGCATCTGCACGCTTTAAATTACATATTTATTTTCATCACTTACAGCAAAGCTGAGGATACTGATTCTTCTCAATTTTGAGTAAAGTCATGCAAAATGCTTTCCTTAGCTCTGGTACCCTGTATTCTGCTGTGTGCACTATCAATGTCACAGGACCTTTGTGAAACTCACTAGGATGGCTACATTGCTAGTTCTGGTATCTCTCTGTAGAAGGGTCAAGTTCTCTACCTGAAAAGTGATTGTTAATGTGATTGATTTTAAGGGGAATGGGTGATACCATCTCTTGGAATTTTCTAAATGCATCAGGATGCTTTTCTATGTATCCTAAATTATGTTAAAGTATTACCAAAGTGCTGCTGATTAGCCTTGGTCTTCCTTCTTACAGAACAAAAAAAATAAATGTATGCAGCACAAAAGAGCAAGAGAGCTCCCCTCACCTGTTCTTCCTTACAGCTGAGCATATGGCATTTCTGATTATAGTTCCAGATGGAAGAAATCCTGCAGTTTATGCCTCAGCACAGGACCAATTTATGTAGTAATAATAATTCCTGGGTAGGCTCCAAAGAATCTGGTGTGGTATAAATATCTCCCATCCATGCATCCTCTTGGAAATAGATTTTTTTTTTCTGTAAACTGTGATGCATCTTTAAGTAGTTTATCTTGAGATTTCAGGGTCACTTCCTTCCCCAGAGGGTCAAGGGCTAAGATAAGCAGCAGTTCTAGCACAGCCAGTGTTTCTAGGAGTGAGTTTGTACTGCATCTGTGGGATGGGAGGGTAAATAATGGTCTGGGATCTTGATGCTGCATTGAGTGCTAGATTTTTTTAGTACTGGATGAGTTTAACAGTAGAGGGACCTTATCTGCAATTAAGATTATTACTTGGTTTCTACTTGAAACAATTTTATACTTCAAAACTGTTACAGTGAAGTCTGGATATGGCCCAGGGTTTGGCTGGTAGCCAGCAAGGGAACTGCAGAGATTGTGATAACTCCACAAAGTTTGTCCTTTTCATACACAAGACTGTTGAGGAAGTGAGGTTATGAGAAGCACAACATAAGATACAGATTAAAGGCTTTGCAGAAAGGAGCATTAACTATAGTGACCAGGCTTGTGTCATTCCTTTTGAAGCAGGCAGGGAAGCCACTGCAAACTCTGTGCTTCAGAAGGCATTTTGCTCACAGTCTACACTGGAAACAGACAAGGATCAGAGTGTCCGAGTCGATACACACAGACGCTGATGTAGGGTAATGAGTGTTCGAACAAGTTTGTAAAACACTTAGTCAGAGCCTTGTATATGTTAAGTGGTTTAGCTTTGGTTTGCTGTGCTTAAGCAGTGAATTTCCCACTCTCACTGCAGAGTGGGGAATCTGTGAGCAGCCCGATCTGGAGGCACTGAAATGCATCTTGCCTCAGCTCCCAGGCATTTCTGTGGCTTCATCTGGTAGTGCTGCACTGCTTGAGGTGTGGAGGTGTTGCAGGAATTTCCCCATGTCACAGCTGTGCATTGGTAGGGGAGGGCTCCCCAGTTACTAACTGCAAAGGGCTCTCTTTTTTTACTGCCTGGACCTAAGGGACCCAGTGTGCATTCGTGGGCAAGAGAAACCTTTTCCTGGCGTGTCTTGAAATCTGCTCCCAGTCCCACTAAGATCAAATGTCAGTTTTTCTTTAAACTTTTCTTGGAGATTGCTCTGCACTGAAGCCTTTAGAAATGCCTGTGGGTGCTCCGAGAGGCCACAGGGTAATGTCATTCACATTAACATTAGTGCTGGAGTCTCTGTGTTCTGAAAAGCTGCTTTTGTGTTAAGCCTCTCTGTTGTTATCTGACCCTTTGTAGGGTTGTTTTCTGCACCATTCCTGAAATTCTAGACAAGATCTGTACCATCTAATCTAAATTATCATGTCTTTACAGAGGCTGGGCAAGGTTCTGGAGGGATACAGCCATCCTCCTGTTTTGTTTCTGTGTATGGAGAAATGATCTACTCTGAATTACCATGAATGCTTACATTAGAAAGGTAGAAGTTTCAGAAATGCTGTTTGCTCAAACCACAAGCTGTGTGACTTGATTAATAAAAAGGTAGAGGAAATAAAGCATGCAAAGAAAGCCGTTATCACAGTCAGTAACCCAATCCTCTGATAGATGTCTATATGCTGGGGTTTTGAGCAGCCCATTGTTTCCTCACAGTGAAAGCTGATGTTCATCAACCTATTCTTGATTAATGGCCACCTGCTTGCTTTGTCTGATGTATAGCAGCCTTTCTGAAATTCAGGATGTTCTACTTTAGAGTAGGAGAGAGTAATGCAGGAAAACAGCTTGGTAAATTGCAGCTGAGAATGACAGAAGCTTTGATACAGAATGAGGGAAGAGTAGAAGAAAGGGAATCTCATAAAACCAATGATAACTCACATTTACATGAAGTCAGACTTAAAAAAGGCTGGACAGGACATTTTCTCACCTATTCTAGTTCCTTTATGTATTAGGCCAGAAGCTTTCAGCTGTTTACTTACCATATCCAGTCAAACAAATTGTGTTTAACCTATACATCTGTTTAAAAAAAAAAAGGCATGCCACACAACTAAAGCTCCATAACTACTAAGTGCTGGTGCTGCACTAATAATGATTTCTGAGCTACAGATTAAATTCAGGAAATGGAACAGGCCTCTTGAAAGTAGTGCTGTAGTACTGAGAAAGGAAGGCAGTTCTGTGTTCACTTGCCATATGAAATATTTCATGTGTTACTTCTGCTAATCCCTTTGGACAGTAGATCTTAGTTGCATTTTAATGTGGAGTCTAGCTCTTCCTTGGTGCTTTGAGTTGTTTGGATCTTTTACAGTCCCATGATGACCTAGCAACTAGAGGATAGCCAGGAAAACACCACTATCTTAAGCTGTAGCTCCTTATAACCAGATCTTCACCGAGGGCCTGCTGACAGTGGGTTGAGCTTTGCTCAGGATGCTTTAATGAGCCTGAAGGAGCAATAATACACTGCCTGACTACAGCAGATGGAAATCAAGAGAGGTCCTAAACAGTCCATTGAAAAGTAAGTGGCCTTACTCATCTACTTGCCTACCTTTCTCTGAGTGATCACTCTCGATGTTCAGTTTGGACAAACGGTTCAATCTCTAAACAGAAAAGACGCTTTTAAAATAAATTTTTTTAAAGGTTACAGTGGGCTTTGTTTTTTCTTTGCTTTTTCACTTCCGGCATGCATCGCAAGTATTAATTAGATCCTTGAAGCATTCTGTTTTCTGTAGCAGCACAGTACTTAAACATTGTCCAGAAGAACAGGAAAGGATCAAAATGTCTTTCTTTGATAACTGTGATGTGACAACAGCTTCAGTGGGAAGAGCAATCCAGACTTTGTTCAGGCATTTTGCTGGCTGTTAAGTCAACCTTCATCAGACTTACGGCACTTAAACACTTCATCCTGAGGGTTGAACTATAGATACGCAAGGAACAAATGTTCTGGGACATGAGATACTGCACTGCTAAAGACAAGACCTAACTCATTGATGGAAAGCTTACTGCTTGGAAAGAGGAAATTAGGGTTTAATAAAACACTGTACACATGTATTGCATGTTACTTATAGTTACAACTATCTCCCATGTATGCTAACAGCTAAAACAGATCAATTACTATGTGAATGCATGAAAATTTGAAAACATTTAGACTGAGAAATGCATCATCTCAGATGCAGTAGTCTAGTATGAAGATGTTCTTGTGGGAGCTGTAAAGCTTGCATTACTGTTTGAGGAGAGTGAGGGAAAGACACTGGTTCAGTTTGACTCCTGCCTCATTTTCATCTGATCACTAGCTGACATCAGTAGCCAATTTAGACCATGCATTTTTAATGGTGATAAAAGAATGAGTATTGCCTGATTCCAGAATAAGTGCAGAAACAGATGAAATTAGTTGCCTCAGTGAGGCCATCAGATGCATTAAAAAATGCACTGATTTGTTTGCTGACAGAAAGAACTGGTTATATGGTTTGACACTGTCCACATTTCCTTTCTCCTAAGCCAATTTCTTTTTCTTTCTTTTATTAAACTGAATCCAGCCATTAACCTTTTGGAATAAGAGAAGTGCAGCATTATGGTGGCAATGTACTTTTCCTCATTGCAAACCACCGTCTATTACATTCAGTGAAAGACTCAGTACTTAAAAATTTGGTGACTTGTCCCTGCAGTGGAATGAATCTGAAGTTTGGAATCTGCAGTTTAGTTGTAGGGGAAAAAATCATCCTGAAGGTGGAGAATTGCTCACCTCAGCCTGGCACTAACTATACTAGTGCCAGGTTTGGCTCCTGGACTAGCTGTTGATTTCTCACCCATTTCCCTGATCATGGCCATGGGAAAAGTGATGTGAAGGCTGGCAGACATGTGAATGGCAGGACAGTGGCTGTAAGAAGAGCCTCTTGTTTTCTGTGCCTGAACTCCTCTCCGTCTCTACTGTCCTGCTCCCCAGACAGGCAGGAATAATACTGGCCATGATGCCTTGTGTTCTGCTGTCCCAGTACTGTTAGAAGCCATGAGATGCAGTTAGATTCACAGAATGCATGGAGCTGGAAGGGACTTCAAAGCCCATGGAGTCCAGCCCCTTGCAGTGAATAGATCACTAGATCAGGCTGCTCAGAGCCTCATCAAGCTTGGCCTTTGAGTATCTTAAGGGGTAGAGTCTCCACCACCAGGAAGGAAGGAAGCCTCGGAATCAATAGTGGTGCCAAGTTTAGAGAGAAGACCCCAAAGGTAGGACTTTGAATCATAGAATAGTTTGGGTGGGAAGGGACCTTAAAGATCATCTAGTTCCAACCCCCCTGCCATAGACAGGGACACCTCCCACTAGATCAGGCTGCTCAGTGCCTTGTCCAGCCTAGTCTTGAACACCTCCAGAGAGGGGGCATCCACAACCTCTCTGGGCAACCTGTTCCTCTTGAAGATCCGGTGTCCCAGCCGGGGGTTTGGAACTAGATGATCTTGAAGATCCCTTCCAATCCGAAGCATTGTATGATAATGGGTACCGGATTGTAAGATTTTTAAAGTGTAATTTTTTTTACTAATGCTATAGGCCCCTTGTCAGGGTGCAAAAGACTAGTCAAGTGCAGTAGTGGGAAGGGGGGAAAGAGAGAACGAGGAGATCAATCTGTAACTGACTGTGAACAATCAATTGAGATGCCCCACTACATTCGGACCAGCCAAGAAGACTCCTGCGCTAAAAAGTAATTTATACCTCCTGGTCTTTAGTGCTTCCGTCGTTATGGCTAGCAATGGAGCAGCACTTTCTTTTTTCCTTTGGTAATATATTTACCTCTCTAATCCCCATATCACGTTAAAACAACATCTTCAAAGAAAATCCATTAATTACAGATATTAAAAAAAGCCGAGTCGCTCCCGCTGAGCGGCCCCGCTGCATCCCGGGAAGGCGATATGCAAATCAGAAGCCTTCCCCAGCGGAGTGGGTGGAGCAGCAGGGGCGCGGTGGTCTGCCTGGGTTTGCTGTGTTCTCGTCGTCAAATTGTGGTTCTGGTGTCATGTGTGTCCGTGCGCACAATTGTAGCGCTCAGCTCTTTGCATCTCCTTCCGTTAGACTGTTTCAGTGGCTTCCATAGGCTTGACTGCAAAAGTCATTCAATTTTTCAGTGAAAAGAGGTGTCCGACAGGACAAAAGGAGCTCTAAGGCACCCAGGTGGAATAATGTGCTGCAGTTTTAAAATACGGGGTTTTTCGGGGGGAAAAAAAAATTCCTCAATTATGGAAGTCAGTTTCCAACAGCACTTTTTCACGCACTGAAAATTCTCTTCAGGCTCATTAAGACACTCAAAGTCTCAGAGGGAGCCCATGGAAAGCAATAAGAGCACACATTGGGACAAGCTGGGTATAGAATCATAGAATGCATTGAATTTAAAATCATTGCCTGTCATCCTATAGCTACATCCCCGGGCAAACAGCCCCTCTCCAGCTTTCCTGCAGGCCTCCTTCAGGTACTGGTAGGCTGCTGTGAGGTCACCCCACAGCCTTCTCTTCTCTGGGCTGAACAGGCCCAGCTCTCTCAGCTTGTCCTCATAGAAGGGGGTCTCCAGCTTCACTGCCTTCCGCTGGACCCTCTGCAACAGGTCCATGATCTTCTTGTGCAGTGGGCACCAGAGCTGGATGCACTACTCCAGGAGGGGTCTCACAGAAGCAGAGTAAAGGGGCAGAATCACCTCTCTTGACCTGCTGGCCAAGATTCTTCTGATACAGCCCAGGATATGGGCCAGGTACCGAATAATTCCACCTGCCACAAAGAGCAACTTCAGATCTGAGAGCCTCCTTTCAGCAGACTTTTCAACTTCTGCTGCACATAACAAACACAGATCTCGTGATTTATTTATTTTCCCCTGGGCTTCCCCTCCCCCTTTCCCAAGAAGGCTGCTTTGTGCTGTAGGAAAAAAAGCCCAGCCCTTCTGCCTGTGGGAACTCTGGACCAGACAAGGATTAAGGATTCTCCTGCAGCCCATAGTGAAGACCATGGTGACACAGCTGTCCTCCTGTATGCTGCAGACGCTAATGGTGGAACAGATATTCACCTTAAGCCCATAAAGGACCCCACACCAGAGCATGCAGATGTCCAAAGGAGACTGTGACCCTGTGGGATGCCCACATTGGAGCAGGCTCCTGGCAGGACCTGTGGAGAGAGAAGCCCATTCTGGAGCAGATTTGCTGGCAGAACTTCTGACCCTGTGGAGGACCCACACCAGAGGAGTCTGTTCCCGAATGACTGCACCTTGTGGAAAGAACCTACACTGAAGAAGTTAATGAAGAGCTACAGCCCGTGGGAAGAACTTACGCTGGAGAAGTTCTCGGAGAACGGTTTCCTGTGGGAGGGGCTCCACACTGGGGCGGGGAAGTGTGTGCGGAATCCTCACCCTGAAGAAGAAAGAGCAACAGGAACAACATGGGATGTACTGATCACAACCCCCATTGTCTGTCCCCCTAAGCCAATTGGGGTGAGGAGCTAGAGAAAATTTTAAGATTTGGTCTAATTTCCCACTATCCTACTCTGATTTTATGTATAATAAATTATTTTTTTCCACAAGACAAATCTGTTTTGTCCACGATGATAATTGCTGAATAATCTCTCCCTGTCCTTGTCGCAACTCAGAAGTCCTTTGTTATATTTTCTCTTCCCTGTCCAGTTGAGGAGGGAGAGAGACCAGCACCTCGTCAGGTCCAGCCAGGATCAACCCACCTCAGCCATTCATTGTGTCTAGAGAAAGTCTCATTAAAAAATATTTTTTTTCCTCCTCTGAAAATTAAGGTTTGTTTCAAGGGAGTGTTTCGCTGTACTGTAGCAGTTTTATTCCAGCTAGTATGTGCAGGAGGATTCGCTTTCATTTTATTTGCATACTTACTGATAATTAGGTCCATACCTTCAGTAAATGTAAGCCAATATTGCTTTATTAACATCAGTTACTGATTGCTGTTATTCACATTGAAAAACCACACGTATGTCTCAAGAAAACCAGCAGCCCTCTGACAGACAATAGTACAAACAACAGGCAAGAGATATTTGCCTGCAAGCTCCTTAAGGCAGAGATTTAATGTGTTCTGGTTCATATCAGCTTCAGTCCTTGGAGTATTCACAGGGCTAGGAGTGTGCACATTTATTGCAGCCTGTTCTTAAAGCCTGTCTCCTTTAGATGTCTAACCCAGCATTGTTTTAAATTGGTGTGGAATGACTTCTTAAATTATAGATCTGTATTTTCAAAACAACAGAAAAATTATTCCATATGACACCATTATCAGCACTTCCTTCTGACTCCAAATAAGACTTACTTTTCCCCTACTCAGGGTTTGAGTCCTAAGCCACATAACCTGTATCATAGTGAAAACATTTCATGTTTTCTGGGGTGGAAAAAAGGTGAAGTATCAGGAATTACACAACATGTCTTTTTTCCTTGCATAGTTTCCATATAATTTAGAGTTTGGGAAACCTATCACCCCATTGGGAATTAATTTAAATTATTTAATCTCTGTGAACTATAGGTAGTTGTGGATTCAGAGTCTTCCAACATCTTTACCTAGGGATTTCCTTCTGAAGAGAAAGCTCAGCTTTTTCAGTAGAGGTAATGGTGTTGCTTAGTTGCAATTACTATTCTTTTACCTAAGTTAAAACTTCCAGAAATCAGATAAAACAACAAAACAAACTTCTAGTGAAAGGATAACTTTGCCTAAAGATAGAGTTACACCTAACTGTACTTTGAGCTTTAACTGCTCTGTTAAAAATGTTTGTTTTGCTGTAATGGGAGGCTTCTGTAATCTGTTAGCCTTCTGTAAAACTCAGCTGAAAGACACTGAGTAAATTTCACAAGAATCATAGAATCATAGAATAGTTTGAGTTGGAAGGGACCTTAAAGATCATCGAGTTCCAACCCCCCTACCATAGGCAGGGACACTCCCACTAGATCAGGCTGCTCAGTGCCTTGTCCAGCCTGGTCTTGAACACCTCCAGAGAGGGGGCATCCACAACCTCTCTGGGCAACCTGTTCCAGTGTTTCACCACCCTCACTGTAAGAATTTCTTTCTTATGTCGAGTCTAAATCTACCCCCTTCCAATTTATATCCATTGCCATCTTCGTTGACATCTTCGTTGCCCTTCTC
>VZTY01015477.1:0-13519 GCA_013400935.1 Turnix velox
TATCGATCCCGACCCCGACAGGAAGGAATTTTTTGAAGGCTGTAACCAGTCAGTAATGCCTAGGTTTGTTGTATTTTGGTGAAAAGGAATTGGATTACAAAGATGCTTGCCATTATCTTGGAGTAAGGTAAGAACATCTGGGTGCTGGACTCTTCAGAAAAAATGGCTATTTCATTGTGCTGCTGAAAGAGATGCTGAGCTATGCTAAAAATCCAGCTCCCTGTATAGTTGCTATGAACTCCTAGAAACTGGTGCCAAAAATTCCCCAGAATGGAGAGACATTCTGACCACAACATAATGAATGCCAACCTTGATCAAATGTCCTTTTGAACTGTGATGTGCAGTCCTGTGCTACTGCATCCCATCCCATTTTATTTTGAGATTTTCAGATAACTGAGTGCAGAGGTGTTCAGAATGAGAAGCTAAAATATTTGTATCAGGGATATCTCAAAATTTTTTTTAGTAAGAGAAGAAATTCCTCTCCCACCCTCCTGAAATCTGATCATTACAATAACACATATTGCAGAAGAAAGCATCTGTATCAACACCTCTCAACAGAAATGAATGGAAATACTGCCTTTGCCTATTATTATTATAAAGGTTGTTGGTACCCCAATAAAATGTTTCTTAAGCTCCACAGCTAGATGGGTTTCCTGTGGAATTGTCCAAACCCTTCCAACACTCACTGTTTTCAATATTAAGAAAAGCATGTGCAGAACTGCTGTACCAGAGTAAGGCCACCTTTCCCAGGAAGCATGGCTCCAGTTTGAGTTGTATTGAAAAAAGGCCAAAAAGGCCAGAGCAGAGCACTTATAGACACATTTCCTTGTCGCACGTGGAATCCCAAATTATTGCTGACATGCAGCACTTGTGTTTAGAATTCAGTTTGCAATGGAGAGCTTACTGCAGCAGGATGAAAAGGATGCCAGCACAAGTGCACGAAGGCAGACTCCTACACCCTTTCACCACTCCAAACCTTCCTGCCCCACATCTACAGAGCACTGTATTTGCTCTTGGCTTCTTGTCTCATTTCCAAAGCCCACAAGCTGCCTCGCCCTTCATCTTCCTGAATTCCTCACCATTTTCTGGCAGCCATCTGCTGTGTCTCAGTCGGAGATGTCTGCTCCTCTGTCTTAATTTTAAAAAAACCCCAACATTTTCCTCCAGTTCTTTTGGAGAGGCAAGCACATCATAGACTCTTGCTTATAGGGTGCTGTATCTTTGTCTCAATAGATGTAACAGCATAAGCAGAGAGAAAAGAGGCAGAAATCAGCTTGCAGAGTAAAAAGTGGATGAGTCTCCAAATAATCCTGTATTCATAGAATGGTGTGGATTGGAAGGGACCTCAAAGATCATCTAGTTCCAACCCTCTTGCCATGGGCACAGACACTTCCCACTACACCAGGTTGCTCAATGCCTCATCTAGCCAGGCCTTGAACACCTCCAGAGAGGGGGCATCCACAGCCTCTCTGGGCAACCAGTTCCAGCATCTCACCACCCTCTCAGTAAAAAACCCAAATTCAAACTCAAATTGATTGGTGAACTTTCAGCTCAATATTAATTTCCCTTGATGCCATTAAAAAAAATATGCAGGATTTTTTTTTCTTTAGTAATATCCAGCCTCCTATTGTTACTGCCACTGTGATGTCCCGAGCAGCAACACGGTGAATATATGAGAGGTTGCAGTATCTGCAGATTGGTTACAATAACAGTCTCTCTGGTTCATCAGTTTAAACAATTTAAAATGTCATGTCAGGAATGAAAAAATATTAATCACTGCAGGGCTACAATGAGTTCCTGGGAAGAACAGTGAAATTGTGGATTCAGACACCTGTTGAATGAGATGTGTATGGTGCCGAGAAGGAGATAAATCTTTGCCTTGAAATCTTGTATCATGTTAGAGATCATGTAGCTTTTGAGTACAAGTCCACAAAGGTAATTTTCTCTTCTTTTTTTTTTTTTTTATGAGAAACACCATGCAAAATACAGGAGCATTTCTCTGTAAAGTGGTGATAGTTGAGTATTTTGGGATAACTGAAATGTAAACCAAAGTAAAATAGTTTCTATTCATTATTACGTAACTTACAGTTTGTCTAAAAAGCATTTAATGATTATAACAGCAGAGACCTACTTTTTTCTTTCACAATTAGCTCTGTTAGATTGAAGACATGCACATGGTTGATCTCAAAGCAAAAATCAATAATTTTTTTTCTTTTTTCATTGTGTATTTAGCATATGATGTATGCCTTCTCCCTTTTTAATTTCTTGCATTGTTTAAAATCCCATTTGATCAACATCTTATATGAAGTAATATCTAGGAAAGGACTGAATGCAGATGTTTTATGGAAGTTGGATGTTCTTCCACTGTTCTGATGTACCAAATTACCAGACCTTGTAATGGTGAGCAACTGTTTGTCCAAGTGTAATGCAGACTTACTGTAGCGATGTTAGATTGTGTTCTGAGCTAATGACTACATGGTCCATTGAGATCAAGGTTCTATTCTTGATTTTTCAGCTGACCTGCTGTATGATTATAGGCAAATTATACCCTTGCTCCCTGAAAGTGATTTTCTAACTATGTTTGTCAGGTCCTGTTTAATGTAAGCAGTAAGATGTTTACAAAATAGTGAGTCGTTTACTGTCTTTAATATGATTTAGTGCAATATGATCTGGTTTTGTTTGAATCTGCTTGGCATTACAGTGATTCAAATAATTACTTATAATCATAGCTCTTAATTCACTGAAATCACCAATGACACACTTTCTTTAGGAAATCTGTACACTAATTCTTTCTTACACTGATATTCTTGTAATGTTATTGCAGTTGTTAGAGGTTGAACTGCAAAATTCTAATTTAATGTCCTCAGAGAGCTTTGAAAGCTGTTTGGCTTAGGCCTTAATAAAGGTCAGAGGAGTGGGAATATTAGTTTATGTAGTAACACTGGTCAGCAGCAGCTCTGGCTGGACTCCAGTCCTCCCTTCAGTTTGAGGACATAATTTTTAAGATCTTGCCAGCTCTTACCCACCCTTTAATTTCAATCTGATTTGCATTTTGTCTTGGAGACAATTTCCCATTTCATCTCCTGTGGCCATGTCCAACCAAACCTAGAATCATAGAAGCTTCACAAAAATATCCAGGTTTGTAGCAATTTCTGTGCTGAAGTTGCATTTTAAAAGCTGAAGCAAGGTGAAACAATAGCAGTGAGCAAGACAAGTGTAACACTGGAATAGGGACATTTCTAAACAAACCAGGAAAAGAATGAAGCAACTTAGTAGTTTTGGAAAAGATAGTGTTTTAGAAATACTCAGTCTGGCCATAAGGAGCATTTGCTTTTCTCTTTGTTCCCGCTATGATACAATGCCAGTTGGAGAAAGAAATACTGTAAAAGTTTTGAATACACTAAATAACACAGCTGTTTTTTCTTTGTCTCTCAAAACCAGAATTGCTCATATTTTTGATGCATACATATCCAGCAGCAAGTAAAATCTTACATAATGACTTGGAGCGAAGAGATGAAGAAGTCATGGAGATATTCCTTGCAACTCTCTAGGAAGAGATTCTTTTTCCATGTGAATAAAGTCAGATTTGTGAATGGCTTGTGCTACAGCTACATTTCCACTGTTGCAATGTGCTTCATAATCAGCATCTTCTATAATCAGAATTATTTCTTGTTAGGCCAGTGTGTCAGGAATATAAAACTATTCAGAGGCTACCTGGGGGATGGAACTGGGCTTAAGAAAAGAACTGCTACTAGTGTTAGTTCCTGAATGGTCTGTGAGATCCATGAACTAAAAAAACACTAAACTAGGAAGATTTTTGAAAGTCTGTGCTTTTGGCTGTCTTTTGTGAAATAAAAATAGAGTTTGAGCTATACCGTAATAGAAAATGGCTACCATATTGAAAACTAGCAAGATCATACATACATTTTAGCACTCTGCAAGTGCATGAGAAGTACCATAATACTAAATTATGAATTAATTCCTGACAGAGCCATGATAAATTAGGCATCTGTCGAATATTTCAAACGTATGTTCTGATACAGGATACAATGCTGAGGAATATTTAGCTCCTGTTAAAATATTTAACTACATTAACTTTTAGAACCACAAGAGTTGACATCCCTTCGTTAGTTTGCACATCTGTGTTTGTGTGCTTACAACTGCAATGAATGTAGGTTTCACAAAAGGCAGGTAAAGAGATTAAAAACTGATCAGTTTCAAGAATCCTCCCCAGTCTCACGCACATTGGTACAGGCATATTCTGCAGACCATGTGCTTCTTGCAAAACCTGCCAGGCACAGGATGAAATCCCTCTTATGAGGACAGCTGGAGAGTTATGCAATTTCAGGAGGATTATGCAGATGTGTATATGCTGTGAAGTTGCCTGATGGATTATGAGCCTGTGTAGGTTTGATTTAAAAAGAAAAACAACTTAATTCTCTTCTGTAGTAAATGGAACATTTCCAGAAGCCTGCAGTTGACATAACTGATAGAGTCTCACTGATGCACAGGCCTATTTTGGAGTCTTCAACCTGACCAGCAATGAGAGACAACCATTTTTAGGCATGAGATGTGTTATTCTGCACTCTAAGTCTCTACAGAACTTGCCCAAAGCTCAGTGTACAGAGATTATTTGTAATTTAGTCCTCTTTAAGTCCTTTTCTAATACGCTTTTTAATGAGGATGCATATTTCCCACAATCTTAATAACTGTAAAACATTAATTAGACATGTTCTATCAAGATCTGCACAATTTGTAATTAAGAGGAATATGTCATTTTACCTACTGTCTTATTAGAAGAGTTTGGACATCATTGTGCCCAAGCAGTGCCCTAGCGGAAAACTATGTGCAACAATAATCTTCAACATTTGTAAACAGAAAAGCTAGAAGCAAACATGTAAAGTGAAAGGCACAGCTATTTCTGGTGGCTGATGACTCTGTCTGTTCAACCAGACCATGCCTTCTAGCTGGAGAAAGCTGCAGGGTGTCCTGATTTCAGAAGTGCTTTGGAGAAAGCAAGAGGCCATGCACTTGTGAGGTCAGAGAGGTTGGAGATTAGAGTTGTTCCTGCTTCTAAAGTGTTCACCTCTGACACAGACAAGACACACGGACTGCTTTTGAAGTTCAGGAATTTGTGTGCAAGCACTGCCTAAAGAAGACAGAGCCCAGAAGTTATTATAGGTGGAAAAGTTTGTCAGGGAATCAGCATTTGCGCTGATACAGTACCCCTTATGTAGTACCACATCATTACTGTGAGCATAAAAACAGATTGATAAAATACCTCTCTGCAGTTGGTTAATTATTTTGAAACTCAAGCGGTCCCAAATCCCCCCAGATTACACACATGATGGTTGAATAAATAAACTGTAGGGTATCACATTTAGTAGGCATACTTTGTGTTTTTTACCTGCTTCTGTGTTTAGGACTTCTTTTTTATCTGGCTAGGAAATGCGCTTTAAATAATTGTCCAAAATGACATGTTAGAGGCTGGGACACTGTAAGAACAGCAGGCTGAAATGATACAAAATTGTGTTGCCAGTAAGTGATTCTGATTGTATTAACATCCATTTCACATGAGGGTCACAGCTCTGAGTTCAGTGAATTTACTCTTGATTTATATGTCTATAAAGGGCAGGAACAATCATAAGATACTCCCTGTGATACACTGAAATCAATACAAAGAACCAAAGAACAAGGAAGGCTGCTAACAAGCTTTCAGGTCATGGACTGAGCTTTGCAGTCTACTTGTCAGCCATTGGTTGAAAGTGGAGCAAAAACCAGTTATAAATTTGCTATGCATTAGGTATCTCTTTGAAAGTGATTATATTACATTTGTGAAATGAAGATGGTCATTAGAAACATCCAGATTTTCCCTTTATTCCCTTGGAGCACTGAAATCCCTAGTGCATGATTTGCATTTTCTGCAGCAAGCCAGCTTTCCTTTCCAAAGCCAATTTGAGTTTTGAATTTTCAGGTGAAAATTGTTTCTTATTACATTTTCTGAACGTGTTTCCTTAATTTTTCTTTTCTGTGAACTTGCTTAATTATTTCCATTAAACTGGACTTCCTTAAGTTGAACCAATTTTTGGTATAACCCAGGTTTTGATTAGTTTATAAGGCTAACAGACAGCATTCCTACCCAAGTTAGAGCTGTTCATATTATAGACTAGACCTTAACATATGAAGAATAAACAGGAGAACAGCCAGAAACATTTGGTTGTTTTAAGTTTGGTCTTACTAGAGATTTTCCATGCTCTTTTCCTTTGATACTAGTGTGACACAATTTATAGTGCACTCTAGGAGTGCCAGCTCACACTCAATTTCTGTTCTGGGGTTAAAAAGAAGGCAGGAATGGGATTCAGTTTCTACTCTGCAAAGGTGAATGGAATTATTGTAGTCCTGGTTCTTGTCTTGAATTCTTCTTAGTGACAAATGATGCAAGAACCTGCTTTCAAATATTCCTAAAGAATCCCTGCCTTTATCTGAAAGAGGGAAGGATTAGGTTGAGCATGTCACACAATTTGGCAGGCTTGGAGACTGGAGCTAAAGGAAATACACAATTTTCAAGCTCAACAAAACAAAAATCTCATTTTGTAAGATGGAAAAGTTGCTTTCCCAGAAGTTCTGCATTTCTGGACTGCCTGAGAAGCGTTTTCCTTTATCTTTCAGGCCCTGTGCTTGTGACCTTCCCCCTGAGTTGGCTGTTCTCTCTGAGTCAAATTCCATGAACCTTCTGAGCTTGTTTGACTTGAGGCTGCAGATACTCCCTGTTGGACAAGATCCCAGTAATTTGCAGTGCTTTTCCTTCTGTGCTACTTATGTATTTTAACAGCAGCAACAGAAATTGTAAAATGTCTCTGACTGATGAAAAATCTCTTAAAATATGGGATACAGGATAATAGTAAATTTTTCTTAACCTAATTTTTCAGGGCTTTTCTGACCAAGCATGGTGCTAGCATATGAACTCAGTATTTCTGCCACTGCTTAAAGCTTAAATTCTTCTCTGAAAATGCAATTATTTGTGGTTTTCTCCCTTTTAGCTTTATGGCTCCGAGAAAGCATGATTAAGGGAAAAAAAAAGAAAAAGCTGAGTTGCGAATGCATGGCATCTCTTGAGGTGGTGGTGTAGGCGGTGAGAAGGAAGAAGGGAAATAGCTTGAGACTTCTGTTGTTAGAGGAAAGAATTATTCAGATAAATTGTTTATAAATGTAAAGAATTAATACTGTTTGAAAAGTGCAGCTGCAAGTAATAGGTAAGATTGGATGGGTGGCTTTTTGAAAAATCACCTCACCTGTCAGGATTTTGGGATGGCAATCTTCGTTTTTCTAGTTGTTTAACTAAACTGCTGCACTGAACTTTGTGCTCAGGCAGGTCACTTTCTTCACTGTCATCCTAACTCAATAGACCTCAGTCTCCTCTGGGCCTTCCAGGCATTACTTCAATTCAAACATATAAATAATGATTCTGAGGCTGGAAAAAATTCTGTTCTATTTGAAAACAGTTATTTGTTATTAGTGAAGATATAAATTACTAAGATGTCCTATTATCAGTGTTGCAGCTGTGAAACAGGCAACTGGGAAGTAGAATTTGTTTTATTTGAAGAGAGAATTGAATCAGAAGATCCTGATGAGTCTTAATTTAAAAAACTTCTCATGTTCCTCACCTCCTCTATTTTTGGGAAAAACCTGCTTCTCATCTGTACTCAATTAGATTTATAAATAAGTGTCTCAGAGGTATTTTCTACTACTTTTAAAGAGTACTTTTGCTTTATTTCTTACTAGAGATTCTTGATGTGTGTCTTTACTCAGTAAAACCATGCCTAGACTGAACAACCAATTAATGTTGTTAACAGGGGGTCAATCAGTAAAAATGAGTGGTGTGGTTTCTCTGGAGGGTGAAGAAATCTGCATGGCTGAAATGCTTTGGAGATGCTTTCTTTCTAGCTGAACAGTTTTTAAGTATGGCTGGTTGAAACTGCTCCATAAAAGTTGTTTCTCAACAATAAATTAGTATGTTGACTGGAAAAATGTTTTTCTTCCAGAAATGTTTCTTCTGGAAGATGTTGATTCCCCTCCTTTTAAAAAGTCATGGCACACAAAGCTAAAATGTTTCAGCCAAACTTGCTAAGTGTTTTTTGGAGAAAAATTATTTACAACTAGATTTGCAGTGAGGCAGAAAAAACGCAAACCCTTGCTGGAGGCCCAGGTACCCTAAGTTTCTTTTATAGGCAAATCTGACAGTGAAAGTGATGCCTCAGAGGGTGACATACACAGGTTGCCCAGAGAGGTGGTGGAGGCCCTGCCCCTGGAGATATTCAAGGCCAGGCTTGATGAGGCTCTGAGCAACCTGATCTAGTGCAGAATGTCCCTGCTCGCTGCAGGGGGGTTGGACTCGATGACCTTTGAAGAACTCTTCCAACTCTATGCATTCTATGATCCTATATTTTAGATGTTCTCTCTCTCAAATCTTGACAAATCTGAACTTGGTTCTCTTTGTGACTCAATCAAATTTGTACCATAGTAAGATGTTCAATAAGGTCTCTCTTTCTTTAAGGACAGCAGCATGGTGAGGTGCAGGACAGGAATGCTTTATCCTTTCTGCCTGTGCATGTGATGTTCCTGAGCTTTCAGAACTAGAAGAGTTATTTTGACATCAGAATGACATGAACAATATGAAGAAGGGTAGAGCTGTATTGAAAAATTGTTTGGTTCATTCAGTGACTCTGTTTTTTCCCCTTGAAATAGTTATAAAGTGGAAAGGAACTAGTCGGTAACAAGTGAGAGTTCTTCAAGAGGGAAATCAAATGTCCCAGTACTAATTAGTTGAAATTCAGATAATTCAAATATTTATATAGGGAAGGCAAGTATTCCGGGAACATGCTGGAATAAATCACATGGCTGGAATATTAATAGCGAGGCAACAGCTCTGCACAGAAAGAAATCAAGGTGAAAATGTAGGAGAGGGATTGTACTATTTCCCAAAAGACAATTATTCTGGCAGTTAAATACAGATGGTTAGTGAAAGAAGTGGTAACAATGAAATTTTATGTGTTACACTGACAAAGAAAAGCTAAAGGGGATTTGAAATTAAACCTTTACTGTGGGATACAAAGTCAAGACAAAAGTGGCTGAACCAAAACCAGAAAAAAGTGTAGGAAACTTGAATCCATCCCAGTAGTTCTGTTCCTTCCTTCCCTGAGTGCAGGCTTCTATGTACATACAGTTCAGCTGTAAGCCTGCAATGAGGCAGGAGCTTTTGGTCAGTACAGAAGGAATCGGAACCTGTGCTATCAACGACCCAAGGAAGTGACCACAGCTGATCCCTGTCTGGCCAACATCTGGCAGATGAATCTCATGGCCTGCATGGTTTGCAGGCAACCTGATCCTTTTACTACGGCAGGCAGCAGGTGTCCTACCTGGGTAGCACTGACATACAGAGTGAGGTTGAGAAGAATGCCTGTTGTTCTGTTTCTGGAAGCTAAAGTGAGAGTCAAATCCCATAAGCCAACAGGGACAGGCTTTAAAACTACTGTGTAACTGCTTCAGTTTTTGCCAATAAGCCCCTGAAGTTCTGGATCATGTCCAGTGCTGCTCCTGTCTTGGCAGAATCATCTGAGGACCTGCCTGACTGAGCAATCTGAACACATCTGGTAAGGCCTGCAGCCTGTGGAAGTCCATGGTGGAGTAGGTAAGCACCTTCAGTTTGTAGAGGACCCCATGCCAGAGCAGGGGGGTGCCCAAAGGAGACGGTGACCCAGTGAGAAACCTGTGCTTCTGCAAGGGCTTGTCAACCTGTGAAGAAAGGAGCTGGAGCAGGTTTGAAGAAGAGCTTGAGGAGGAAGGAGCAGCAGAGACAATGTGTGGTGAACCAGTTGCAACCCCATCCCTTGCTCTGCTGGGGAGAAGGAGGGGGAGAAAATCAGGAGCAAAGCTGAGCCCAGGAAGAAGGGAGGGTCTCAAAATTAGCATTAAATACATGCCTTTTTTTATAACTAGTATATAGTATTGCCATATAATGGCAAAAACATTCAGACAATACAGAGCCTGGAAATACTGACTGTGGAGGAAATTAACTGGCATGCTCTTTCAATTTTTCTTCTTTTTTATGAAACTTTGTAATGTTGCATGGCCAGCAGTATGCATACCAGCAAAGGGTGAAAGCAAAATCTGTGTAAGAAACACAATGCAGGCAATGTACAGTCCTTTTGCAGAAAGATTTTGTATCCCCAATAAGGAGGTCAGAAATGAGAACTCTCCTTTATGGGGAGCCTCTTGCATAAGAACTTGGACCACTTTGAATCATGAGGGCTGTAAGCAGACCTGCTCAGGTGATGGCATGCTCTTTGGAGAAGGCCCAATGCTGCAGTCCAGCATCTCCTCTTATAGTCCAACTAACACAAAGATTGATTTTTCCTTGAAAACAGTCTTTGAAGTCCTACAAGGTTTCTCATTGCATTGAGCAGTGATATGTGTTTTGAACTCACTGATAGCATTGGCAGGTGATTTAAGCTTAGGATCTTTCCATTTTACTGAGCAAAATTAAATGTTGCAAGAACATCTCCACGGGGAGGGTCAGACTGCAGTTTACACAGATGTACCCTAGCTAGAAGAGGAACTGATAGCACAAACTTGGTGCGGACAAGAAGATCTGAAAATCCAAGCACATACTGAGGCAGTCTGTACTGAACTTCATGTTAAGGCTGCTACAGTGCTGCCCATGGCTCAGCTTGTTTAAAGCTACTCTCGGTATCTCAGCATAAGCTGCTAGTACACCTTTTCTTCAGACTGGAGTGTTCATTGAAGACACGTAGCGTAATTTTCTCCTTTCTGGACGCATGTCTCCAGCAAAGGCAAACATCTGCGTGGTTGGAGTGGTCTTTGGCAGCAGCACTGGCATTCCCTTAGATCAAACTGTAAGAGCATAGTTGCACTATCAAGTCCTCCTCCCTTCATTCCAGTAAAATAAACATGACCCAACTTCACACCAATTAATTAAGAGGTTTGTGGACCATAAGAAATGTAGCAATATCTATATTACACATTCAGTTTTTCTAGTTCGTTCTGAAAAAGAATCTGAAGTATCCTGGTAGAGACAGCCATGGCAAACCCCAACCACAGAAACCCGAGTGTTGACCTTGGCTGCCTGTGCCAAGAATCCGGGCAAGTAGTTTAGGAAATGGGAAAGGACTAGTTTTGAGAAGGGTGTTGCCCTGAATTTCTCTGCCATAATGTTGTAAGAGCAGGTATGTAAAAACTTATCTTCTTGAATTCTCCTCATTCAGGTTTTGTGGGGGCTGATATAGGCTGGATCACCTCCTCAGGGTCAAACATGGATCCATTTTTCCTCTGGAAGGACAATGCTCCACCAGGTGGCACATCCTCAGTCGATTTAAATTGGCACCATGAGTCAATTGCAGAAAAATCTAGCCTGGGTTGAAGTCAATGGCAAAACTGCCCCTGACTTCAGTGAGGGATCAGGATTTATTCCAGCTATTTCAGTGGAAGCAGAGTTTTTACCAGCTGCAAATCTGGCTCCATTCATTGACACTTGTTCTCAATTTGGTTTTGTGGAAGAAAAAAATTTTAAAGTGGGTTATAAGACAGCATGTGGAACTCTTGGGTCTCAGCCCCAGGTATTAAGATAATAACATGTGCCCATAGAACTTGGTTATTGTATAGAATTGAACTTCTAGATGAAGGCAGCTGCTGATTTTTTTTGTTTATATCACTACTCTGCAGTACAACTGTTATCCATATTAAAGCATATTTTCTACTCTCCAATGTTTTTCAAGAATCAAAACCCATCCTAATTAGTAGAGTTATTCAGTAGGTTGCTTTGTATTTCTATAATACACTCCCTTAATTTTTTTCTGGATGCATCATATACAAATAAGAACTCTGATTTCAAATATAGTCTCAACCCTTCTCCCTTTCAAGTTTATGAGCAGAAGTTATTTCGATTTGAGCAGGATGGGACTGATGGAACATAAAAAAGCCACATCATCAGCTTAAAATACAAGTCTAATAAAAATGAAGTTGGAACTTTACCAGCTGTGTACTGATGAAAGTCTATGAAATTTTAAGCAAGAGAAGCTGCTCAATATGGACTCACAAAAAAATAAAAAACAACAAACCAAAACAAAGAATAAGCCAACAGAAAAACAAACCAAAAGGAAGAAGTGGGAGAAGGCTGGTGCAGGCAGCAATACCAAACAGAGGTCATTAAAAAAGATAAGTAAAGGGATGTGTGAAAGTAATGCACAAATAAAACTGATCTACTCCATTATTCAGAAGAATCTTTCCCTTTTTATCCTTAGCTTAAAAAATGGGAAAACCGAACCAGAACAACAAAAGAAGGAAGAAGAGAATCATATACTGCCAGAACTGGTCCGTAAAACCCAGATGGTGGCATTCAGCAGTTCTAGTAAGTTGATATTTTTCTTCTATACTCTTGTGTCCATAATATGGGGATGGAAGGCAATCATTGGACCTGTAGTCATACAGGAGCAAGAATAGTGAAAGATACCCAGGAAAAATTCCTTGGCAGAGGACCAGGTTCCTGCAGGAAGCCATTGCATGCAGATTTCCAGAGGGGTATAACACATGCAGATACAGTATGAACTGGTCTGTGGGAGGTCAGGCCATGGACTGGTGGGAGCAGTGAGAGAATGGAAAGGGCTTTCTGCGTTCTCCAAGGTTAAAAAGAGGTGAAAAAACCCATTAAGCTGCATAATGCAACAGCTAAGCAAATATATAAATTTTCTGTGAGGAATAAGCAGTATGGCATTCATCCTGGCCATATGGAAACAAACATAATTTGTTTTTTTCTTTTTTTTTCCATAAAGGCCACTCTTTATTATTTCATTATTTTTAAAAATAAAATCTTCTTTATATTGTATTTATAGTATTCCTGAAGGCTTTCGGGATCCCTCTCTCCATTTGCAGATATTTAATGTAAGATGGCTTTGCAAGCAAGTAATTTCAGTCTCATTAGCAAGTATTTTCCCTGTGAAATGGCTGCTTAGAGTAATTACTGGATCAGAGGAGGGTCTTTGATCGTGGCTTGCCCGTGTTGGTGGTACTTTTTCCATTTGGCTGCTTGCTTTCATGGGGAACCCAAGACTCCAACGAAACTCGTGACGAGGTGCTTTAAGTTTGCCGAGTCTGGCTCTGGTTTTCTCTCGTCAATTCACCGACTGGAGCCCTCGGGGCACTGGGGTGCCGGAGCCCAGCGGGGCTGCGTGTGCTCCTCTATCTGTGCGTTTCTTTTTAAAGCAAACCGCTTTTGGACAACTCCCACCCTCCTACTGCCAGCAGCCGTCCCGGGCGAGGGAGTAAGGGGGACGTCCTGGCGGCGTGGACCGGTGCTCTGCTCGGGGCGGGCAATCCCCGCTCCCCTCGGCCCGGCCGTGCCGTGTGGCAGCGCCTCTGTCAATCAGCCTGACTTCACTCCTGCACGCCCTGTCTTTCCAGTATTATACCCCCGCCGCCTCCTGGTGTCTCTGCTTCTCTGCGAGCC
>VZTY01015477.1:13586-47761 GCA_013400935.1 Turnix velox
CGGACGCCTGCAGGGCAGCCGGGGCACCGGCTCCCGCTTCGGGCCGGGGCCGCCGCGATGGACCCTCCGGCGGGCATCGCCTGCGTCCTGCTCTGCTTTGCGCTCGCCCTGCCCGCCGGCGCCCTGTGGCGCCCTGGGGACAGAGGTAGGTCTCGCCGCGCCCGCCCCGCCGTCTTTGGGCTGCTCGATTTGCTCCCGCCGCCGGTGTGTTGCAGCCCGCCCGTCTGAAGTCGTGGCTCCTCGCCTCGCGGCTTTCCGCTCCCCGTGAACTTCTACGGCTACTTTTGCCGGTTTTCCAATTGTTTCCTCCAGGCGGCAGGCGGGGACGGGGACTGGGGCACACACGCCGCTGGCGGGGAAGGGACACGCTGTCACCAGCGTCCGTGCCCGCAGCCCCGCGGCCATCCGCTGCCCGCCCCACGGAGGGGGCGAGTCCCGGCGGGCAGGGCCCGGTGCCCGGGGTTCCCCGTGCGGGATGAAGCACATGGCAGCTTGTCCGCCTCCTTATCCTCCTGCCCCGGACATCGCCGCCGTCACAAACAACCGGGGCTCCCGCTGACACCGCTGCCGGTCTCTGCCAGCGGCGTTCCCGTCACCAGCCGATACATCTCCGCCGCACTGGTGGTAGTGTGAGGGACATGCCTGTCCCTTGCAGGCTTGCAGCCTGCACGCCAAGCCCCTACTCGTGCCCCTCGGAGCAGTCACGAAGTGGATCAACGCCCTCTAATTGTTACCGGCCACCTGGGTAGCCCCAAAGTCTCCGAGGCGACCCGGGCACTGACCGGGTGGTCTGGGGTCGCAGGAGGGGTAGGCAAAGGGCAGCGGGATGCTGCTGCGTGGGCTGGAGTGGGGGATCCCTGCTGGGTGGGGAGACACACCGCCTTCTGGTGTTTTGGGGAGCAAAAGGCAAGTTTGAATGAACTCTGCACACTTTATGCCTGTGAGTGTACAGAGTACAGTGTCCATCTGCCTTATGTAAGTGTCTGCTGTGCTAATGAATAATGGAATAAAAATCCCGTGGCATCAGGATGTGTTTAGTTCTAGTATGTCTCTCCTCTCTTGTTCTCTCCCTGTAAAGATCCAGTTCTGGGGAATTTAGAGGAGTACAGCCTCGTCATCCCCACCAGCACCGATTCAGAGGGCAGGTTCCTATCCCACTCGGTGTCTGGACCGCCAAAAGCACGCTTCAGGAGATCTGCTGAGGGCTTGCAACATGAAGCAGCGAATGAGCAAATATTTTACAATGTCACTATTTTTGGGAGAGAGTTTCACTTCAGGTTGCGGCCAAACTCCAGGCTGGTGGCTCCCGGAGCAACAGTTGAATGGCAGGAGGACTCTGACGAGACTCACGTTGAACCTCTCTTTGGGAATTGCCTCTATGTTGGGGATATCACCGATTTGCCAAATGGTTCGGTGGCAATCAGCAACTGCGATGGGCTGGTAAGTTACTTTTGTTATTGTAGAGAAGATAATTGCATTAATTTCCTAGAGTCTTTAAATATAAAATGTGTGGACTGTCAGAAACTCACACCTCATACGGTAACTGTGAATGCAAATTAACTAATGTTCCCTTGTGTGGGAATAGCTGCGCTGCACCAGGCGTTTCCCTACAAACAGTGGCACTGGAACTTCGAGCACATGCTCAAGTGGTGGCTACCCAGGAACAGAGCAGCTGAGGCTGGGATTTATGTTGCTTTGCGGTAAAGTTGCTTGAGGTGTCTGATGCTTTGAAGCAGAGGATGAAATGGCACTATTCTGCAGAGGGTCTCCTATTCTGCAGAGGGAAATTTTAGAAGTTGTGATCCCAAATAATGGGCTGAACTGCCCTGGAAACAAACCTGATAGGTAAAACATGGTTTTGCCGTGGAGATTTTTAATTTATTTGGAGTCTATTTTCATGGATCTTTCATTTGGTGAGTTTCATTGCTTAATCAGGTGATGGAAAGTCACAAAAGAGTTTGAGTTTTGCAAGCTTAACAGCTCACTGGGAAACATTTTGCAAGGCTGTGTGTTTTAAAACTTGCTGCAGCTTTCTGTTCTGGAGTGCATGTTCAGCAGTCAAATTATAACTGTTTGTCCCTGATGTCCTATACTGTCATTGTATCTTCTGAACAGTAATTACTGCTCAGCAACTTAGACAAACAATTTATCCAGCCGATATTCACTTGCTATACCCTTTAGAATTCAGAATTTTGAGATTACTTAATTGTAATGCAAAAAAAGGCAGTATGAATTTGCCATATTATTTCTATTTATTTAATCAGAGAAAGTTGTTTGTTCGCTGTGCCAAGAAGATATATAGACATAGGATGCTGGCTACCTGAGAATGGAAGGGAATCAAATACTTTCCCCCTTACTCTTTCCTTTCCTGTGTTTTGTCCTAGCCGTGTGTATTCCTCTTTTGAGAGGCAGGTTTTAATGTTGGAGTTGTTTGCTGTGGGCAACTGTCTGAGGGCAAGAGAAACACCAACAAGAGCGATTCAGAAAGGAGAAAAAAAGCCTGTGGGCCCATCTCTGGTGGGGACACAGAAGTACTGTGAAATATTTTTGCCTAGCACAGATTGTTGTGTGAAAGGCAAAATTTACTTGCTCTGGGCATTGCAGAACTGGGGTAGAGCTGAAACTCATCTTCTTTTTCCTCTGTGCTGGAAAGTAGGGGAAGATCCTCCTGATGGTTGCTGCTTGCCTTCTCATAAGCTTAGGTGATGGAAGGGCAGTGAGGGTGCTTGTTGCTTCTTTCTAGTGTCAGACAGCACGTGGGCTCCTCGTATTTGGAGAAAAGAGTTATGATAACATACAACAGGAGTTAAAGCCAAAGTATGGAGAAGGCTGTAAAGGTCCAAAGCCTCATGTTGCCTGTACATATGGCAGTGTCTTTATAAAATGCTGGCTTTTTCGCTATTGTAACAAACTTTTCAAACACAAAGGAATGAAGCCCAACCTCAATCCAGTGTCACTCATAAATGGCTAGAATCCAGAAAGCTACCAAAATAATTCTAGTCTTCAACCTTATCCAACCCATGTGCCTGCCTCTTTTCAGCATTCTTGTTTTCATTAGAAGGAGCAGGACAATCAATCTGAGGTTGGAGCTGCCATATTCTAATCTGATCATTCAGGATTTCACATGGAACTACTTATGGGATTTACTTGCTGTTTCCTCCACTGTGTATCTACATTGCAAAAATTGCAGGACAGGGACTATGTTTAGTGTTGGCTAGGTCACTGAAACCTTCCTGCAGGAAGCATTACCTCAGTACCTTTAAGCATCTGGCTGCAGTGATTTGCCTGAGACTGTGCAGTAAATCTGTTGTGGAACAACAAATTGAACTCCAGTCCCTTGGGTACAATGTTCCATCTCTGCCCATTCCCTCATTCTCAGTTTTTCTCTTTCTTTCTTGTAGGCAGAGAGTTCAAAACAGACACCAATAGAATTACATAAACTCTTAAGAAATGAAGTGGTTCCCCAAAAAGCCACTGGTTCATGGATAGTAATAATGAGCAACTAACCCACTGAAATTAATACTGCACTTTACTGTCTCTTGGTTTATCTTTATGTTTCTTGTGTTTGCAAGTACTTAAGAGTCTCTGGGGAAATGTTTTGCTAGCAAGATGTTCTCATATACCACTGAGATCTATGTAATTCTTGGGTTTATTGGCATTTCAGATGCAGATGAAGATGTGGATGTCTCAACTTGTTTTCTATGTCTATTTTTCTCATCCCACCTAGTGGGGGAAGAGAGTGGAGAGTCACTAATATCATGGAGAGTCAGTAGAATCATGGAATTTCTTTGGTTTGTCTGACAATATTCATGCCACAGCCAATGTTCCCTACATATCACAAGATCTTCCACCTCTTTCTGGATTTCTGTGGAGAGAGATGGTGGATCTGCCTGACAACTGGCTTGTCAACTGACAAGTGTTTGTCATTTGTTATAAACTTGCAATTCTCTGGAATTGCTTGCTTTTATGAGTGGTTTGACATCTGTCTCTGCTTCTGGTGGGCCTCCAGCTTTTGCATCCAGACATTAGGGCTGAAACAATATGTGAATTAAAGTTTCGTAGTTTGTTTTTTACGTTGCAAACTTGTATTGACTGAATCTGGTTCAAATCAGTGAACACTTCTGCCACCTTGCCAACTTTTGATGTTATTTTCTCTGAATGTGTCCTTTGGTTTGCTCTTTACCAGCTTTGTCTTGTTTTCCAGTTATTGTCTCAGAAGAGTCTGTCTGGTGATGTTCGCATTGCCAAAATGAGAAGTTGCTGGAAGGGATGAAAATAGTAGATCTGCAAAGAGATTGTTGAACTGTACTATAAATGATGAAGGTCTTAATCTGCACTATTTCTATAAAAATGTGTAGTGAATGCATGTACAGAATTATCTGCTGAGGAGATGAACAGTTATTAGGGTCCTTCCAGTTTTCTGTGACAAAGTCAGTGACAAAATTAGTTTTATTCATCTAAAAATCAAATCGGAGACAGATGAAGAGAACTGAAATATGTAACCCAGATGTGTTTCAGAGCTGAAATGGATCTTTACAAATCATTGGAAAGTTAAAGTTAACATTTAAAAAAACCCCACTCTCTGAATTATGGAAGTGATTTTTACCATATAAAGAAAAGTTATGTGAAAGCTTTCCCACTTAAGATGAAACCACTCTGGATAACTTGGTATTGTCTTGGTTGGCATGACAGCATTTAAACTAACTTTCCACTGCTTGGGCAGAACCAACACAATCAGCTGTACGTGGCAGGAGCCAGTTGTGGAAGATACTGCACTTTGAGTACGTTCCTGGTCCTTGGTCAGATCCTTATTGTGGATGCAGCTGTAGGATGAGGGAGCTGGCTGTCCTTTCCAAGGGTTAGCTGTGAAGGAGAAGAGTTCAGAGGCTTTAAAAATGCCATAAGCCAATAAATAGATAGAACTATGGCAGTCCTTCTGTATTACTGCCTTAACTTCTTACACTCCGGCAGATGAACCAGCAGAGGAATTCTGTATGCATCTGAATTTCTTATTTTGATAAATATTTCTTCAGTGCATGAGATTGATGTGTAAAATTGTCTTCTTCATGTTGCTAGGATGAGAGTTTTTGGTTGGGGAACTTTAGAGGCATAAACTCTTTGCAAGTCTCCTCACAGTATTTGTAGTGTGTGAGCTAGAATGTGTACTTAATACAAGAGAAACACACATCTGCAAACACAACATCTGGTATGAATAATGAACACATGATGAAATTAGGTTGCAGTGAAGAATTAGACTTAGTCTGAAAATCCTGAAAGGGTGTGTTTAATGACTTCAGGTTGAATACTCAGTATGATCTGTCACCTGCTGAAGCTAATAGGGGAACATCAGTTTCAGTAAAACAACATTATGCCATAGCTTTGTTTCATTACTATAATCTGGTTCCTTTTTTAAAAGTTAAAATATCAGCTATTCAAAAGTTTCACTATTTTGTCATTAAAATGGGAAGTTATTAGAAGGGGACATACAGAAAGTAAGCTTCTCAGGACACTTATGGTTGTGTGGAGCACCTCCCTTATGAGGACAGTCTGAAGAAATTGGAGCTGTTCAGCCTGGAGAAGAGCAGGTTCAGAGGGAACCTCATAGTAGCTTATGAATACCTGATGGGGGCCTACAGAAAGTCTGGGATAGGACTTTTTAAAGGGTATAGGATGGCAGGACTAGGAGTAACAGATACAAATTGGAAGAGGGTAGATTTAGGCTGGATATAAGAAAGAAATCCAGTATGGTGAGGGTGGTGAGACCCTGTAACAGGCTGCCCAGAGAAGTTGTGGATGCCCCCTCTCTGTAGGTGTTTAAGGCCAGGCTGGATGAGACATTGAGCAACCTGGTCTAGTGGAGGTGTCCCTGCCTATGGCAGGGGGGTTGGAATTAGATGATCTTTAATGTTTCTTCCAACCCAAACTATTCTATGATTCTATGATTTGTTACGGAGCTGTAAGCATTACATGTCCTGGGGTACCAAGCCTACTAATATAATGTATGTGTTTCTTGGTATGCGATTAAATAGGCAGGTTTTGCTTCACGTTTCAGTCTCTACTGTATGCTGTTAAGAGCCCTTGCAGAACATTTGAGAGCAGCCTGGTGGCTGGCTGCTTGCCCAGATGCTGTTTCTTCTAGAAATGCTTGTGAAGCCAGCAATGATTTTTAGACTCATGCCCAGTGCTAATAGTAACTGTGGTACTGGGCTGACCTGGGTGGGTCTGTGGTGATACATTCACTTTACCAGCCAGTCCCAGATCCTCAGGGACTGGCTGCTGCTTTGCCAACTGACGACCTAAGTGCACATCTGTCAATTGTCCCAAGATTTTGGTATACATTATTTGTATCATTAGTACTTCCCTCACTTTAAAAAAAAAAAAAAGTGAAATATTTTTGTTTTCTGCAAGGTTTAATCATATAATATTCTCATATATTCATATGATCCAATTTTAGGTACATCATATAAATGTAAGAACCTGGGTTCCAGATTCAGTGAATGGTGTTTCCTGACAGCAATTCAAACTACTCATCTGGAATGCCTGCTGTTCTCTTTCTGGAGGAACACCTTTTCTCCTTCATACCACGTTCCCTGCATTCCTGAAGACATTTAACCACCTTGTGAAATCTATCCTTGCTTAGTATAATCCTGCCTTGCTTGAGTATGAGCTTGAGCTCTTTGAATTCAGTGGGTTTTAAGGTAGTATCTTAAATACCTTCCTGGCAGAGGGGCTTTCTTGGAAATGTCCATGGAGGTGAAGTTGAAACAAACTCACCTTGGGATAAGAGCAAGAGGGATCCGCTCACAAAGAGTACACAAGGAGAAGACAACTTGCTTATATAACTGTGTTATTTTTGCTTTTAGACATCCATCTCCTGCTTTCATATGGATTTACAATTTAGTTCTCTTTCTGTTTTATCTGTTTTTTGCATTACTCTGGTTTGTGATGTAGCAAAAAAGCAGAATTCAGGGTAGCACAGTATTGTCTTAGAAGTCTGGTCAGGTTGAGTGCCTGACAGTTAAAACAGATGCCTGCTGCAAATAATTCTAAGTTCTTAGCTTTTACGCTATGATTGAATTGCATCCATTTATAGTAGATTAAAATTTTGTATATTATAATATCTTCATTTGGGAGCATTTTCTCTTTAAATTAAAACAAAATCAGACCAAAGCTATCACCTGCTTTTAGTGTTATGGCAAAACCCGTTGTGGTCTTTTTTCTTTTTGGATGAGTACAACTATAATACAGTGGGAGGAGAAATGCAAATAATTCCTGGAACAGCATAGAATAAAATTTGAAAGCTATTCTGTTTAAGAAAACAGCAGCCCTTCCTCTGAGAGATGAGTAAAGTGGGATCTTCATTAATTCACATGGTCTTTTTGATTCAGCTGGGGTCTCTACATACTTAAGCCAAGCATGTATGTAAATTTTAGCTGAATCAGAGCCTAACTGCACATCCACATCCACACATAGGATTTAAAATACCTGCCTTGCCTGATAGAAAGCAATGGATCTGTTTTGATTCCTGACTCTCAGTCATGTCTATGTATTTTCACAGGTTGCTTCATAACCCATCCTCTGGGTTTCTCTGTTCTTGGCCTTGGCCAACACTAGCCTGGTTGGACAGCCCCTTCTGCTGTGGAAATTGCAAAGACTTTCCCTTTTAAACGTTATATTCTGAAACACAGAGAGTGTAAATACTATGATTCAGCCTCTCACTGGAGTAAATTATCCTCCTTTTGCTGTCCTCAGAAGAGAGTCAGTAGCTAGTTTTTTTTTCTTTGCATCTTCTGTGCATGGATCATCTCACTTAAACAGTCATTTCCTATATCATACAGGTGGACACCTTCTGGGCCAAACATTCTCAGGCTATCAAAACCAGTATCTTCATGGTATGCTGTAGGCCTTTGGATAAAAGTTAGCTATTTCCTTATATCCTCTTTGTCCTTGTGTTACATTATCCTCATTGTGATAGTGCCGCAGGTTTACTATTCTCTTTGGCCACACTAGAACTAATTTTCTAACCAGAATAGTAGACCATGTACAGATAGGAACATTAGCGTTACTATGTTTAGATTTTTCAAGATGGAAAGTAGAAGGAACATAGTAACTAATTTTGATAGGATCATAATTACTTTCTGGTGTAAGCAGAGCATCTATTTTGAGAAGTCTGTCCCTCTTCAGCTTCCCAAAGTGTGTGCCTTGAAAAATGCTGGTGACTCTTATTTAGTTACCAGCTTAGTACTTCCTTGTGGTGCAGAAAGTTGTGCCAGTATTCCATGAGAATTTAACAGCACAGGTTCCTTCAAATGACAAGACATTCCCACATTTATAGTTAATTATGTGTTTACCTTTTGCTACAGATGGCTGGGAAATATTTTTTTTGATCAACCAGAATTCTGGCTGTTGCACAAAGCAGGACCTTTTCTCCACAAATCACAACAGTACTGTATTCGACCTACTTCTGGGCACTTTTTATTAGTGGTGACTGTTGCTTTGTAAGCAGGTCGTGCCACAACTTAATTGCACACTAGGACATTTTTCTTACTGGGTTTGACTAAAACAGAGAATCAGAGAGCAGGTCTTCAGTTTCTTGTAGGGGGTTGCACAACCTTACATTTGCTTCCCATGAGTAGCTCTGATATGCACACCCTCTCTTTCACATCACCTTTTCCCCTTATTGCTACCCTTCTTCCAAAGTTTCAATAACTTCTTTAACACATCACATCTGCTCTCTTTAGGCCCATTTATCCAGGTGTGTGTTTTAAATTAATCTTTGTTTGACTGAGTCTTGACACAGCGGGTTCCCAGTTTTAATAGTCTGCAATACGAAAGGCCCACATTTCACACGCTATTTTCAGCACCATTCCATTAAACTGTAACATTGAGAAGAAGAGTGTTGTCTTCAACTGCTGAAGAGCACATTGCTCTCTCATATCCACATCACAGTCTCTGCTGTAGATCTTCTGAGTTATTCCCAGGTCTCAGAATGTCTGTTACTTTCTTAAAATCTGGAGTTCCTGGAGTCGTTAAGCATGAATCTCAGTGTTAATTTTTTAACTTTTTCTTCTAAGTTACTGTTTTATGTTTAAAGCAAGTATTTTGAAGTAAGGCTTCCCCTCAAGGAAAAGACAAAGAAATGTAAATTGTGTTTCTTGAAGTCTTGAAAATCATGAGGCCAGTGAAAAACTTACCAATTATGTTGTTGTGAAGGTGTTGTTTCACAGTATGGGTGAGTCTCTATTAGCACCTCATTATATTTATTTATTTTGAAGATAAAACTTGCAAACACAGCAATAAAGAGACAAAACATTAAGTTTGATAGAAGGGAATAAGAAAGAATATAAGCCTGAAGAGCTGATAAACTATAGCAAACTCTTGGACTTGGAGCTCCAAATGTTTCAAGAGCTAAGCATGATAATAAACTGTTTAAATTTTAATACAAATACAGCCAAATGGTAGAATTTAAAAGGGAAGAGGGGAAAGCACAGACTTTACTCCCAAGATTTGCTAATTTTGCTGAATGTTTGCCCCCATGTGCAGAAGACAGTACTAAGATCCAATACCTGCTGTTAGCAAATGCATAGTGCATGTTCTCCCTTGCTTAAGTGCATTGTTCCCAAGGCTGGCACAAGGGACAGTACCCATGGCCATTACCAGGGTTGAGGGACAGACCTAGTTGCAGGACAGAGCTTGTGGTTTGGAACTGGAAAAAAAAGCCTGCAGAAAGTGTAGAGATTAACTAAGGATAGGTGGCAGCACAGGCTGTGGTTACTATTTTAATAGTAGTTTTATTTGTTTAAAACCATGGCTTTTGGGTAAATCATGTTCATCCAACTCATATACAAAAGAATATGCTTTATGATTCTTCAGAGTGTCAAAATTTCTGGGATTTTTTTTTTCTTTCCCCAACCAGACAAGCTGTGGAAGGAATGTGAAAGATGTTTGGAAAGCATTCTGCAAACCAGAATGTATTTAAAAACAGTCTTTGAGAAATAAATCACTACCTGGTGATGAGGACAGCTGAGCTGGGCCAAGAGTCTTTCATGTGCCAGCACTCTCTCACGTGACAGAAGTTATACTGGGAGCTGGAAGGCTTTGAAGCTTGCAAGGCTGAAAATGTCTATGCTTAAACAAAGTAAGTGATAGCTAGATAAAAACATGGCTTTGAAACTTTTCAAAACACTTCCCTGTAGAATCATGTAGATACATTTAAAGTCACAGTCTTTTACCTATTGTGAACAAAAATATACTCCAAAAGCCAGTAGCACAAATTTTACACCACTTTAGTTCAATACCAGTAAAGAGCTGAGGAATCAAGAAGTTTTAGGAATCAAGAGATTTTAGGGATGAATTTGGATTGATATCAGATTTATGACAAAGCTGGAAATTAGAGTTTCCTAGTAGTTTTAGGATTCATTGTGAAAATAGCAGATCCATTCATCAGTAAACCAAAATATTTAATTGCCAAATAAATGCTAGAGGTGTCTGTGAATATAATATTTGCCTGCAAAGTTATGGTATGTTAAGGCTGACGTAAGCAGTAAGTGTAAAAATAAGATTAATCAAAGGCTGATTTACCACTCTGAAAGAGGAATATGAAGCTCAGTCTGGATAAGTAACAAGACAAGCAAAGAAAGACAAGACAGTTTACAAGTTTCAAATTAATTTAAACTCCTCGGTAGGAAAGGGTAATGAATTTACTATGAAAATAAAACTGTTAGTTCTCTGCAGTCAAATTAAGGTCAACAATAATGAGATGCATCTTGTAAAATAGGATAAAAATGCCAAACCTGTGAAAATGTGATATAATCTTGCATTTATCTAAAAGGAGAATCACATTTTGATGTTGTGGTCCAGCATCGTTTTGCATACAGAGCTGGGAGCTCCCATGGCAAGTGGATGATCTTTGGATTTGTTCCAAAGCTGTTAAAGTGAGCATGCTTTGCTTCAGTGCCCTCCTTTGGCTTTGTATGGGCAGGTTGATTATCAAAGAATCTGTGGCAAAATGAGTGGCCTTGGGTATTTCACATCATAACCTTGTCTTTCCCCTTGTTCCGTGTCCCATGGTGTGGCGGTGGTGAGGGAAGGGAGCATGAGAGGCTTAAGTGCAGCTCTTCCTATCACCATTTATACTCTGTATTCTGGATGGAACAGGACAGAACTGCATGCTCCTAAAACTGAAGGAGTTCTGCTAAACCTTCCCCTCCTGCCTTGCACCGCACCCCACCACAGAAGAGGTGATGCATTAAGTGAAAGGGGAGGGATCAGGAGAAACCCTCTTCTTGTCCATGCCAGGAGGATGAGGCAATTCCAGCTGTCTTGAATTTGCAGGCTCATTCTAACATCTTTGCTGTCTCTTTCTTCCTATGAAGATGGGGCCAGAAAGGAGAAAGATTTCCTGCCAACAGATGTTGCCTCTATTTGCTTCTGCACAGTATGTGATTTGGTGGTGTGAAGAACTTTCTCTACCTATTTGAGATCAAGAATACTAGCATGACTTGCAAAGACACCCAAAGATGTCAAATCCACCCCTCAACTAAGAAAACTGAACTCATGAGAGAGAGCAAAGCAACATGAGAAGACCTCTAATAGCACATCTGTTCAACAGACTTTTGTGATAACTCAGCAACAGCTAATTGAAACTTCTGGATCATAAATGTGCTTTCAGCCAAACAGGGGTTTACTTTCTCTGATGCAATCTCCTTTCAACTCCCCATTGCCCTCTGAGATTCTGGTCCTCAGGATCCTCTCACAGAACGGGAAAAATTGGAAGTTGAGTCTATTCACTTATCATGAGCCAAAACTCTGCTGCTCTGCGTCATTATGTCTCCATGGATTTCTGGGTGCTCTCTTACTTTACATTAGCTGAGGACCTGGCCTTAGAAATTAGAAATTTTCACACTGTTCTGGTGACATGCCCTTTTCAAACCATCTGGATTGTAGACTACCATGGTTTACAAAGAGATACTCTCCTTTTTGAGAGGCAGCAGGACACACAAGATCTCTGAAAGCATCACCACCATTAACATGAGAGTTTGTATTCACTATTTGTTTACATATTTGGAAGAGGGGATGGAACCTTTGAAAATTCTCAGTCCTTGGCCATGAATGGGCAGATGGGTTAAAGACACAGCTGTGAGCACTGTTTGTTCTCACTCAAAAGCATGGGCTCACTGAAGGCATGATGGTTTCTCACTTCTGAGTTACCATTCTAATGTAAATTTTTTGTGACATTTTCATCTTGTCATGCAAGCCTGTAGAAATCATGGCACCAATACAAAGCCCATTGAATAAATATGATGTTAGTAAAGTGAAATTCATCTGTGATGCATATAATTAGGTCTTTGAAAGGTTTAGCTACTTCTGGCAATTTTGTCTTCCTTTGGGGAGACTGGAAGAGGTGTTTGCTTTGATTTGTGGATTTAGGAAATGTTTGTGCCTAAGTAACCCTTCCAGAATGAACTCCATGCAGTCTTTAAACTAAGGATATAATTTTGAAATATTAAATCACTTTTTGCAAGTTGTACAGTATGCTCTAGCTATACCACTATGGGAAACTATTTTTTTCCTCTTTCCATTTTATGTTTGTTCATATTAAGGCCACTTTTCACTGACATTAGAGACCTATCAGGTCAAATTTAATCCTCTATGTTTCTGTTCTGTACCACTGAGTTCATTGTTTTAACTCAAAACAATCAGGACTTTTGTGAGGAGTCTACTAAATCCTTAAGCTGAAATTTTATATTGTTGTTAGGGCATCACACTCTTAACTAGAAAAGACAAGACCACTGACAGAACCTCAAATATAGAGGCTGCTTACTGACCTATATGCTGTTGGTGACAAATGGTGAGATGTTTTGAAATATTCTTTAAAAGAAGGATGAAGGGGAACTGATTCCTGTCTGCTCTGAGGAGGTTCTTTCATAGGCAACTTTTGGAGGAGTTGTTAGCTCTCAGAGAGGGTGGGTGACTGAGCATGAATTAGAAAGTGCTGGAACATTTTATCAAGCTGGAAACTCAGGGAAGTTTTGAAATTGCATTAAGATGCTTCAGTGGAGTTGCACTTTTGACTACTTCTAATTAGTAGAAGTGACCTTACAGCCTTGCTGTGATGCTGCACTATTAGGAGGGAGCAGAACACAGTGACAGAGACACGCAGTGAGTGTCTTGTCATAAAGCTGCCCATTTGGCTCTGTTCTACCTTGCCTGTCTTTTCTTCACTCTTTTTTGAAAAGCACTACACAAAGTTCTGCTAGACTTTATCTTCTAGTGACCCACCTTGTGAGTGCTGCTGGGTGCATTCTGTCATCCTGATCAGAAGAATGGTCATCACCACTGGTGTTGAACATAGGAGGTGTGCAGGTTGCCTGGAGTTTAATATAGAGAGTCCTTGTGATGATGTCCTTGCTGAAGCTGCTTCCAAGTGACAGCTGAGCCTGTAAGTTCTCACTGCCCTCCTTCACAGAACCTTGTCAGCATTGCTCCCTTGCAGAGGAATGTGGAGCGAATGGACATCTTTGAAATTGCTGCCAAGAGTTGGTTAATGTGTCCCACCACAGTTAATGGGTTTGAATTCCAAAGCTACTCAGATTCTTTGGAAGTCTCATCACCTCTGGTGGAGAGAACCACTATCCTCCTCACGAGCTGAAAATATTTCCTTCACTGGAGAAAAATGCATTGTGGTTCCTGTGGAGTGAGTTGACTGTCTCTGTGCATGATGTGGGGGAGAGGAAGAGATGGATCAGAAAAAAGGTCAAAGGAAAGAGTAGTTAGAGACATCTGATAAGTGTCAGTGGGACAAGATGGTACATCCTGGGTGTAGGTTGCTGAGGTGTTGAGAATAGCTCATGAGTAGCCTGTGCAGCAAGAATAAGCAGAAAGCACTGTATTTCTTGGCTGTTTACAACAAAACCCTTGTTCACTGAGTATTCCTCTCGAACAAGTACCTCCAGAAAGGTGAATGAAGTAAGAAGTGATGTCCCCATTTAGCCTCTGTGCTAGTCTGCAGGGCAGGGCTGAAATGCTGACTTTGTTTGAGAGCAAAGTGAGCTTCTTGCATCGCACCAATCAGTATACGTGATGGTATAAGGTGAGTCAGGGCTGCCCAGAGGCACTGGGCAGGATGGGAGCAGAGAGCTGGAGCCATGTGTGCACAAAACCAATATGTCCTATGTGTTACAAGACAGTCCCCTCCAGAGTTGCAGTGATTGATTCCATGGGAAGGATTCATACCTCAAGCCCAGAAGAACATCACCTTCTCATCCTGAATTTTCTTCCTTCTCTGTTAACCTTCTGACAAAGCTGTTCTCAAGGAAAGTTGTCTCCATGCCTGCTGTGCTGCCTCCACTGGTGTGAACTTTAACCCCAACCAAACCAACAGCACAGTTTTGGTTCTTCTGCCTGGGCTTTTGGGAATTTGAAGAAGCATTCTGTGGCACTGCTGCTGAGTCAGTGCTGCTGGGATGTGATTTCTGTATGTGATTTCTGCAAAAAAATGATACAAAACGCTTTTGATATTTCATGTGGTGGCCAACTAAAGTGTGCTGCTGTGGAAGGAATGATGAAGTGGCTTTGTGGGGCTTGGTTGGTGTCGCCAAAATAGGTCAAAAGTATCAGAAGAAGGTTTACTATCCCTGTTTACACAGTATCATTTTGCTTGCTTTGTGGTTCATTAATTTCTGCAGTGACTAGGGTATAGTGTAAGCTTCCTCTCTGCCCTCTACGATAAAAATAGCTGCTGCTCTCTCCTGCTTTGGTTGAAGGAAGAAGCTCTTTCCAGTGGAGCAGTTGGTGTTACATGTAACACAGGTCAACTTCCACAGCTTCTTCCTTCAGTAGGGCATTGGCCATCTTAATGTCCCTTGGTCAGCTTTGGATGTCATCTGTCCAAACAACCTCACCGTTAATCCTTTTGGTGAAGTTTTCTTCCGAGCAGCCCAACAGAGAGCTGTGTTGGCACAACTCAGGCTGTGCCAGAGGAACAAGTGCCTGGGGGCAGGACCTTTTAAACACAGTTATATTGCCAAATCTATCTTCCTGCAGGGTGAACCCTCTCACATCCTGGCACCCTGCAGGAGCCCCAGGAAAAGCTTCAGAAGGATGTAACCTTTTGCTGTCCTCATTGTGGGAAGGTTTTTCACAGAGAGGTGGTGTTTTCATTTAGATTCTTTCTGACACTGTACTTAGACTGGCAAAAAAGGGCTGTCAAGCCATTTTTATGATATGCTCAATAATGACATTTACTCTAAAGAGAAAAAAAAACACCTTAGGAAGGTTTTAAGATTGTTCTTTAAAGTATAAGTTTGGTGTATCTCTTCTCCTAAGGGTATTTTATTTGATTCTGGTACTAATTCAGGAGTTGGTCCAAAGCCCACTAGCATAAATGAAAAGAATTCTATTGACTTTGATGGGATTTGGATCATGCTGTACTAATTAAGTAGTAAAGTATCCATTAGCTGTGAAGAAAACAGAAGGAAGGAGAGCCAAGGACTGTTATGATGAACTCTGTGGATTGGAGTGAACTGCAGCCAACGTCTCGATATCTTCACAGATGAGCTTTTCCCCATTTCTCTGCCTCAGCCCTTTTGAAACGGAAACAACTGTGGATTTTCAAGAGAACTGAATTTATAAAGATCATTACCTTTGCCTCTTACTAATTTCTATAGACACATTTATTTATTGAAGTTAATAGCAAGAAAATAAATGGGAAGTGAGGTGCGACAGAAGGAAAAAAAGGCTTTCAGCAATATTGAAGTCAGGTGCTAATAATTTACACTTACTTCGCTTGAATAATGCTGTAAGGTTTTTAAAAAAAGTTTCCAAAAAAAAAACCAAAACCCAAGAAACAATTTTTCAGTGCTACTGATGCTGTAAGTAGAAGATAAGGGGAAAAGTTCAAATAGTACACAGCTATTTAAAAAGCAAAAAAATGAAATTATGGAACTGGCTAGAGAATCAATCATATACAGGGAGATTAGAAATACAGTAATAAATGAATTTATATGCACTACTGGATGGATGCAAAAATGACCTGACATCTAAAGCTCAGCAGTGCTGTTCCTCGCTCCTTTTGCTATGACTCATTTTGCCTGGGTGGCAGCAGCAGCCCCTGGATTCAGTAGGATACAGCACCGTGAAGACACTGAGGTCAGCAAGCATGAAAAACATTTACAAGAGTTTCCTTATAACAGTGGGACAGTTGGAAAACACCACATTTTAAACAGGTCAGATATGTTGGAATTCAACTGTAACCATGTACCTGTAGTTTGGAGGAGAGTAAGTGCTCATCTGTATTTGGATGTCAGTTCTCCATAGGCTTCTTTAAATCATAGAATGTTTTGAGTTGGAATGGACCTTCAAAGACTATGTAGTCCAACTTCCAGTGAGCAGGAACTTCCGGCACTGGATGAGGTTGCTCAGAGCCTCATCAGAGCACAATGTAAAAATGTAAAAAAATGAATTTGTTGTATATGGATTGCAAAAGAAAGTCTTTCCATATAAAATTACTTTTTTTGTTCTGAGGTGAGGGCAACAATCCAAAATACAATGTAAAGGCTTTCATCACATTTAACTTCATTATTTTTAACTGAAAATATTTCAGTCTGAGAATCGATTACAAACTAATTTTTCTCACCCAAACCCTAATTTGGCAACTGCTGGGCCAAGTTTTTTGGTTTTAGGTTTTTTTCCCCTTTTTTAATGTGGAATGTTGCAGGCAATACAGTGTGTGTTTCCATAGCAACCTTTTCTCATGTCTTGAACTTGTCAGCATCAACATGTGACATTTTAAACTCTAAAGTATTTACACATACCACTACCTCTTTGGACCTCACTGAGATTTGCCAAAAACTGGGTTCTTGAGGTAGCTGAAGTTAGGGCAAGGTGATGGAGTCAGATGTTCTTCACACCTCCTGCTCTTTTGCAAAGAACATAGGAAATCCTTTTTCAGTGAACTCAAACTAAACCATGCAGTTCTTACACCCAGCTCAGAGCCTTGTTCACCCAGCAATTAAATCAAAGTCTTGGTTTTTTTCCTTAGGCTGTCTGTCTGTGGGTTCTCAGTCTCAATTCTCCTTATTAGGACAGGTTGAAGGAGTTGGGGTTGTTCAGCCTGGAGAAAAGAAGGCTCAGGGAGACCTCAGAATGGCTTATCAGTACCTGAAGGTATTGATAAATACCTTCAGAAAGGCTGGGGTAGGACTTTTTAATAGGGTAGAGGATGGCAGGACTAGGAGCAATGGATGCAAATTGAAAGAAGGTAGATTTAGTCTGGATAGAAGAAGGAAGTTCTTTACTGTGAGGGTAGTAAGACAATGGGAAAAGGTTGCCCAGAGAGGTTGTAGAAGTATGACCTGGAAGTGTTTAAGGCCAGGCTGGATGAGGCATTGAGCAACCTGGTGTAGTGGGAAGTGTCCCTGCCCATGGCAGGGGTGTTGGAACTAGATGATCTTTAAGGTCCCTTCCAACCCAAACCATTCTACAATTCTGTGATATGTGTCTTTGGGCTGTCTCCCTGACTTTTCTCAGGTGCATCTTTTCAAGCTGTTCCACATTCACCATGGACTCAGACTTTGGACAGTGATGTACACCAGACATCTCTCTGCTGCTCTCTTGCTTTGTGTTCAATCCAGTGAATGATGAACCCTTTTCAGGTTAAGTGCAGGCTAATCCAAATTACAATGTGTTTGCAATACATTTATGAAATCAAAGAATGAGGAAGGGAAATGAAAAAGACCTTGTTGTCCAGGAGGGAACAGAAGGGATGATATCCCAGCAAGTGGTAATGAGGAATTAGTTTGACATAGTTGTAAAACTTTCTCGTGTAGGTAGGAGGGAGCACTAATATAATTCTGTGAGATGTGCTTTTACTATCTTCTTTTGTCTGCATGTAGCACGGTTTGGCTGACAATTATAGAGCTTCTGAAATATGAATTTGCAGATATGAGCGAGCTGCCAAAAATGTGACTAATAAAAAAAAATGCTTATTGATCTCTTTTTAAAGCCTTTCTTAACATAGCTCTTTGGAAGATAGTAATCAGTTCTCACTTTTACTATTTATACAGCTACCTTCCTGAAGGATAGCTCTATTTTTTTCCAACAGAGAGGAATCCTGTTCTCCTGTTTTGGCTGTCAGTGTGTATTTGGGTTTATCTACCATGTGACTATATAGGAGACAGCTCATTTACCCAGATGTGCTTGTTGTGGCCTTAAACCCCTACTCCAAAAGCAGAGTAGTGTTTGTGTTGAAGGAGTAACTGTAACAAAAAATGGGTTTAAAATTATCTGGGCAAGTATCTTTCATAATCCAGCTCTTTGTTTACATTCCTGGGTTGATATCTTTATCTGGAGAGATAAGAAGTATATGCTTGAATTTCTCCTGGACTTTCTCAGTAACTAAACTGGTACAGTGTGTTCTTGGGCCAGCACTTTGATACAACTGGGATATAGCCAGGGGGAAAACATTTTTGTACTATTAGTTCGCTAATCAGGAAATGAGATAATTTGTATAAAAACTCTCTTTTTGGAAGCAAGAAAAGCCTTTTGGTCACTTTGTAGAAATTAATTTTCAGATAAAGCATTTCTATTTTTCTTCTGAACCAACCAACATTTAATATAAATAAATTAAAGCTTCTGTTTTCTCTGTTCCTTAAATCTGGTTTTAGACAAGAAAGTGACCTTTACTTCTTTTCAAAAGACATCTGATTCTCTTCAAATCCTAGGTGTGTAAATACACATACTGCTCTCTTCTGTTAGTCTTATGCATCTTTTGCTCACTGAGGTGTAATCCAATAAATACCACCCTCAAATCCTCTTTGGAGAACTGAGAAAGTTCTGTTGGGGCCAAAAGAATTACCAGAGTTTCATTATTTGCTTTTTTTGCCCCTGGTTTGTGAGAATCATTGCCTGTTCTTCAGAGCTGTCCTTACGGGAACTTAAAGGCATTTGCCCCTTTAATTCATCTTTCATTTCTTCCTCTTCTGACTATTATGCCCAAATAAACATAGTATGACTCACAACATTTGCTGTTCCTGAGTTAAGGAGATCAATATGCTCAAGAGCTTCCTTATCCCAGGATGTGTCCATTTCCCTTCTTCCTTGCTGGTACCATCACCCTCCAGTTGGCTGATGAGCTCCAGTTCTTCAGCTTCCTTTTTTCCAACAGGCAGGTGTGGCAGCTCCTAGTGAGGCTTCAGTTCAGCCTCCAGATGTGGAGGGGAAAGAGTTGGGGGTGTCAGACAGGGAATTACCAGGTCACAAAGGGAAAATGCTCCAAATGCTAAATATACACCCTCCTCCCATGGTGACAGTGTTATATCTCCCTCTTTTAAGCTTCCCCCCTGATCATAGACAGCAGCTGCCTGGCAAAAAGGTGTGTAAAGCATCTCTCCTTATCCGGTTTGCAGAAGATCAGTTGGAGTGGCACAAAAGAGTGGCTCAAAAGAGGATCACCTGGCTGGGTTCAACATTATTTTGCTTGCATAAAAGAGTGGCTGCATAAAGTCTGAAATTTAGAATTGTTCAATTATTCATAGAATCATAGAATGCTTTGGGGTGGAAGAGACCTTATAGATCATGTAACCCCAACCCCCTTCCATGGGCAGGGACACCTCCCACTAGACTAGTTTGCTCATCCAGCCTGGCCTTGAATACTCCAGGGACAGGGCAATCACAATTCCTCCAACCCTGTTCCAGTGTCTCACCACCCCCTCAGTAAAGAACTTCTTTCTTCTCTCCAGCCTAAATCTCCCCTCTTCCAATTTGCATCTGTTACTTGTAGTCCTGCCACCCTGTACCCTATTAAAAAGTCCTACCCCAGCCTTTGTACAGGCCCCCTTCAGGTATTGATAAACTACTGTGAGGTCCCCCCTGAGCCTTCTCCAGGCTGAGGGGAATTGCCCCAGCCCTCTATTCGGGCCAGTGCAATTAAAAACTGCCAGTTGAAAGCAAATACAAGAGTTTTATTTTTATCAAGTGTCTGGTTCATGTTTTGCTTGTATTTGTGGTTGCCGTAGGTTACTACTAGTCAATTGAGTTCAAGAGAGTGCTATCAGGATAATTTTAGTTAAGAGTGACTGAGAAGGGCTTAAGAGAGCATGAAAGCTCTAATTCAGCTATGTATTTGCATGCATCCTTTATTTTAATCCTCTGCATAGTTACCTTACCACATACATATTGCTCTTTGGATTAAAATTTATGGAAACTACTGGAAAGGAGAGGTTCCCTGGAGGAGTCTGTATGTATCATCACATTTGACTATACTTGTAATATTATATTGTATTTTCAGGACAGTCCAAATGTCCCTTTTTGCAAAAGACAGTTGATCCATCTTGTGGAACTCACAGAAACTGAATGTAAAATACTGATTAAATTAAATTTAGGCTGAATAGTTTAAAATATTGTGCATTCAAACTCCTTGAAATACCTAAAAAATGGACCAAATTAGCAAGTGGCACTAAGGCACCTCAAAAACATATGGGAAAAATGGGTGAAATAAGTAAATCTTTCTTACTTTCAGTACTTACAGGGAGCATAATATCATTAAGAAAGGAAAATGTAAAACATGTGATAGCAGATGCCAGACTAACCACAGTCCTCAGGCTGTCACGAGAAGACCTTTTTCAAGCTGTACTCAGCCTTGGCCAAGGCATTCTTTCTGGACTGAGTGTTTTTCATTCCTGGTCTGAGGCCAAAGGTAAATTCTCCTTTGTGTGGAAACTTTTGACAAGACCAATTCAATAATTTTTTGAATTCTCCCTCTCCTTGGTGCTCCTTCCCCTTCTCCAACGCTGTGCGAATGGGGATCAGCTGAAGTTAAGTCAGCAGTTACATTGTCAGCAATGAATAGTTTTCCACATATTCACAAAAATATGTCTTTAGCCCTCTGCCTTTTATGGTTAATATCACTGAGAACTTTTATGATGCTGATGACTGATCTCTTGTAGGCCCTAAATTGCAAAATCTTCTGTAGTGGTGCCTGTAGCCAGCCTGATAAAGTGTCTGAGACCCCAGACAACCTTTACAGAAAATTAGGGTTGTGAAACCTCCAGCAATACTGAAGGCTACAGTGGATTTTCTGTGGTACTCCATATATACCTGCCCTCTCCATAATCCAGTTGAAAGTGCAAACTTTAGGAAGGGTAAATAAGGAACTGAAAATATAAAAGTGGTGCTGGGGAAACACGCTGGTCAGCTGGGGTCTTAACTTGCATGAGCTCAGAGGAGTTTGAAGAGCCCAACTCACCAGGACTGGGGCACTTTGCACATCCTGCTAACTGCCTCTTTGACATACAGAGTCATAGAATGGTTTGGGTTGGAAGGGACCTTAAAGATCATGTAGTTCCAATGCCTCTGCCATGGGCAGGGACACCTAGTAGGAACTAGACCAGGTTGCTCAGTGCCTTGTCCAGCTTGGAAAGCTCCCCTCCAGGGAGGGGGCATCCACAGCCTCTCCGGGCAATCTGTTCCACTGTCTCACCAACCTCACAGTAAAGAGCTTCTTTCTTGTGTCCAGCCTAAATCTCCCTTCTTCTAATTTGCATCTGTTAGTTGTAGTCCTGTCATTCTGGACACTATTAAAAAGTCCTATCCCAGCCTTTCTGTAGGTCTCTTCAGGTACTGATAAGCTACTTGGAGGTCCCCTCTAAGCCTTCTCTTCTCCAGGCTGAACAACCCCTACTCCTTCAGCTTTGTCCTCATTAGGGAGGTGATATGTAACCACACATGGCTGAGTTTCTGAGCTGTGAGGTTGTAGATTTTGTTGGATAGAATCATAGAATGTATTGAGATGGAAGGGACCTTTGAAGGTCCCCTAAAGTGAACAGGCCAGGTTGCTCAGAGCATCAGCAAGCTTGGCCTTGAATGTCTCCAGGGATGATGCCTCCACCACCTCTCTGGGCAGCCTGTTTCAGTGCCTCACAATCCATGTTGCAGACTTCTCGTGAAGTGGAGGTGTGCTGGACTTCACTGACCTCTTCTGAATTTGTTTCCAGTCTCTTTCAAAATGATTTGGAGTTATTCTAATACTTAAAAAAAAATTAAAATAAATGTGTCCCCTGTGCAATGGCAGTGATGAGTATCACTGTTCTAGCAGATCCAAGTGGCCAGAACTCTTGCATGAGACAACATGAACTGGTCAGGCAATTGAAGAAGAGATGAAGTACACTTCTAGTGCTGGTTAAGGTAATTTCCAGTTTCACAAGGACTCGCTTGATGGAGACACCTCCACGTTTGAACTTCCTTGAGGTTGGAGATTTCAGACCTGTTTCCAGTTTTATCTAGGTGACTTGGTACCTTCATGTTGTCTCTCTGTAAACATTCCCCCGCTTTCTTCTCTGAGATCTTCCCTGGAAGTTCAGAATGGTCCTGTATCATCAAAAGAGGTCCCTCTAGCTGTTTACTTTCTGGTGTTCACCTTTCTTTTGTCTTTTCTTGGCAAGCTCCTGGCTTTATGTGCACACATTTTTCTAACCAAATAAGAATGATGGCTGCAGAATGGATCAACCTTAAGTATGTATGAAGTTGAATCTAAATAGTCAATTATTTGTTGTGGCTTATTTAATTTCACTTGGTTTTTTCCTCTCACAGTGGTTTATAAGATATTCATACTGTGCTTTTCCTAATTGACTTAAGTTAACTTTTCCTTTTCCTAAGGGAAATACGCCAAACAATACAGTTTCAAATGAAGACTGTAGTCACATAGGTATTTTTGCCTCCTCTGGATTACAACGTGTAGTAGTGGAAAAACCACTACATGATAAAATACTGTCAAACATTTATGGAAGGCAAAAGCTAAAGGAAACTTGGAGGAGACAAATCTAGCCACAAAAGCAGTTACATCTCATGGCAAGTCTCAGCTCTAATTTAGGTTTCCATTCATTAAATTAGTAATAGCAGATAAAGAACGATCTCTTTAATGTAATAATGTCAGCATTCATATTTTTTTGGGGAATTCAGACTTGAGTTCTGAAGAAACATAGGCTTCATTTCAATTTGGCTGGGTATTTTTGAGATTTTAATTTAAAGCAAAAAAGGAGAGCTTTTTCAATCTAAAGAAATACATTCTGTATTTCTACTCAAATACACAGAGACAATTTACTGTTGCTTTTTCTTTGTTTGTTTAGTTTGGGAGATTTTTTTTTCAAGTGGTTGTCTGCTGAAGGCTGTAATTGGCTCTGGAGAAGGCCTTTTACTTGTGTTTCCCAGTCATGGATGTCTGCGCTTATCTCATTCTTGGCATCCTCCCATTTCAAAGTAAGACGTGGCAGTAAAGTATTCTGAGGCTGTGCCAAAGAGCAGATTGTTGTCGGAAAAGAAGTGTTTCTTATATGTTATGATGAACCCTTAAGCTCCTAAAGAATTGGGCTAACCCCGTTTCCTGTAACATACAAGAACAAGGTAGCTACCACCCAAATAACAAGTTACTTACCAGTGCCTGGATGTACAGCATTCAGGTGAAGAATAACTTTGGTTTGTGCCTTTTTTGATGTCCCACTCCCAGAACCTGTCTCTGTTGTGTTGTAGGGTGTTGTAGGGTGTTTGTGCAACCTGAGCTGCTTAGACTCTGAGTCTGGTGATGTGAGAAAGGTTGTCACCCTCTAAGAAATGCAATGGGAGTCATATTGGCCTTTTAAAAAATTATTTTAAACTTCTGGGTTTTTTTAAAAGGTATATTAATGGGGTGGAAAAGAATGAGGGGTAAAGGAGAAGGAAAAGCTGGTGATTTTAAACATGTGGTAAGTGTTAACCGGCCTTCCTCACCAGCAGGGCTTTACAAGAAAAGAATCCTCTGCTAGTTTCCTAGGGGATGGATTAAAGCATTAATTAATGGATTTGGAAGTAACTCTATCCTGTAGCTGTGAATATGGATCGCAGTTACAGAAGGAGAGAGCAAAGGGAAGAACTTCTCAGGTTTAATCTTCTATGTTTTGATTCATAAATCCATGTCTATTAATCTGTGGGAATCTACTTTGGAAATGGAATGGAATGAACTGTGTTTTTTGAAGTGTTAAATCTGATTTGAACAGCAGAAAGTGGTGGAAAGTCTGCAGCTGGCAAAAGGAGATGGCTTTGCTTTACTGTCATGAGGACTAACAGCTATGCTGGGTGTGATGCTGCAAGAGGGCAAGGTGGGACCATCTACTCAGAATTAAAGCAAGGGGTGAAGGGAGAAGAGTATTTTTAATCATGTTTCATCTGAGGAGTGTGTTCATTGCCTCAAGAGAGATTTTGAGATTTTGTCTGGATTTGAACTGGAGCAAGAAACAGTTTTTCTCAAACTTTGGGTCTGACTTGCATCCAAAGCACATTTGGATGGATGCCCCACCTGAATTGTTAAGGACTTGGAAGACATGTTTCAGTCTTGGCCTATTTCTGATTCAAATACATCCTTCTGTGATGAAGCAGAAATATTTTTTTCAGAAAGATTCGGAAAGAGACAGGAAGAGTTTATAATCTCAAGGGATGAAGTTAAGAGATGATTTTGAAAGCTTTTTAAACCTGATCTACCTTTGGTGGGCAGCTTGCTAAGGCTTAACTGTTGCGCAGGTTCATTTAAACTCACAGTCATATGTGGTATGGTGAAAACTCTACCATGGATATAGGGAAACATGAGTATGAACACAGCCTATGCCTGATATCTTAAAAAAATCTGACAGTGCATTCTCCACACGAAATGGTTCTTCCTCTGATTACGTGTTTCCTGCTCTTCCACATTTCATTTCTTGAAGCAATTTCTTAATGAGTCAGCTGAAGATTTCTCAGGCATGGGAAAACATGGGAAATTTGGTGAACTGGCTAACGTTTACCTCTGATATCTGTTTTGATATCAATTATGATATCAATTCCAATTAAGCTGGTCAGGGTGCGTTAGTAAGTCTCCAGTTCATGGCTAAATACTACATAGAGAGATGGCATAAGGCTAAATTCAAGATTATCCAAAGTAATTAGGACAGAAAATTATTTAATTTGCCTTGCTGGAAATAGTCTGACTTATTACTGAAACAATGCCAGCCTTAGTTCAGTTCTCTCTGTAGTTCCAGGCAGAAGAAAGCCTTTTATAGCAGATTGTAATCTTTAATAAGGCGCATTATGCAAGTGTGTAAATTGGGATGAGGAAAGAAGAAATAGTAGGGACTTAACATGCTTGCAGTTAAAAGGCCAAAAGTACAAATGATCAATGTAGAAAAATTACAAATGATGGACAGTAGGCTCTGACATTAAAGATTGGCATCTTAGAATATGCTATATGTCCTATATGTCCTATACTATCAAGTTAACTTACATTGAGACATCCATGTCCATGTTTTGTACCTTCATTTGTACCTTCATAGCCACATTCAGCAGTGTCAGATTGACTTGCCAGGACAAATGAAAATGGTATCTGCTAAACTTTATTAGACTATAGTGATTTGGCCATACTGTGTAGGATGATCTTGGAATGTAGCAATTTCTGCACTAAGGAAAAAGATAATTTTTTTCACCTTAATTTATGAAATTTAGCAGCATTTCTTCACATAAAATGTATGCTGAGTTGGATCTAGAACAAGCCCGTAACTTTTAATTTGAAAAAAAACCAAACCACTTTGTGTTTATCAGAGGTGCTTCATACATCCAGTAATCATGAGAAACCATCACAAAAAAAATATAATGAAAAGCAAAAGTTCTACTGCAAAGTTCCAGACTTTCCACTGTCTTTTTTCTTACTTTTGTGATGACCACAGTTTTTCATGATCAATCATATGCATTAGTATTACTCTTAATTATAGTATTTATCTTTGTCTCAAGTTCTTCCAGAGTGATAGAGATCTTTCTCCCCCTCCTCCCATGTGAAAAATTAAATTTAAATCTATGGATGTGAGAGACAGCTTCATGCAGAGTTCCTGTCCTCTCTCACTCCACTGCAGCTCTTCATACCTTGGTCACAGCTGTCCACAGTAATTTCCAGGCTTTGGACCAGATCCAAAAATGAGACAGTGAATTTCTCAACTACTTTAAATAGCTGTTTCATATGTATGGTACCTCTTTTTTTTTTTTTTACAACTTGAAAGCTGCCTTTTAAAACCAAGCCCAAACATGTCCAATTATATCACCGGAAAAGCTGAGGCCTGGTTATGCCCATGGCAAATTACTGGCTGTGGTTCCACAAGATGTAGGTGCACCAATTTATCTTCTTTAGGAATCTGTCTTCCTGCACATCTGAGTTAAACCTCTGGACCACTTGGTGCTTTGAAATCGAACCATCTTTCCTTACAGTTGGTATTTCTGACCTTTAAGACTGAAATCCTGAATGCTCCCTGTTGTTGGCACTGAGCAGTGCCAAAGTACTCCAGGCAGTAATTTGCTGAACCACTTCTGTGCCTTCCTAAAGCTATTTTCCTTTTGTAATTAAAAAAGCCTTCAAAGGAGATAGCTAGAAGGGAAGTGTAGGACAGAGCAGTCTCATCCAGGTTTAAGTGTTGGTTTTTTTTTAAGTGAGGGAAAGGTTCTGGGAAAACTTTGATTTCTACAAAAGCAATAAAAAAGTGACATTTTATGAAAAATTTATGTAACTCATACTGAACAAGGTGCTATATTTAATAAGGAAAACAATTCCTATAGATAGCACAACTTGATGCTCTCTGTGAAGTCCTTGTTACCTACATTCCATTGCATTGCTTGATTTCCTTCTTCTCGGGAAAGAAGAAGGATGCGACCAAGCTTCCTGTGATATCCCAGTGGGCCTATTTAGCAGATATGCTCACGCACAGCATTCTGATAACTGGTTTTGCTTGGTGTGTGCTTTGCTGCTGAGACTGCATGTTGTTTTCCTCAGGGAGGAAGTATCTAAAGTATTCTAATCTCTTCTATAATTGTTTTTGAATGAGGAATGCTGTGTGAGAGGTGATCTCCCAGGGCTTTGATCTCTGTGGGCTGATGGCACAGGTAGGTGCAGTCAACGTTGTGTTTAATCAAGCTCCACAATTTCAAGGGAATGAAGGTTTTTTGAAATGAGGCCATTTTAAAGTGCTTAAATAGGGATTTATCAATACCAGAAGTGGGACTACAGAAAGGCAGGGATAGGATTTTTAATAGGATAGGTGATGGTAGAACTAGGATTAATGGATGCAAATTGGAAGAGGAGAGATTTAGGCTGGACATACAAAAGAAGTTCTTTCCTGTGAGGATGGTGAGACATGGGAACAGGTTGCCCAGTTATAGATGCCTCCCCCCTGGAGGTATTTACGGGCAGGCTGGATGAGGCATTGAGCAACCTGGGGTAGTGGGAAGTGACCCTGCCTATGTCAGGGGGTTGGAACTAGGTGATCTTTAAGGTCCTTTCCAGCCCAAACCATTCTATGGTTCTATGATTCGCTGAACCAAATTTGCACACACACAACTGGGTGTTCCAGTTCTGGTTTAACTGGAGGGAATAGTGTTTGCTTTGTTTTCCTCACAAGATACAAGAGGAATTTAAGCCATTGCCCCTTCTGGAGAGGCAAGGGGTGCTGAGGGCACCAGCTCACCAGCAGAAAGAGCAGAGCAGGGATGTATACAAGGGCTCTCTCCTTTTCTCCCTGAATGAGCCCTTCTAACTTAAAGTGCTCCTTGTTGTTTCTTGAGGCAAACCTTTGCTCAGATGGAATGTTATATTTCTTGTGGTAATCTAAATCTTCTATGTCTTCCCTGCACAGTCTCATTGATATCTAATTTTTATGGCCCCCTAAGCATTATTTACTTGTTTACTCCAGGCCTGTCATTTGGAATAAATGTCCCAATTTATCCCAAGCCCTGCTTACACTAAGGAAGTTCAGTTAACTGACACTAAATGAACCTGGGTCATCCTCCATTAGTCTCTGTAGTTGGACAAAGCTTTCTAAAGATTTCTGCTCTACCTCTTTTTTTTTTTTAACTCTTACTTTGATATTTAAATGCTCTTTACTTGGTCTAGAATGGGTGTTTTCACTCTGTCCCCTGAGGCCCCTCATGAAAATAAGATGTTGCATCCTAGAATATCCTGTTAAGTGAAACTGCCTGAATAAAACACAGCTTGGTGTTTGATTTCAATAGCTGTGTGTGCAGTGGTGGGGAACATGGGTCCCTCAGAACTCACATGCTCCTTTACCTTCTCCTTTGGTCATGATGAAACAGATGAAAACTTCCTTTTATTTTTAATTACCTGTCCCTTGCTTTACTGTAGTTTGAAAGGAGATTTCAGAAAGGCATTGAATAAATGATATTAAGAGGAGATTATAGTAAAGCACTCGTATGGAGCATCTGAGCTATTAGCAGAAGAAGTAGGAGAGCCCCTGCTTGGTGTCACCATGCGATGCACCAGCAGTGCAGCATTGCTGGAGATTGGTGCAGGAATTTCTTCTCTCCCCTCTTGGTTATTTTGCCTTTTGGTTCCCAAGGTCCAGTTCATAGAATCATAGAACTACAGAGTTTGATGGACCTTCAAAGGCCACCTAGTCTAACCCCCCTGCAGTAAGCAGGGATGTCCTGTACTAGATCAGGTTGCTCAGAGCCTCAGCAAGCCTGGCCTTGAATGTCTCCAGGGATGGGGCCTCCACCACATCTCTGGGCAACCTGTTCCAGTGCCTCACCACCCTCATGGGGAAGAAAGTGTACTGATGATGCCTTCCACTGTCGAAGTCACAAGCAGCTGAGAAACATCTGCTTCTTAAGTGTACCCTGCAGATATGTATATAAAAAGAAGAAAAAAAAAAAAAAAAAGAGACCCAGGAGCATGGGAGGAACACAGGAACTGAACTGGAAGCTCATTTCAAGTCTGATTTATGGCTAATTTGTGCCTCAAGGTATTTTGATAAGTTCTGTTCCTTCCATCCTGACTGCAAACGCACCAGCTCTTTCTCCACTACTCCCAGCCTCCAACTATAGGGAAAGTTTGCCTCAGACTTAGGAGAGTATGATGAAAGAGGGAGGGATTTTTCACTCTCCAGTTGTCCATTTGCTTCTTGGCTTTATGTGCAAGTTTGTTTATTTTTCCCCTTGTTGCACTGAGATTTGCAGGCAGTTTCTCATCCCAGTTCTTCCTTCTATGATCCTCCTCCAAAATAAAACCCCAAAACTATGCTTTTTTTCCTTATGCTTATTTGTAATACAATTGTCAGAACTTAATTAATCCACGTGAATCACAAACTGAGATTTCACAACCTCAAGCGTTACCTATTTCATTTTACCTTCTGAGGCTTCAACCTCGAGATGTTTTTCTTCACTTCTGAATTTTGAAATAATCTCTTCTGGGACCAAGTACTGCACATCCCAGTGCTGACATCCAGACCCTATAGATTACTCGCACTGCACAGAATGTTCTCTTGGGTTCTGTGCCGTGTCATCCTCCAGCGTCATGCACGGAACTCAGCTTTGCTCTGCACAGAGCAGATTTCCCAGCAAACAGAATTTCTGAAGAAAAAGAACTTCTGAAACTGGATTAGCCAAAACTGAAGCTGGGCCTGGCTTTTATAAGAAAGCAGTAGAAGGACAGTGTTTACCACTTGCTCTGAATTTTAACTTCTCTGTCAGCTCAGTGACTACTGTGATGGAACTTCACTGAAAATTATTGATTTTAGGAAAGGCTTGTGATTGGATTGGAGGTGGTGCCTGGAGTAATGATACGCTGCAGATAAATCCATCTTGGGTTTGATTGGGGTTTTTTTTAGAACATATATTTGTAGTTTCAGTTACACTTTTCCACTTCAATGGAATACATATTTTAATGTCTTGCTTTGAACAAGTTAAACCTGGATAAAGTTAAAATAGTTAACAAAATTAGTCAGATTACGTTCTTATTGATGTTTCTAAAAATGATTCCCTTCCCCTTATGCCCCCATAGGATACTGATGAAAAGTGTCCCTTACAAAGAGCTTCATCTAAATAACGTTTCCTACTTAAGGATCTTACAGACTTTTACATAAATCACACTTTTTAAGAACATGGAATGAAAGAAGAAGCCTCCTGGGCTGCTATGGGCTGTCACATTGCATGATTTTTTCTCTTGCAGCACCCGTGTGAAGTTGTCACTTCTGTGATCTTCATTTCACAAACCAGCAGTATGTGGCAACCACACAGCAGGGTCAGTGGCAGGGCTGGGACAAAGCTCCAGTTTTGGGTTGCACTTATTCTGTGCAGAGTGTTCACCACATGTCAAAGTCACCACAGCAGTTCTGCAATGTTCCCTGATCAAAAGTGTGTTTTGACTGTGGAGATTACAAATGGCATGGGATTTAATTCTGACAAATATCTTTTTTCTGAAGCAAACTGAACAGTTCAGCTGAAATTCACTTTTTGATCTCTATATTTACCTTAGATAATTTTGATCTGAAATCTTCAGTATTTTAGGATGAATTGATCAGAAGGTACCAACTCCCTGCAATGCACTAATGAAAATGGGCAGTAACTATTGTGGAAGTGAAAATACTACATGAACATAAAGAGCTTTAGAGCCCATTTTACAATCTTGTGTCTGTTGAAGAAGCCCGGTGAGTTGGAGAGTGGAGTTGTGTCTCATAGACATGAAACCACAAAGTCTTTACGAGCTTCCTGCAGTAACTGAAGCCCTCTACTTCCAGCACTGTGTTGATTTTGCAAACTCTGCATTGCAAGAGACTTAACAGAAAGTGAAGATTAAATAAAAGTGGCATCAATTCTCCTTGCAGGTAACTCATCACCAAATAAATGGCAAAGAATAAACATCCAAAAGCAAAGGAAGTGCTGACAAACATCAAGGAAAACTGCAGAGAATGACAATCAACACGCAGTAATAATTACTGGTGTCCTTTCAAGCCAAGAGAATTGCTTCTTAATTAGGATGCTGCCTCTTGGGGTGGGGATAATTAAGAAATTTAAGTGCAAAAGAAGGGGGAGATGAAAATCTTTTGTAGTTTATTGGTTCATTACCAGAGCTTTTGGAAAAGAGCTGAAAATTATAATAAATTTTTGTGGAGCATTCATTAAGTAATTTTTCAGATCAGCTTCTTTTCTGGAGCCAGTTTACCAGCATGTATGTGCTGGTTTAACTGTTGGTGGAGCTCCTGCAGGGTTATCACCCCCTCTTTGTGACTTCAGGTGGATTGCTAACCACTCAGCACAACACTCAAGTATCATGGAGCAAGCCAGAGGAATTTCTTCAGTTTCCATAGGTATGAATGTTGACATTGGACCTGATTTTAGGAAGTGTAAAGGTCTCCGAAATCCTATAACCATTAATGGAAAAAAAAAATTCTTTTCCTGCAGATGGACTCTCTCCTCTGGAGCTGCATGCAGCTGATTCAAAGCAGAAAGAAATGTGTTTGTTCTCCAGTGTTCTTATATTAACAGTAAAATGCCATTCCAGGTGTCATGACCCTCATTTGCCTGATAGCAGGATAAAGATGTGATGAAAACCATTGGTCTTAAAATTCAGCTGGATAAGATGGAAGTGGTAATTAGGAGTGATAGGTGTGGTCAGCAGGTGGGAAGAATTAGAGTAATTAAAAACTCTGGAGAGTATTTATTTGCCTTTTGTGGGCTGGTTAAAAAGCAAGTTTTACAGAATAGTTTAGAACAGGTGGAATTTCAGTTATCAATACTACAGATGGCGTGAGAAAAAGCGATCAGTTTGCTTGCCTTTAAAATCCACAGGAAAAGGTGCCTTCTCTTAGACTGAGAACGCATTTCCAGTCTGTCTCAAATAGAAAAAAAAAATAAAAAAGTAATTTTCTTGAAGTGCAGTGCTAAAATTTGGCTTTCTTATTGCTCTTTAACTGTAGCCCAGGTGTGTGTTTCTCACTGTATCAAAATGGCTTACAAAATACTGTACAGTTTATGATAGAATGGTTTGGGTTGNCAGTGCTAAAATTTGGCTTTCTTATTGCTCTTTAACTGTAGCCCAGGTGTGTGTTTCTCACTGTATCAAAATGGCTTATAAAATACTGTACAGTTTTTGATTGGAAGGGACCTTAAAGACCATCTAGTTCCAACGCCCCTGCCATGGTCAGGGACACCTCCCACTACACCAGGTTGCTCTGTGCCTCATCCATCCTGGCCTTAAACACCTCCAGGGATTGAGGGGGCATCCACAGCCTCTCTGGGCAACCTTTTTCAGTGTCTCACCACCCTCACAGGAAAGAACTACCCCCTTCCAATTTACATCCATTACTCCTAGTCCTGCCATCCTGTACCCTATGAAAAAGTCCTACTCCTGCTTTTCTGTAGGATCCCTTCAGGTATTGATAAGCTACTGTGTGGTTCCCCTCTGAGCCTCCTCTTCTCCAGGCTGAACAACCCCAACTCCTTCAGCCTGTTCCCATAAGGGAGGTTCTTCAGTCCTCAGATCATCTTCTTGGCCCTCCTCTGGAACTGCTCCAACAGCTCAATGTCCTTATATTAGGGCTCCAGAACGCCCATTGGGGTGTCACCAGACCGGAGTAGAGGTTGTCTGTTTTCTCTTAAATATTAACCAAGGAACTCTCAAGGGCTAACAAAACAGCATTAAAACATCACCAGAGTCTGGCTATGTAACACACAACTCTTTAAGCTCAGCAAAAGCAATATTTAAAATGAGGAGTGTGATAATTTATTTCAGATTTAGGATGAGAATGGGAGACAGCCTGTAAATGCAGATGTGTCAATATCAAGATGTTTATTGACTATGAAAGTGTTTGTGAAGTACATGTGGGAGAACTATGATGGAAGACTGTCACATACTTGTTAATGTGTACATAAGCAACTGGCACTGGAAATTCTAGGGCATATGCAATGAATTATCCCAGTGACCTAAATAACTTGCTGTCAGAATGCTTCTTTTACGTTTTTTCTAAGAGTCTGTAGTAAATCTTCCAAGTGTTTCACTGAGATTTGCTCTTCAATCCTTACACTACTTACCCCTTAAGGTTGTAATCTTGAATTTAAGATAAGGTGTCATGGAAAAAAGGCATGTTTCACTCACAGGCAAGAAAGGTGCTCCTGACACTTCCCAAACTTCATGGGGAAAGATGTGAGAGTCGTGATACTTTGTATTTAAACTCCATTAAACATACATACGTGGCACTATTAACAGGGTGTTTTATGGGGGAGGGGAAAACCTGTTAAATTTTTGGGTTCAGTTATTCAGATTCTCTTTCAATTTCTTCACCCTGTGGATACATTTTCTGTGTATTTTCAAATTGTTGTTTACATATTGTGAGGGCTAAAATTAGCTTGTTTATTTGAATTTTTTGGTATAAGCTCACTGTGTGTATTTGTGTAACATATTTGTGTATGTTGATGTGGGTTTAAAGGCAAGAACTGGAACTTGATCTTCTGAGACTTCTGATGAAACCAGGAGAGTAAGTGTGCAGTTGCTTACAATTAAAACAACAACAGATTTAAAATACTGCTATAAATAGGAATTGATTTTAGGCCTGGGAGTCTATTAGGTTCCCTCTGTATCAAACCCTGCTCCCACTGGTTGATGCTGAGTTCCTCAAAATGTGAATGTAGTTCAAATAATCAGTAAGGATTATGGGAGAGTTCCTTCATCATGATCCCCACAAGGGGTTTCCAAACACACCTCAGTCTCAGTGCTGCTTCATGCACACAGGGTCCTGCCAAGTATCCCAGAGCTGTGTATGAGCGCATTGATGAATGGTGGCACTTCTCAGCCTGCCAGCACCAAGTTCTCATTCGTTAGCTGTGGATGGACAATACACAAAATGTCCCACCATATTATCTTGTTTAAATATTTAATGAGCTAAACTATCTCTTTGCTTATAAGTGTTTCTGTTTGCATTGTGAGCTCAAGGTGGGAATTCAGTCCCACGTAGAATTCACCTGCCAATCTAGCTGTTATTTCAACATCCTACCTGTAAGTACATATACCAAAAAACTCTCTTTATGATATATCATAAAAAATGAATCAGTCTCCATCGAAGACTGGAAAGGCTTCATGAAGAGAGTGGAATGCGATTTTTTTTTTGCACAGCTTTAGGAGCTTCTCATAGTCTGAGGTTCCATCATGGTCTTAATGACATGGATGAGGGAATTGAGTGCACCCTCAACAAGGTTGCTGATGACACCAAGCTGAGTGGTGCAGTTGATACGGTGGAAGGAAGGGATGCCATTCAGAGGGACCTCGACAGACTGGAGAGCTGGGCTCAGGTGAACCTAATGAAGTTCAACACAGCAAAGTGCAAGGTTATGCACTTGGGCCGGAAGAA
>VZTY01015477.1:49769-64543 GCA_013400935.1 Turnix velox
GCCCACCTCTCAAGCCTGTCAAGGTCCCTCTGGATGGCATCCCTTCCTTCTGGTGAATCAACTGCACCACACAGCTTGGTGTCATCTGCAAACTTGCTGAGGCTGCACTCAATCCCACTGTCCATATCTCCTACAAAGATGTTCAATAGCACTAGTTCTGATCCATGAGGAACACCACTCGTCACTGGTTTCCACTTGGACAATGAGCCATTGACTGCCATTTGAGTGCGACCATTCAACCAGCTCCTTATCCAGCAAGTGGTCCATCCATCAAACCCATTCTTTTCCAGTTTGGTGACTGACCAGGATGTCATGTGGGACATTCTGTGAATGCACCACTGATCCTGCAGAGAATAATTGTGTATCAGATTTTTAACCCTTTTATCTTCAAACTCCAATTTATTTTTGTCATTGCTGTGAATAAGTTTTGTACATGTCCAGTTTGTCAGGTAAGTGCCTACTTGATTCAGCTAAGTGTGTGTTTTGCTGCCTTCTGAGACTTTTTTTTCAAATGAGTGCATGTTGCCATTCATGGTATCAAATTGAGAAGCTGGTTGTGAAACCTGAGTCCAGCTTAACTTGGTTCAGAGAATGTTCTTTGTATTATTTGTAAAATTATCTATGTGTTTTCAATATTGCATAAAAGCTGCTAATAATAACTCAGGAAAGCTTTTGAAAAGAAGTCCTGAATCACGTGTAAACACACTGTAAATGAATACCAATTTCTTAGAGCAGCCCTTGCCACTTCTAGGTTCCCATCTTGTGTAAAGGCTTGAAATTTGCATTAATTTCATATGGACAGGCACAAATACAAGCTACAGTATGAATTACAGAGTTTATTCCCTACGTTAGCTCAATATACAGAATGAAAGAGATGTTTCCAGTGTACTCTGAATTGCAGAAAGCAGCAGAGGGAAGCTCTTAGCTGCTAAATCCAGCATGGAGTTCTCCTGAACTCAATTTAGGTCTGTTGCCCTCAAGAAAAGGTATGATTGCAGCTTGTGTGGCTGCACGCACTGACTTTAAAATAACTGAGTTTCGTGCAGGTAATCGATTGCTGAGGCAGCAAGAATTTGATGGAAAGACTCTAACATTCCCAACCAATCTGTAACTACAGCCTCGCTCCTCCCAAGCCCCTCTGCTTCTGATAAGCCAGAGCTGAGTTTGATGGAGAAATACATACCCAAGAAGTCTATTTTAAACTTAATCTCAGCCTGCCTAGGCGGTGGGCACAATGTTAGGAAGCAGACAGCCAATCTGTAGAATGTAGAGAAAGTTTCACGCACTAAATCCAATACCTCAGAAAATGAGAATTGGTTAAAAATCCTCAGATTTGTTGTTTAATTTCTCATTATGTTTGGGTTTATATCTGCTGCTTCCTCTGAGCTCCAAAGATTGCATGAAAGTTCAAACATTTCTTTGCAACCACAACAGCTAGAGTTGTTTTGTTTTAAGTGTAGGGAGAGAATCTCAGGGAGTTATGCTCCTGCCAGAGCAGGCATTAATAGAAACACCTGCTGGTATCATAACAGTGATGAAATTTGAAATGTGCTCTTTCCTCTAAGCATGAATTGCTTGAACTTTATAGTGGAAGAAAAAAAGACTTCACTGAGATAGAAGAGATTGTGGCTGTGTAAGGATAAACCATTAATTTTGCTGTCTGTCATTTTTTGTCAACTACAGTGTTCTGTCATCTCAAATTACAAGTTGCAAATCTTGTGTTCAGGTTGGAGCTTAACTTTGGATACAAGTTGAAGGAGGGAAGATTTAGGTTGGATATTAGGGGGAAGTTCTTTACTAGGAGGGTGGTTAGGTCCTGGAACAGGCTGCCGAGGGAGGTTGTGGATGCCCCGTCCTTGGAGGTGTTCAAGAGCAGGCTGGACGAGGCCCTGGGCAACCTCATCTAGTAGATGTGTTTTGTTAGGTGGCCCTGCTAGACAGGGGGGTTGGAGTTACATGATCCTTGGGGTCCCTTCCAACCCAGGTCTTCTGTGATTCTGTGATTCTGTGATTTGAGCTGAGACTCAACAAGTAAATGTGTTCTTTGCAGTGAGTTTGCAGGAGCTTATGACGGGTAATTCCAATGTTAAACAAAGCTATGAAATGCAGTGTGATTCCAGAACTTAGCATGCAGAGGAGCAGAAGGTGAGTCACAGTGATGATACATAGCATTGAGGGGTGACCTTACTAATGTCTATAAATATGTAAAGGCTGAGTGTCAGGAGGATGAAGCCAGGCTCTTCTCAGTGACATGCAATGGTAGGTCAAGGGGCAATAGGTGCTGGAACACAGGAGGTTCCACATAAATGCAAGAAAAAACTTCCTCCCTGTGAGGGTTACAGAACACTGGCACAGGCTGTCCAGAGAGGGTATGGGGTCTCCTTCTCTGGAGACATTCAAACACCTTCCTGTGTGATCTGATCAAGGTGTACCTGCTCTAACAGGGGGATGGACTAGGTGATCTTTTGAGGTCCCTTCCAATCTCTGATATTCTGTGATTTCCACAGATCTCTGCCTTATCTGAGCCTCTGGAAGATTGAACTGTTTGTATGGAAGTGTGGGAACTAAGTGAAATTGTGTTCTTGGACCCTGCAGAAAGATGAAGATGACTACAAACATGTCTCATTTGTGATGGTTAATGAGTAAGCATAGGCCTTTGTTCTTACTCATATTTTGAAAGAAAAAGCTTGGTTTTCCTCAATCCCATCAACACTCCCCATTACTGTTAGGAGTGCCCTGGAGCTTTGCTGTTAATGCAGGTTGCAGTGGCTTTTCTGTATTATGTTACCCAAATATTCCATTGCTCACCATGCATTATTCTTTCTCAGTTTCTTCTTATACTACTTCTCCCAACTTCTCTTAGTTAGCATCAAAGCTTTTTAGGCACTGGATAATATGTTTTCTTTTTCTAACTCACCATTTGCTTCAGCAGGATGGGGTTTGTGTTCGTTGTGTTATTTTAAAGATATTTTCTTGGCATAATGACTGATTTGCAAGAAGTTGAGAAGAAACAAAAAAGCCCAATATTAAATTTGGTTTAATTTCTTGGCAGTGTGCAGAATCATTTCCCTAGTCCCTCTAGTTAACAGTGCAGAATTTCAGCTTATTCCCAAGCTATCAACATTCTTGAGTCTTTTTGGGGCTGAAAACCTGTTTCTCGTGATCCATGTCATTTGGACAGGGCCAGAAGTGCCTGTGGAGGTTGCTCCATGCATTTGTGGTTGCTCTGACTAATGGATGTTCACAGCCCCCTTCCTAATGGGATGTTTTGCTTATTCATAAAACTTCATCATTGCCAATTTCTGAAGGAATTTCTTGGTCTACGTGCAGTGTTGTACCCAGAGACATGAATTTGGGAGGCCTGATAATAAGTCTCAGCACTGAGGATTGTTATGTCTTCCTCACCAATATGTCTAAATAATGGTTCATAATTAACTCTGGCAATTTCTCTTGTCCAAGGAAAATTCATCATTTTGTAATTCTCTGGGGCTTTTGCCAGCTTTCCCACGAGGAATGCTTGGACTGTGTGTAAAGAGGTTACAAGGCCAGCTATAACAGCCAGCAGATGATTCCTCCAATTAGTGTGTAGCAAGTGTGGTGTCTGTCCTTATTGGGAGGATGCCTTTTCCACTCTGGCAGTGGGGCAATCACCAGAGAGTCCCCATTCATAGTAAATAGCGTTTGTGGTGGGAAATGAAGTGATGAGATTTGGGTTGGAAGTGATCTCAAAGATCATCTAGTTCCAACCCCCATGCCAAACCTTCTCTTCTCCAGGCTGAACAACCCAAACTCATTCATTCTGTCCTCATAAGGGAGGTGCTCCAGCCCTCTCATCTTTGTGTCCCTCCTCTGGACCTGCTCCAACAGCTCAATGTCTATACTGAGGGCTCCAGAACTGGACACAGTAACTCCAGTTGGAGTCTCACCCGAGCCAAGTAGAGGGGCAAAATCACCTCCCTTGTCCTGCTGGTCATACTTCTCTTGATGCAGCCCAGGATTCAGTTGGCCTCCAGGGCTGCATTCAAGCCACTCTCCACCCAGCCTGTATCTGTGCTTGGTGCAGGACCTTGCACTTGGTCTTACTGAGCTTGATGAGGTTGGCATGGGCCCATCTGTGAAGCCTGTCAAGGTTCCTCTAATCTTCTTCTTTGTTGAATGCATAACTCTTGAAAATTTAGCAGTGTTTCATGTTGGGATTTTCCTTGAAGACTAGGCCCTAAATGAAATTCCCAATGTGGTAGGAGTTTGCTTCCCATCTTTCTTACCTAGTTGTGGTTGTGACATACACTATTTGCCACCTGTAGAGGAGTCCTGTTGATATTCCAATCCCTGCATTGTGAATGGAATGGGTAAGTAATTTCAGCATTCTGGAGGAGAAATATCAGGAGCTCTATTGTAGAGACACTGACCTCAAAGTGAGAAGAAAGTGTTTCTTAGGATGATTCTTAAGAGCTGTATGTTTCCATCTGGCCTGCATTTTTCCCAGGCTTGCTCCTGCAAAATGGAGTTCCCAAGGCACACCAACCCCACACATTTTCAGGAGGATGGGTTGAAAAGAAGAAGGGTTGTAAAGTTTTGATTCCCCTTCCTCAAAATCACCATTCCAGGAAAATGCTGGACCCATGATGTGGTCTGGGATGGAAAATCTTATGCTCCTGGGTCATACACAGAGGATTTGTGAGTCACATGGAATTAAACATCACTTGCTGAACTCCAAGCTTGGAAAAGACTAATCTTCTATTAATTTATGTAAACAGGAAACTCTGTTCAGCCATTCAGATGTTCTCAAGCTGCACACTTTACGCTCTTATAATGTTTGCTTTCCCTAGAGAATGGCAGATTTTGTCAGCACACCAGCCCTATTTTGTATTTCATACCTGTTGCATTGACTTTGCCTGCATGCGTTATTCTTCTGCCTACGTTTGCATTATTTTATCTATGAATTTGAAAACTATGTGCATCTGTAAAAACAAAGTGTAATATATGTCAGTGGTATGCTACTGTATTCATTTGAATTAATGTCCCTTAAAGTGCTGCAGACTTCATGTCTTGCAGGATGTTAGAGCTCTGTGCACTGAGAGAAAACAAATTCTGTTTTTAGAAAGGCCGATTTGTAGCTGGCTCTGGGTTCATTTAATTTTGGTGGTGCAGTGAGAGAAAAAATAGTGGTAAAACCTTAGATTATCAGTCTGAATTCACAGACTGTACAGTCTTGTTTTTGTTGCCTCTCTACCAACAGGAATTCTGTGTGTTCGCATTCTTGATCCTTCTCCTCTTCCTTGAGGAAACACAGCTGTGGAGCAGGAGGCGTGGTTGTAGGCATTTCTGAGGGTTGCAGGGAAATTGGGCTGCACTGTATGCAAATGAGATTGAATCGTTTTGGCCTGTCAGGAATAAGTGCTTTAAGTGCTTTATCTTAGCAGTTAACATCTGTTTTCCCATTTGTCACTTTTTTCTGCCCCCAAAATGGCCAAAGTTAAATGTCCCAGTCATAGGTACATAAAGATTAATAGCAGGCTTAGTCATCCCAGTTTGAAGCTATGAGTTGCTTTTTGCCCCAAAATATGATGATTTATTTACTTAGTTTAATAGCTTTAAGGTTTAACAGTGCTTGAAGGTTGCTTTATTTGAAGGACCAAAAAATTTGGTTTAAACTAACTTAGCTAGGACCTATCAATCCTCTGTCAGAATGGTCTTGTCTGGCAGTAATGTAGCTGTAGTTGCTGCATCTTCATCCTCTGGATAGGACTAAGTTATGATGAACAGGTGAACATATTCCTGACTTTTCCTCAAACTTCTCCATGCACCTGAAACATCTTTCACATATTTTTTTTCCCCTTACACATATTTTGAGATCTCCTTTCATGGTTGGTTCCCACAATCCTGTTTTTAAACGAGTTACATCAATATGTGAATGCTGCAGTGGAGTGGTCTTCTTGTGACACCTCATGCTGCCCAATGCCCACTGTCCTACCTGTGGAGGCGCCCTGAGAGGCCTGGTTAACCCAGGAGAGGGAGACATAGCTCAGTCACAAATTAGAACATGCAATTTTACTTTTTTTCTGAATAATCTGGTTTACAAAAAATGCTGTGAATTATCTCAAATGTGGCTATTTGCCATAAATAGGATCACATCAGTCTCTAGCCTCTGTGCTTGGGATGACAAATAAGAGGCTTCTCAGGAACAGAAGCCTTACCCAAAACTCATTCCTTGAGAGCAGACAAGACCTTCATCTCAGGTGTGTGAAGGTTTCCAGGGAAACTCGTGTTGTGTAATAATAACTGTTTGTTACTTACAGATGGACATTCCCTCTGTGTGAATAAATAAGTTATAGAGTCTAATAACGTCCAGAGATGTGTGTGTTGGAGAGGGAGCAGTAACAGCAGAGAGTATTAACCTCAAGTTGTGAGTGAGAGGGCCAGTACATCCCATGAGCTGTGTGATACACATATGGGATCCTGTATGTGGTTTCAATTTACACGGTAATTGTCTTATTTTTGTATTTTTGTGCTTTCTCTCTTTTTTGCTTTCCATCATTGTCTTCTAAAGTTCCTGGAAGAAGGTAGACAAACTGTTTTCTTTGGAATCAACAGCAATACCAGGTTGAGTTTGTTTTGCTTTTGGCATTCTGCTGGTGCTTTGGATTTCGATTTCCTTTACTAATCTATTTATATATGTAGATATTAAAATAAATCAGAATATATTTTGTCTGTCCCTGTTCATCTTTAAAACAATGTGCAGCTGTTGAACTGTGTCAATGTTGACTTGCCACGGGTCATTCTTGCTGTCTGGGTTCTATTGTTGCACCCAGGCAATAGCTCTCTCAGAGAACACTGCAATGGTCTTGGTTCTCTCCCCCTCTCCTTTAAAACAGGAGGAATAGTAAGGAACAATTACAGACATATATAGTGAGGAATCACAGAATAGCAGGGGTTGGAAAAAACCTTTGGAGATTATCTAGTCCATCCTCCTGCCAGAGCAGGGTCATTCAGAGCAGGTTGAACAGGAACACATATGGTGGGGGGGATTGGAATCTCTTCAGAGAAGGAGACCCCACAGCTTGTTCCACTGGTGTCTCACCCTCAAAGTAAAGTAGTTTTCCCTCATGTTCAGGTGGAATTTCCTGTGTTCTGGTTTGTGCCCATTGCCCCTTGTCCTTGGGCACCACTGAAGAAATGAACTTTAAATGGAGTACTTGCCCTTACATGGTCATTTTTCATCACCTTATGTTTTCCCGTTTCTAAAAATCCACTGTTGTCACTGGTTAGCAAACCACTTGTGGTACTTTGGTGAGACCCTGTTCTCCCCCTTGCTGCTCAAGCCTTTTCTGTTGGACACTTTTTTGCTCATTAGTGTGGCATTTTCTCTCCCCTCTTCTCCCCTTCCCATCTTGTCTTTTCTCCCCTTGGTCTTTTGAGCCACAAGCCTTCCTGTTCCATCTTTCTTCTTGCTCACAGCCAATAGAGGATTTATCTTGAGCAATTTTCACCCACAGGTCTGCTGAGACTCCAAGGAAAATGTTTTCCGGAGTGTCCGGCTGACATGGAGTGGACAAAGTAACAGGGACCAGTAACAGGGACCTGTTTTAATTCTGCTCCTTTATCTGCTTCTACAGCCTGACCTTTGTTCAAGAGATGCATAAGCTGTTGGTGGGTCAGAATGTGCTGTGCTCAGGCCATACCGGAGAGGTCACTCTCCAGAATCTTATAGAATCATAGAATCATAGAATAGTTTGGGTTGGAAGGGACCTCAAAGATCATCGAGTTCCAACCCCCCTACCATAGGCAGAGACACCTCCCACTAGATCAGGCTGCTCAGTGCCTTGTCCAGCCTNGTTGTGTAATAATAACTGTTTGTTACTTACAGATGGACATTCCCTCTGTGTGAATAAATAAGTTATAGAGTCTAATAACGTCCAGAGATGTGTGTGTTGGAGAGGGAGCAGTAACAGCAGAGAGTATTAACCTCAAGTTGTGAGTGAGAGGGCCAGTACATCCCATGAGCTGTGTGATACACATATGGGATCCTGTATGTGGTTTCAATTTACACGGTAATTGTCTTATTTTTGTATTTTTGTGCTTTCTCTCTTTTTTGCTTTCCATCATTGTCTTCTAAAGTTCCTGGAAGAAGGTAGACAAACTGTTTTCTTTGGAATCAACAGCAATACCAGGTTGAGTTTGTTTTGCTTTTGGCATTCTGCTGGTGCTTTGGATTTCGATTTCCTTTACTAATCTATTTATATATGTAGATATTAAAATAAATCAGAATATATTTTGTCTGTCCCTGTTCATCTTTAAAACAATGTGCAGCTGTTGAACTGTGTCAATGTTGACTTGCCACGGGTCATTCTTGCTGTCTGGGTTCTATTGTTGCACCCAGGCAATAGCTCTCTCAGAGAACACTGCAATGGTCTTGGTTCTCTCCCCCTCTCCTTTAAAACAGGAGGAATAGTAAGGAACAATTACAGACATATATAGTGAGGAATCACAGAATAGCAGGGGTTGGAAAAAACCTTTGGAGATTATCTAGTCCATCCTCCTGCCAGAGCAGGGTCATTCAGAGCAGGTTGAACAGGAACACATATGGTGGGGGGGATTGGAATCTCTTCAGAGAAGGAGACCCCACAGCTTGTTCCACTGGTGTCTCACCCTCAAAGTAAAGTAGTTTTCCCTCATGTNGAGTCATCAGATGACTCCTCCAGCACATTAGTTATGTTTTGTGGATGCAAATCAGAGGCTGGGACTGTGTAGGGTTGGGGAGGTAACATAGAGGAGGGAACACAGCTGTAGGTCTGTTACTGTTAGATTGAAACTTTGAGTCAGTTTTCACCCTGAAGAGAATGCTTTTTTTCCAACAATGGACCCTAGATTTGCCCCAAAATGTCTATATAAAATTTAGGTTTTCATTGAAAAATGAGAAATGGCAACTTTTTGAGAGAGAACTTGGGTAATGTAAATTATTTATTTGAGAACAAAGGTAATTTAGTTATTTCACATGTTTCTCAGGTAATGGCTGTGGATCCCTTTTCCAGCTTTCCAAAGAACCATCCTTCATCTCTTCTCCTTTGTTTATCCAGTATCTAGGTGTAGAAGCACATTGCCACTCACAGAATCACAGGGATTGGANGGGCACCACTGAAGAAATGAACTTTAAATGGAGTACTTGCCCTTACATGGTCATTTTTCATCACCTTATGTTTTCCCGTTTCTAAAAATCCACTGTTGTCACTGGTTAGCAAACCACTTGTGGTACTTTGGTGAGACCCTGTTCTCCCCCTTGCTGCTCAAGCCTTTTCTGTTGGACACTTTTTTGCTCATTAGTGTGGCATTTTCTCTCCCCTCTTCTCCCCTTCCCATCTTGTCTTTTCTCCCCTTGGTCTTTTGAGCCACAAGCCTTCCTGTTCCATCTTTCTTCTTGCTCACAGCCAATAGAGGATTTATCTTGAGCAATTTTCACCCACAGGTCTGCTGAGACTCCAAGGAAAATGTTTTCCGGAGTGTCCGGCTGACATGGAGTGGACAAAGTAACAGGGACCAGTAACAGGGACCTGTTTTAATTCTGCTCCTTTATCTGCTTCTACAGCCTGACCTTTGTTCAAGAGATGCATAAGCTGTTGGTGGGTCAGAATGTGCTGTGCTCAGGCCATACCGGAGAGGTCACTCTCCAGAATCTTATAGAATCATAGAATCATAGAATAGTTTGGGTTGGAAGGGACCTCAAAGATCATCGAGTTCCAACCCCCCTGCCATAGGCAGAGACACCTCCCACTAAATCAGGCTGCCCAGTGCCATGTCCAGCCTGGTCATGAACACCTCCAGAGTTGGGGTGTCCTCAAAAGGTCATCTGGCCCAATTCCCCTGCTGGAGCAGGAACACAGGAAGGTCACACAGGAAGGCATCCAGGTGGGGTTTGAATGTCTCCATAGAAGGAGACCCTATACCCTCTCTGGACAGCCTATGCCACTGTTCTGGCACCCTCAAAGTGAGGAATTTTTTTTCTTACATTTCTGTGGAACCTCCTGTGTTCCAGCTTGCACCTGTTGCCCCTAGTCCTACCATTGCACATCACTGAGGGGAGCCTGGCTCCAACATCCTGACACTCTCCCTTTACATATTTATAGACACTAATGAGGTCACCCCTCAGCATCCTCCAAGCTAAAGAGACACAACTCTCTCAGCCTTTTCTCATAAGGAGGATGCTCCAGTCCCTTCATCATCTTTGTTACTCTGTGCTGTACCCTCTCCACAGTTCCCTGTTTTTCCTGAACTGAGGAGACCAGAACAGAACACAGTATTTCAGAATGATCCTCTCTGAGCACAGGGTTCTCCCTCTATCCTGATGATCTGAGAGGCCAGAAGGCGCTCTGAGGTACATCACTACCTGCCCCAGGCCCTCTTGTTTATTCTTGAGTAATGCTGAATTTGATTTCTTTCTTTGCTTTCACATATTTCCATGAATTTCCTTGAACTACTAATAAACCCTGGACAGCCTGGCTAAGAGACTGGGAAAGAATCTAAATATTAGATTTGCATTGTGGCTCTCCTTCTTTGTTTGGGGTCCCAGTGTTCCCAGAGCATCAAATGCTTGGCTCCCCAGTGGAGCAGAAGTTTCTTTGCTGATGTAAATNAGTGGAGATAGTAATTTGTAAAGTGGCAGGACCTGTTGCATAACTGAGCATCCAGCACTGTTCTGGCACCCTCAAAGTGAGGAATTTTTTTTCTTACATTTCTGTGGAACCTCCTGTGTTCCAGCTTGCACCTGTTGCCCCTAGTCCTACCATTGCACATCACTGAGGGGAGCCTGGCTCCAACATCCTGACACTCTCCCTTTACATATTTATAGACACTAATGAGGTCACCCCTCAGCATCCTCCAAGCTAAAGAGACACAACTCTCTCAGCCTTTTCTCATAAGGAGGATGCTCCAGTCCCTTCATCATCTTTGTTACTCTGTGCTGTACCCTCTCCACAGTTCCCTGTTTTTCCTGAACTGAGGAGACCAGAACAGAACACAGTATTTCAGAATGATCCTCTCTGAGCACAGGGTTCTCCCTCTATCCTGATGATCTGAGAGGCCAGAAGGCGCTCTGAGGTACATCACTACCTGCCCCAGGCCCTCTTGTTTATTCTTGAGTAATGCTGAATTTGATTTCTTTCTTTGCTTTCACATATTTCCATGAATTTCCTTGAACTACTAATAAACCCTGGACAGCCTGGCTAAGAGACTGGGAAAGAATCTAAATATTAGATTTGCATTGTGGCTCTCCTTCTTTGTTTGGGGTCCCAGTGTTCCCAGAGCATCAAATGCTTGGCTCCCCAGTGGAGCAGAAGTTTCTTTGCTGATGTAAATTCCTGTCCGCTAGTTCTGGATTTTATTCTCAGGGCTGGGACTATGTTGATGCTCTGTAATGTGCTGATTTGCAATTCCCTGACATATCCTAGTTACAGTAATATATTAGGTTTTGTGAAAACAGGTCTCCTAAAATACTGGGGAGATAACACCCCAGATGACTGTTACATGGGAGATCTGAGGCATCTTATTTAATTTAATATCAAACCAAATGGAGTAAGTTTACAGCAGACTGCCAGATTATCCTCCATGGACTACAGCCCGGCTATTTGGCTGCCAATAAACTACATATTTTTGCATTTACTAATGGGGCAGAAGTGTGGTCTCCATGGTGAGTAATACAGATAGCTGCAGCTCTGGTTCATCTTCATTCATCACTATGGTGCTTTCCTCAAGCAAAGGTCAGGGAGTGTATTTTGTGCCCTTGCTGCTGCTGTAGGTTTTAAGTTCATGAATCACCAGAGGGTCTGTGATTGCATCCTGTCAGTGTGGATGTAGAGAATTGCTCTTCCAGGAGTCCGTGTGCCTCTTCCCTGCTGTTTTGGAGGCCAGACTGAAGCAGTGGCTTGGCGTAAGAGGAAGGTCAGGACAGGGAAAGTTTACTCCCTTAGCCTGTGACTCACCAGACCTAAGGCACGTTCTTTCACATGGCAAGGGAAAAGGTCTGTGATCTTCATCCTGAGGTCTGTGATGCCCAGCTGCTGCCGGGAGAGTGACATCTTTTAATTCTGATGGTGATTGTCTTGAAGTAGGTCAGTAGGTCATTTGCAGATATCTTTAGATTCTTCTAAAGGATAGCACTTGTAATCCGGGTGTCGATATGTCATTTAAACCACAAGTAAGGTGACACATTCTGCAGTGTAAAACAATTTCAGATGCAGAACAGGTGGCTGTAATGACTGATCCTTCAAAGCTTTCCTTCAGGGTTCAGTTACATTAAGTTTATTTTAATGAATATGATATTGAACTTTTTACAGTAGGGTTTAGTGAACAGATTGGAAATTCGGAAAAAGATATTAGACCTGAGTGAATAATTCATAAAAAGTAATTTATTTTATGAGCGTCACTTTTTTTCTATTTGTGAATTGCCTGGGAATAAATCCTGACTTGCTTGAATTTAGTTGTTAATTAAAACTATGCACTGTTATACTTTGTCAGCAATTCTTACTTTGTAGCTCATTCACAAGCAATTTGTTGTGGGCAGTTGATGTTCAGAAGTTCCAGGATTTTTCCATTCTATGATTAGATGATGATTAGAACTTGATGATTTTTGACTTGTTGAGTAAGAGTCCCAGGAAACAAGATTCATGGGCTTATGAGAACATAGCAGTATTTGCCAGGATTTTCTGCCCTGGCCAGCTGTTCTGTCAAAATGCTATTTCATTAGAAGGCAAATGAAACAATTTCATTAACAAATCCAAACAGTCAGATTTCTACTATCTGCTTTAAAACTTCTGATTTTCATAGTAGGTGACATACAAAGTCCATCTCCGTTATGGCTGTGTCACCTCACTCTAGTGGGACTTCTCTTAGGCCTAAGGTTAGAGCGGGAGTGAATGAACAGGAATTCTGACTTTTTCCCCCTGTTTTTCAGTTCTTAATAACAAGTCAGAACAACTTCATGTCAGGCTCAAAGATCACAGAAATTTGTATAAATAGATTGCAAGTTTGGGGATAGTTTGATGGAGTTCTTTCTTTTAAATTTTGATTTTGAAACTATAGTGACTCGATCTCAGTAGCAAGAAACAGCTACTTTCAAGTATCTTTTCTGTAATTTTCTCAAAAGTCATCAGCTAATGAGAGCCATTTATCTTTGCACTTTTTCAAAACTGGAAGCTAACACAATACATCCAGTCATGCTGATCTGTAGAAATTGCTCCAATCTTTCTTTTGCTCCATTATAATAAGCTTTATTAAAATATCAGCTTGCAATATACAAAATTAAACGCATTAGACATGTTCACTGCTGCTTATTTGACATCTTGTCTGGACCAGGTTTGCTGGCTCTGGCAGCACAGTCTTTATTACTCTGTACTGGTGCTAGGGGCAAAAGTGATGCCCATCTTAAAAAGCACTCTCTTGTTGCCTATCTTTCTAGTCTTATCTCAATGATCAAGTCATCATTATAAATGCAATCTAAAAATCCCCTAAAAATCACAGAATCATAGAATGTGTTGAGTTGGAAGGGACCTTCAAAGGTCGTCTAGTCCAACCCCTCTGCAGTGAGCAGGGACATATTGCATGAGATCAGTTTGCTGAGATCCCTATGAAGCCTGGCCTTCAGTGTCTCCAGGGACAGGGCCTCCATCACCTCAGTGAGCAATCTGTTCCAGTGTCTCATCTCCCTCATGGTGAAGAACTTAATCCTAATACCTAATCTTAACCTGCCCTGCTCTAGTTTAAGAGCATTCTCTTTCGTCCACTCATTTCTAGCTTTGAGAAATGTTCATAATTCGCTCTAGCTATATTCTTTGTTGCCCACTGAAAGTGCAGCTTTTAGACATTAGGATGAACTTCTTCACCTTGAGGGTGGTGAGGCACTGGAAGAAGCTGCCCAGAGAGATGGTGGAGGCCCCATCCCTGGAGACACTCAAGGCCAGGCCTGCTGAGGCTCTGAGCAGCCTGACCTAGTGCAGGATGTTCCTGCTTACTGCAGGTAGGTTGGACTCAATGGCCTTAGAAGGTCCCTTTCAGTTCTATGATTCAGGAAAGCACAGCCTGGCAGCCCATGTTCCTGGCCTCAGCTGCTCCCCTGCCAGGTAGAAGCTTCTTGAAATAGCATTGACCACAGGGAGCATTTGTCTCATTTGAACTGATAACAGCCTGCTGTAACCCATCCTTTTTTTGTTATTTCTCGCATGGTTGTGCCCTCGGCCTGACATGTACCTCCCATACGGAGGGAGCCTCCGGGGCTCTGTGCCTTGGACCGTGTGTTTTACAGTTGGACATGGTGATCTTAAAGGTCTTTTTCCAACCTAAATTATTCAGTTATTCCATAGGCAGACCTAGAATCATAGAATAGTTTGAGTTGGAAGGGACCTTAAAGAACATCTAGTTCCAACCCCCCTGCCATAGGCAGGGACACCTCCCACTAGATCAGGCCGCTCAGTGCCTTGTCCAGCCTGGTCTCAAACACCTCCAGAGAGGGGGCATCCACAACCTCTCTGGGCAACCTGTTCCAGTGCTTCACCACCCTCACTGTAAAGAATTTCTTTCTTATGTCGAGTCTAAATCTACCCCCTTCTAATTTACATCCATTGTTTCTTGTCCTCCCATCCAATATCATATTATGCCTTTCTGTAGGACCCCCTCAGGTACTGATAAGTCACTGTAAGGTCCCCCCTGAGCCTTCTCTTCTCCAGGCTGAACAACCCCAACTCCTTCAGCCTGTCTTCATAGGGCAGTTGCTCCAGCCCTTTGACCAT
>VZTY01015477.1:65270-75866 GCA_013400935.1 Turnix velox
CTTTCAAATATGATGTATTGGCAACATCACCTGCCAGTTCTCTAAGGACCCGTGGTGGATCTCATCGGGTACCATAGACTTGTGCACCTCCAAGTTTCTCAGGTGTTCACGAACCTGCTCTTCACACACAGTGGGTGGATCCTGCTTCCCCTGGTATATGGCCTCATTTTTCAAGACATGAGTTGTGGAATCAGAGGCCGTACCAGTGAAGACCAAGGCAAAGGAGTTACTGAAGTTATTGAGTACCTCAGCCAGTATTGAGTACTTCAGCAGGCAGGAGTCAGCTGCAGCATCCTCTGTGGCGTAGCTGAGCGATGCCATCTTGGCTATGACAATCCCAGGCAAGTAGATTTAAGTGTGGCCAGCTCCAGTTCTCCAGCCCAGCTGCTCCGTATCAGCAGCTCATAATTCTTTCTGATTGCCTGATGTTTACCTNGAGTTACTGAAGTTATTGAGTACCTCAGCCAGTATTGAGTACTTCAGCAGGCAGGAGTCAGCTGCAGCATCCTCTGTGGCGTAGCTGAGCGATGCCATCTTGGCTATGACAATCCCAGGCAAGTAGATTTAAGTGTGGCCAGCTCCAGTTCTCCAGCCCAGCTGCTCCGTATCAGCAGCTCATAATTCTTTCTGATTGCCTGATGTTTACCTCACTCTAGGTTTTGTTTTTTAGTGTTTTGGGTTTTTTTTCCCCATCTAGTCGTTTTTGATCATAAGCAATTTGTGGATTGCATGTTTATGCAACATCTCTTTACTCCTCTGCTACTTTAGCAAAGATAAATTATCATACTGCATGTTCAATATTTGTTCTTCTTTTCCCACAGCAACAGTCAACAATATAATAGGACCTATTTAGCTTTTGCTCATTTACTTCCAGCCCAGACCAGTCTGTGATTCTATGTGTGTTATTAATGAGCATAATCTCACTCTAAAAGACCACTGGACAACAAATTGAAAAAATTCAGCCAGTGACTAGCTTCTCTTTTTCTATAGAGCAGCAGAAAGAGACCCAACACTTGCAGGTTTGCAGTGCAGGAAGGGATGTGCCTTTTTAAGCCCAATATCCAAAGCCTTTGTTGCAGCCATGTGTCTTGATATCAAAAATGTTGACTGTTCTAGCTTGAGCATTTCCAGCAAGGATTCAGAGGTTTGGCCAGTACTAAGAGGTGATCCAGGCTTAGCATGAGTAGTGAGTGAGATGGGAGTTACTGGAGGAGAAGGTGGCAGATCACAGAATCACAGAATCACAGAATGACCCGGGTTGGAAGGGACCTCAAGGATCATGTAACTCCAACCCCCCTGTCTAGCAGGGCCACCTAACAAACACATTTACTAGATCAGGTTGCCCAGGGCCCCGTCCAACCTGGCCTTGAACACCTCCAAGGACGGGGCATCCACAACCTCCCTCGGCAGCCTGTTCCAGGACCTAACAACTCTCTTAGTAAAGAACTTCCCCCTAACATCCAATCATAGGATGGTTTGGGTTGGAAGATCGAGTTCCAACCCCCCTGCCATGGACAGGGACACCTCCCACTACACCAGGTTACTCAATCCAGCCTGGCCCTAAATACCCTCAGGAAGGGGACAACCACGGCCTCTCTGGGAAGCCTGTTCCAGTGTCTCACCACCCTCAAAATAAAGAACTTTCAGTAGGCTCCCTTCAGGCATTGAGAAGCTACTATGATACCCCCCCCCCAAACCTTCTTTTCTCCAGGTTGAACAACCCCAACTCCTTCAGCCTGTCTTCATTAGGGAAGTGCTCCAGCCCTCTCATCTTTGTGGCCCTTCTCTAGACATGCTCCAACAGTGCAATGTCTTTTTGATGTTGAGGGCTCCAGAACAGAATAGAGCTCAGATGTGTTTTCTATATAAATCAAATGCTTGTAAAAAAGTTCTCCAATCAGATAATGTGGTCACTCAATCTGATCTCTATGTATATTTTCACTGCAGAGCTGATCTGTGTTACTGACACTCTAATTTGATTCTGTTATTCTAATTAAATTCCATTAAATTCAGAAGGGTCTCCTACTATCAGGCTTTGCCTGTTTTTATAATAGTATGTTCATGTGGTGTTCTTAGGTTTGTCCAGGTGTGAAAAGAGTTAACTTTTTTAATGCGTGCAAATATCGAATTGTATTTCATCTTTTTAAGTGTAGTTTAGTTGCATGTTAATTTCAGCCCTCTATAAAATTTGTAGAAGTGCTGAACAGAAAGGTACAAATGCCCAAGTTTACCTTGGCAAAATGCAAAAAGGAATTTGAAAGTAAAAGGATCTTTCAGCAATTTTTCTCTTATGAATCACTTATAAAATGAGAAAACCCTCTGTTTGCACACGCCTTTCACTTGTGCCAAGATTTTTGATTGCTGCACTTCCATGCAAGCCTTGGAGAGCCTCCAGGACCAATTGCTGCTACTTGAATTTTGTAGTTCTTGAGGATTTCAATTTCTAGCCCCAAGAGCTTTTGGTCACAGGAGCTGATCACAGAGAGCTCTGACCATAACTGGTGTCTTCCTTTCTGAACAGAAACATTTTGAAGGTGTGATTTAGTTTCCCTTGTGAGACAGAAGCAATAGAAAGAGATGGTGCAGAGGCTGAAGAAATGTTTGTTTCTTAATTGATTCCTTTCCAAGGAAGTTAAAAAGGAAGGAAATTTGAATAGCTGCTGAGAGGAGAGTTCTATTATCTAATTCTGTAACACTTATTTTCCAAGGTTTGGCCAGTACTTGCACATTTCTCTGCTGAGTTGTATTTTTGACACAACAACATTGGTTGTGGTTTGCATAGTCATGTGATTCACTTTAGTCGCTGCCTGCAAGAAAGGTGAGTTATTCTCATTTTAAAATTTGAATTAATTTTAAATCATTGTGCTAATTTTAAAAAATCTCCAAAACATGGAGAAAAGCAAAAGTTTGCTTACTCTTGAGAGACACAAAAGGGGGCTTGGAGAGAGTTAAAAAATGTTTTCAGCTCCTGGGAGACTGAACTAGAATGACTTACTAATCCACCAAAAACTATAAAAATTAATTACATGCTCTGTTAGGAAACCCTTTAAAAAAAGAGTTGGTTGATAGAAAATGCTGATCTTTGCTCCTGTGCTCTTTTTTTCCTCATCCTCTTTGCCTGAGATAGGAAGTAGCTACCAAAGGTTGTTTCTGTCACTGTCATTATCTGTAGTGACACAACACAGGCACAACACGCTTGTAGATGCAGAAGGTAGTGAGTGGATAAACAAGTTGATTCATGCCAAAATCATTTAGCTCCCATGAAATACTGATGTGTTTATAACCAAGGATGCACATTTAAAATTTTGTCTATATTAATGTGTTCTGATGAAGCGAAGACATCCCAAGTGTATACTGAGGATCACAAGCTGAATGAAAAAGCAGGAGGAGTGTGAGTTCTGGTAGTGCATGAGTGTTTTAATAATAAAATAATCAAACGCATGCTATGTGTTTTTGCAAAGCAAAATCTCAGGTCTAATTAACCTTCCTTCTACTTCCTCTCTTCCTCCTCACCTCTGGGTTGAAAAATGACACCTCCCCTTCATAGTAATTTATGATATTTCTAAATGGGCATTAGCCCAAATAGAAACCAGAAATGGATATCTGAGTACTATTTAATGAACTGAAGTGAGATGAAATACTTTCCTTTGGTCCCTCTGAAGTGAGTTGGTGATTTTAGGGAGAGGGGAGGAAAGGCTGATAGCCCAGAGCAAGAGAAAGGTGAGCATCACATGTGAGGGCTTGAAGGATTGCCATTTAATTGTAAGCCTTTTTTGGAAGACCAAACAGGAGTGACATGAAATATTCTCATTGTCCAGACCTCTTTCAAACATGTTTGATTGCTGATGTGATCAGTTGGAGGTATGAACTCATTATAATTTCTCTCATGAGAGACTTCAGTCCAGATTTCATCACTATGGCCCTAGATGTTTGTGTCACATGAAACCACTTGAAGGATGAATGGTGTTCTGTATGTAATCTCAGCATGACATAACCTGGCCATATCTGTATTTTCAAAGAAGTGTCAGATGGTTTCATCCATCACCATTCAAAACTTTCAGCTGCATGTGTCTGCCACCACAGGAGAGCACTTGGCAGGCAAGGGGTCAATTCTCACTGCTCTATATTCCGGGCAAGAACCTGGGTCTGATCACAGCCTGCTGTCATGAGAATAAGTGGCCTCTGGCTTTCCAAGATGGAACAGGTTCCTTCCACATACTGTAACTATGACTGATGAAGGCTGCTTTAAAAGGCTGAAATATGGCTAAGAACGACAGTACCTATCCTCAGGCTCTTCTGGGAGAGTCTTTTGTCCTCCTTTTTATCCCTACCTCCCTTTGTGCTTTAATGCTTCCCCAGGGTTTGTTATTCCTCTAGATCTAGGAGGAAGGTGATTGTGTTTGGTTCTTGTCCTGATGACTGGGAGATGCTCCATCTGTACCCACCCATGATGCCCCAATGCCATTTGGGCTCCAGGAGATTTGATGAGTGCCTGGTCCTACCCAGCTGCCAGCTGATGGCTGCTGCATCACTGTCCTTGGCCACCTGGCCCACAGAGACAGACTCCACTAAGCACAGACATGAGGGAAGAAGAGCAAAGCGATCACGTTTTGTCTGTTTAAAGCAAATCTAAGTGTGATACCATCTGTTCTGCGATGACATGAAACCGAACGAGCTCTTTGGAAAAGGAAGAAAATATGTTCAGAATCTAGGAAAAAAGGTGGATGTGAAAATATGATGCTGAGAATTGGTAGCAGCCTGGATAACACCAGAACAGACCAAAAATAACAAAACAAAAACTTGAAGTAGAAAATACAGGAGAAAAACTGCCAGAAAATGGAGTGAAATCCAGCACTTGTTAGATTTTTCTCCTGTCTCTTCCCCACTGTCTTTCATGCATGTGTTCATTTTTCCACATGGATTCTACTCAAGAGATCAGGTCCCCTTTAGTATTTAGTAGTTTAGGAATGCTGGGATACAGCAGGAACCCACAATGCTGCAAGCTACTGTAGCAGTGAGGAGACTTGTCCCTCCTTGCTGATGAGTAACATCAGGTGACTTGGGGTCACCTGGCTACCCCAGCCAAGCACCAGATCTGCTCCTCCTGCTGCCAAAAGGCACAGCTGGGCTCCAAAGCACAGCTGTGTCATTTTTCAAAATCCAGGAAGGAGAACTGCAGACTGCGCTAAAAAAAAAAATCTGGAAAACTTTTAAAACAGCCTTTATAGCTTTGTGAAATTTCTGCTTTTCCAGAGTTCAGATAAATCCCATGAAGGACCAATTTTCTTAAATTCCTCATGGCACCTCAGCAGATGGCTGGAGCTGCTGGCCATGCTGTGGACAAGCAGCTGGAAGAGGGGATCATTGTTGGCTGACTTTTTGCAGCCAAATTACAAGAGCGCATCTGATGACATATCTCTCAAGGCTCCTGCTTTATAAACTGACAATTGTGCTATGGTCAAAAGTGATTTGGATGCTGAGAGCTGCTTGGAGCATCAGGTTTTGCTGGTAGGAGAAGAAAGGATATCTTGTACTTCATGTTCTAGACTTGGCCTTCACGACTTCAACCTTCCCTTCTCTGCCACAGAGTTCCTGCATGTCCTTGTCCAGGTCAACCGGTTTTCCTGTAACCAGTTTCCCCAGAGAGGGCTGGGGGATTGCTTTCCTCCAGCACAGTGCTGTGAGGCTCCTAAGGGTTGGTGGTTACCATAGAGATGAGGTACCTAAATAGAATTTGAAACCTGTTGGAGGAGAGCGAGGAGACCTGATGGTGTGTGTTACCAAAAGAGCAGCTTGGTTTTGGCTGTGTTGCGTGGGACAGCTTCAACAGGTTGTAAAATTGTCCCAGAAGGTCTAAATACTGTGAAACCAGGGTCAGCTGGAGCATAAACTTGCAAAAACAAAAGGCCACTAGTACAAACTCAACCTGTAAATCTGGTAATATCACCAGTTAAACAAATAAATGAAAAGAGGCTTTTCTCTTTCAGATCCTCTTGGCATTTCCATTTGATAAAGTATTTTGGTCTGGCAGGAGTCAAAAATCAAGAAGCCAAAGACCAAAGGCTTCTGTGCTTTCTGGGGTACCCTGGAGCTTCTGAGAATTCCCACTGTTTGTATAAAAGGTCTTTAATTTGCTGTAAGATGTCAGCTGGAGAGTAAAAGCTGTGAAGTTACTCTGATTTGTTTGAGGCGGGGGAAATCATGTTTTAATTTAATTGATACTCTCTGCTCTTTATAGTGAAATCAAGAGATGGCTTTCAGGTATTCATTATTGCACCAATAATTCTTTTCCCCTTTCTCTCTCATTCATATTATAACAAATATTTGATACATTCACGTTCCCTGCTGAAATGAGAGTGGTTTTTGAGGTCCTGGTCATTTGCATTCAACTTCTTTGGAAACTGTTCACTTTGGTCCTATTTACAGGCATCCTGAATCCAGTGTTTCAGTAAAGCGATGCCACTGACTTGTGTAACAGAATAATAATAATGCCATCTGTCTTTTTTCCTTTTTTATCCCATATTTAATTTTTTTGTGGTGTTTGACTTTGACTGTAGAATGAGAGGAAATCTTCCTTGAACTTGTGCCTAATCTGGGTTGGAAGTACCTAATTTTGGACTTTTGAAGGTGTATATTTTGGTTAGATACACTACTAAAATGCTTTAGTTTCTGGGTTTTGGTTTTATTTTGTTTTGGTCTGTTGTTTTTTTTTTTTCCCAATGTTAGCTTCTATTTGACAGTTCGCTGTATGTTCATTCCCTCCTCTTCCTGAATTATCTCTTTGGCTCTTGGTAGTGCCATCTCTAACTGAATTCTGCAGTTAGCAGCAGATTTACAGTGGAGAAAAATAAGGGTTCTGTGAACCTCCTCTGTAATTTTTCAGAAGTTTTGGATGTTCATTGTGAAGCTCAGTGACTCACTGCTCATATGACCATGTCCTACCACCAGGGTGTTCATCTGTCTAGTCTGGGGCGCACATGAGTTGATTTGAACCTCAATTTTCTGGATTAGGGAATCACTGAATTAGGGTTTTATTGTCAAGTTCTCAATGCCCCCAGGTTACCCATATGTCCATCTCCATTCTGGGTGCCCTCAGGAAACAAAGAGCAGCTCTGTTTTGCCCTGTGTTAGCCATCTGGCTAGAGGAGGAGCAAAACTTAGTGATATGGTTGCAATACCTGACTTTAATAGAGCTCATACAGATTATCTGATAATTTCTTTGGAAAACATGCTCTTTTTATTTTTGCACTTAGAGGTGGAGATAATTGTCTTTCTCATTATAATATTTTCTCTGAAACAGATTCGTGGCTTGTAGTTCTTGCAGCTGTATTTGGACAATTGACTCTGAGAAGTTTTTTAAGCTTTGCTGTTGACTCAAGTTCTATAAATGTTTTTTCCTCTCTGCCTGGTAGTCAGATGATTTCTAATTGGAAGAGGGTGGATTTAGGCTGGATATAAGGAAGAAGATCTTTCCTGTGAGGGTGGTGAGACACTGGAACGGGTTGCCCAGAGAGGTTTGTGGATGCCCCCTCAATCCCTGGAGGTGTTTAAGACCCTGCTGGATGAGGCATTGAGCAGCCTGGTGTAGTAGGAGTTCTTCCTGCATGTGGCAGGGGGGTTGGAACTAGATGATCCTTAAGGTCACTTCCACCCCAAATAATTCTATGATTTACAGGCTGATTTATGATTCATTCTTTACATTTTCCCCAACACTTGCTTTCAGAGTGTGAATCCTTTTAGGCTTCATTTGACTCAGTGAATGAACAGCCCAGCAAGCTTTATTTCTGTTCTTGAGAAAAAAGATACTTTTGCTTACATGATTTTTGTTTTCCAAAATAGGTGTTACTAACAGTTTACTTTGATGCTTGCTGAATTTTTTTTTTTTGTGCTTCAACAGCTATTCTATGGCTGCATCCTTTACATCCTTTAGAGTGTCTTTCAGGCTAAAATTTCTGTCTGTTTCTTTTTGTTTGTTTGTTTCCTAGTATGTCCAAGCTTTTCTCATCATCAATTCTTATTCTCTCTATGGTTTTGAATCTTGCAGATTTATCATATGCCTCCCTTCCCCTTTGTCTTATAGACAAACAGTGCACATTAATTCTTTGATTTAATCCTTCTTAATAAGCCTGTTCCTCCAGGGATTAATTATTTTAGTTTCTGTACTGAATCTTGTACTTTGTTGACAACTTGTACCGGGAACCTACAACTGAGTGCAGTATAAAATTGAAAATCATCTCTCATTAGTTTTTCATGCTCTCATTTGCATAGCCCCTTTCCAGGTTCATTTCTCCAACACAGGCTAAGAGAAGGAAGGTTAAAATAAACCTGTCTGGAGAATGTGGAAAGGAAAACAAGACCCACCAGTAGCAAATGTATGGTGCTTTTGTACCCCCTTGCTATGGGCATCCATGGTCCATTTAGCAGAGAAGGACACTAGGTGATTTCTGAGCCATGACTAAGAGCATTGATCACCTCCAGACTTGTGGCTGGCTTGAGCTGTTGCGTGAAACAGAGTGAGGTGTGTATGAGATGCTCTTTCCCAGGTGTGAATTTTCACCTACTGTGGGTGTTGCTTTCACTGGAGTTTCCAATGTCAAGAGCTGCAAACCAAAGAGTCCTGGTTCTGCCAAGGTGCCCATCTTTCTGGGATGATGATTTTGGTGTCAGCTTCCTGAGCCTGCTCACTGTGTTTCTGGGTAGGCATTGGGACTGCTGTGTGAGAAGTGGAAGAGCACAGCGGAGAAGGAGGAGAGGTGGAGTGGACCAGGTCAGAGCTGGCTCTGGCTGCCCTGCAGCTTTGACTCTGCAGCTCATATACTCCTTAGAAATAGGAAATGTTTATGCAGTGACATCTTCTAAAGGAAAAATTCAGGGTTTCTCTACAGTAAATTTAAATTACTTAAACTTCCACTCAGATGAATTTAATGTATTAAACTTTTTATAATACAGTAAACTTTTCTCCAGCTGGTGGTTTGGATCTTTTTGTCTTGTGTACCACAGCAAAGACCTAGAGAACATTTCTTACCCATTAATGGACTTGTTCCAGCTATGCTGAGTTTGGGATGAGGTCTGGTTTTTGGATACTGCACAGATGCTTTGGTGAAAGTCTTTGGATGTCTTATATAGAAGGTCAGGCTTAAACTGCTTTAATATTTATGAATCTTGGCCTTGAGATTTATGAATGAGACACCCATTGACTTCAGTGGGCGAGGATTTGTGCCTTAAGCAAATATAGTTTTGAAAAGAAACTCATGTAGCTACTGTCCCTTTTTGTGAGAACTTGAGCTAAAGAGCTCTCCAGTTGGACTGCTTTTGTTTTCTTGCAGAATGTCAGTTAATTTTTATTGCTGAGGACAGTGATCAACTGTGCTTTTTGTCAAAGTGACCTCTGTAATGCTTCATTTCAAATGGTTTCTTGTGTTTAAATTGGGAAAGTTAATCGTTTTGGATCTTGCTGTTAGCAAATTCGTGGACTTGATATTCATGTTTTTCCTCCTTGAAAGATTAAAATTGAGAAACTCTGTTGCAGGGAACTGCAATTACTATTCTCTGCTTGCAACAACAACAATCAAGTTTACAGTCTCCTTAGTGTGCAAGATTTATCATTTTCATTCTTAACAGCTATTTAATAATTCACCTCTTTCTCACTTGGAATTGCACATACCTGTTGACATCAGACCTGGAGGTTTTCCAAAATGTTCTTGCTTAAGCATTTTTTTAGCTAAAATATCTACTTGTCTCTGTTTAAAAAGCTACAGATTTGCAATAGCTCTTGCAGCTGAGTTCTTGGGAAATGAGGTACCTGCTGTTGAGGGGCAGAGGCATCCAAAATGTAGCAGCCAGCCTAAAGAAGGTGTGATGCTGCTTCCCTCTATGGCAGCTGCAGGGAATTTTGTTTTGAATTTGCCTGCTCCCAAGGCTCCGTTATACTTTTGCAAGCTGTACTCTGTATTTGCAGCAGATGCTCATTTTTCAAAAAGCCATGTTTTTCTCTGTTACCTAAACCTTTTGAAAAATATTTATCTCTTGTCATCTACCAGGGTTCAGAGGTGAGTGGCTGCTAGGATGTGGCAGGTTGCAGGGCTCAGAGGCAGATTTTCTGGAGGAAAGTGATGCTCAGGGTCCTGGCCCTAGTCTCCTGCACAGCTGCCCTGGGCAGACACTGAGTGATGGAGGTGGGGATCTGGTAATTCCCTTGCAAAGCCAGAGAAGTTGGAAACAGTGTTTTTAGCATTGGCCACTGGTAAAAGCCAGACACTGTGGCCAGGATGCTTGAAATCTGCTGGCATTGCTTTGTGAAAGCACTTAAATTGTGTCTGCTTTCTTGACGGCTCAGTGAGAATGAGACAGAGTCTGTCTCACTATTGTCTCTCTTAAAAACCACAGAAAACCCTTCTGAGCTTCTCAAATGCGTTATGCCAATATCCTACAAATGCAAGGTTTGGGTCTAGATTCTCACCTGCTACAAACCAATGCAGTTTTCTGAACTTCAGGTTATTTCCACTGCAGTTTTGTCCCACTGCTATTAATGATCACAACTGCAGTTGTGGATTGACTGAACTGGGCTCCAGGGACAAAACTTAGAATCATAGAATC
>VZTY01015481.1:0-10865 GCA_013400935.1 Turnix velox
CCAGTGATCTCCCACTGCCCTGATTCATTAGTTTTATACCTGTGTTAGTGGACATTGAAATGGCACTGAATCTATCTGCTAAGGCTGATATTTTAAATGTGAAACTGCTACAGTTTGTTTAATGTGTCAGTCATGTCAAAGTCTGTTTTGACACATTCAAAATTTTTGACACATTCAAAATTTTTGTAGAATTGACCCATTTCTGTAAAAATAGCTCAAGATGGATGATTACTATAGATTAATATAGATGAGTTCACGTGCCTATTGTTACTGCTTCATAAATATTCCATTTAGTTTTAAAATCTGTTCCTAAATTATTGTGAGACTATGTAATCTTGGGTCAGGAAGGTTAAGTAACCATTCTAATGCAACAAAAGCAGCTTCACAGTACAAAGGGATTAATTTAAAGGTGATAATTTAACTAATAGATCATAAAACTAATTTCATGCACATTTAAGAGCTGAAGTAATCAAAGCTTAAAATGTGATAGAATAATAAATCTGAGCATAGTAAACATACTATAAAAAGGGGCTGGAATAAGCACAAGGTTACAATAAGAGAGAAGTGCTCAGCATTTAATCTTACTCTCTCTGAAATCGTCATAGAAATTCAGAACAACTTCAACTGGAGTCACAGTGCACTGGCAGAAGGCAAATCTTTATTCTTTCAATATCAGAGTTGCCTGTTTGGCTGTGCCACAGGAATGTGGAAATTAGCTGTAAAGGGTGGCATTTTTCATGCTATCATCTACTTTCCTTTAAAGAGAAGGGAGATAAGAGATGGGAAAGGTAACACACTAACGTGCTGTCATAGGAACCAGGGATTCATTAGCAGACTCATGGTCAGTCAGGCACAGTTCTGTATATTCCATAAATGCATAATATGGTTGGAAACTGAGGAATCATCAGGATATTTGATGGAACACTTAAACTGCCAGAGCAAGTACAGTCATTTAAGTAATTCTATGAAATAAAGGACCTCATTAATCTATGTCTGTAATAGATTAAGCTGTCCTTCCATTTTCTTTCCTGCAGAAGAAAGCCTTGTGTGTTTTGGAACCCCATCTGATTTCAATAAAATTTGAGAGGTGAGTCTTAAAGCTATTAAGTTACAGTAAGAAAAGATGCCTGGGAAAAAGAAAGAAATGCCGGAAGTTCATCTTTCTGAAAAGCTGTCCCTTGGGATCACTCATACACACACACACACACACAAAAAGAATTAAAAGAAAGGAGAAAAATTGAAGTTACCAGCATGGGAAATACTTCAATCAACCATGAGGTAAAATCCATAGGAAAAGAGACTTCACTAGTTCCAAGGCTCAAAGAACTTGTTATTATTCAGCTTGTTTGGCAACTTCAAATTTTGCACAACTCTTTTTCTTTGATAGGTCAGCCAAAGCTTAACAGGGTATTACATCTGCTTTTTATCTGTTTAAGCGTATGAGGAAAACAAAAACCCCCTCAACCCAATGTTCCTCAGTGATTTTCTTTCTGTGTGTGCATATGCATATATATGACTGGGGAGGAGGAGTGGAGAAGGAATGGGAAATAGAACTGAAACACCCTTTTATAAGACTTGTTAACGTGATGCATTATCTGGTCTGCATTCTGCATTCTGACATCTGGTGGCAACGTCTCTCCATTACAGTGCTTGCTCTGGATTTTTCAGAAATCCCCCCCACCTGCTAGTCTATGGGCTGCTCTAATATTTGTGGGTGCTTAATGGCTGTGAAAACCAGGGCACTGGTGGATAAGTAGGTAATTCAGGTATCTGTTAGGGAGCAGCATACAGGCCATGAAGCTTAAAGTGGGAGGAAAAATGAGAAGATTTGTTGCAGTATGGGCACAGGCTATAAAGGGTTAACAACTGCTCAGCTCAGAGCCTGAGGCAAATCTTATCAAGCCACCTGACGGCCTTGGAGCTCGGTTGTGTCTTCCACTGTTTTGGGAAGGAGTCCTCGATGGTCTGGGAAAGTATCCAAGGACTTGTGTGCAGCTGTGTGTTGGCAGAAGAACTCTAAGAGGAGGGTCTGACATTAATGCAAGAATGTAACTTGTAACCAATCAGTATGTTAGTAGCATTGATAACTAGCCATCACTGTATATAAGCTTGTCTCATGCTCTCAATAAACAGATTCTGGCAGATCATATTGATCGTGGAGGTCAGCCCCGTCTTACACCAACCGTCCTACTTCATTAAAGATTTATGTAGAGGGCTTATCGCTCTCGCAACAGCAGCAATGGCTCTCCACATCCCAGGCTCTGCCTTTTGTGCAGGATGGAGACGTCTGAGATACCTGCTCAGAAAAGCAATTGTGTTTCATGCCGAGCTCTGAGTGCTGAGCCTGCTTCCAGTTGTCAAATCCCAGCACACCACCCTGGCACTGCAGCCACTATGGATGCGTGTACCTCCTGTGCACAAGTTAAAATGCTCATTTTACTCATTGTAAATGCTGAGTTTTGGGGCCCACACAGAAACAATTGGTTCTAAAATGTATTTTTAGAGAAGAACTATAAGCAATTAAGCAGCGATCAGAATGAAAATGTCAAAATTATTCACATGATGGTACAATGTACATTCTCAAGGACCTAGGGCTTCCCCAGTTATTGCTTGCTGTCATTACCCTTGTTTGGACTGGGTTTCAGCAAACAATTGTTATCTGCATCCAAGATTAAGTCAAAGATGTTTATGTTGTGTTTACCATACACCACAGGTGAGAAAGAAATGGAAATTCGAACCGATGTGCTGTGTGAGGCAATAGGTAAGTGGTGAAGCTCTTCAGGTTGGCCTGGCTTGAGCCAGTTGGTTTTGCAGAATGATGGATGCCAGATGGAGGCAGGTGGCATGCAAGGAGTAAAGTGGTGACATTTCTGCCCATCCATGCATGGCTCTGCAGCATGGGCAACGAGATACTAATTTCACTTCAGTGAGATGAGGGTGGATACAACTGGAGCAGGAGAGGCAGGCACATGTGAAGTCTTTTGAGCAGTACCAGGGCATTCAGGAGTATCTACAAGAAAGCTGGGTAAGGTCTGTTTGCCAGAGCACACAGCAATGGTTTTAAACTAGAGCAGGGCAGATTTAAATTAGACATTAGGAAGAATTTCATCACCATAAAGGTGGTGAGACACTGAAATAGGTTGCCTAGAGGGGTGGTGAAGGCCCCATCCCTGGAGACATTCAAGGCCAGGTTTGATGGAGCTCTGAACAACTTGATCTAGTGCAAGATGTCCCTGCTTACTGCAGGGGGTTTGGACTAGATGACCTTTGAAGATCCCTTCCAACTAAACACATTTATGATTCTGTCCCAGTTCTCTGCCATCAAGCAGTCCACATTCTGAATAGGGCAAGGTTAATCTAAAGGACAAATTTACTGCCTTCAAAGGATAGTAGTAAAAAAATAGCCTAGATAAGTTAAGTTCAGAGTGGACTCTTTGACAATGACAGCTGCAAAACCAGAAAAAACTTGAAGTCACATGTGCTTTAGCATTTCTTACGATGTATTTGATAAGGAAGGAAAGGCTTGAGAAAGCAGGCAGAGTTCATCTAAGTGCCAGTAATTCTCTCTAGGCACATACAGTTTTCTTTGATATTTATACAAATTACTTATATTCAGACTACTAGCTATGTAATCCATTAGCTCGGTGTTTGTAATCTCATAGGAATCTCTAAATAGGAAATGTAATTTTTTCCACACCGGGAGTGGATTTTAATTCAGCATAAATTAGCGGCATTTTTTCATGCTGAATTAATTGCTGCTTGTCCTCAGCCAAGCCAAAATGCTCTCTAGTTCTCTCTTGCAAAAAAAAAAAAAAAGTATTCCCTTTTGATTTTGCTTTTGAAAATATCTTGAAATCTGCAGTTCAGAACATTTAAACATGATCATAGTATAGCTCAGTTGGGAGAGCATTGCACTCCTAATCTGAGGGTCAGGGGTTCGAGTCCCCGTCCAGGTATGAGGCTTGTCAGAGTTGGGCTGATGGTTGGACTAGATGATCTGAAAGGTCCCTTCCAACCTAGATGACTATGACTATATTCTATTCTTGTTTTGGTTTCCTTCTTCCTTCCTCCCTCCCTCCCTCCCTCCCTCTCTCCCTCTCTCCCTCNGTCTGTTTTGGAATAAATACAATATATAATATTCTAAATAATAGTACTTCTGCTCTTATGTCTTGAAAAGCTCTATTTTCTCCTGAACTCATTATGCAGAAAGATGATATCAGAATACACCTTTTCGCCTTGCTATTGAAAGGGCATAAAATGCAGTTTGTAGGAACCTTTAAGGCATCTTGTAATGTTTTTAAATGCATATACTCAAGCCATTTTTGAGTGCAGCTCTCTTTTATTTTTCCTTTCTTTATTGACACACAGGTGGTTAAAATTCAGAGGAAGAAAGACTCATAATCCGCTGAGGGACAGAACAAACTATTCCTATTTAATTCATGGTACCCTTAATCCAATTTAATTCTGAACTCTGGGTGATATTATTTGAAAGAGTGCATAGTAAATAGCATAGATGTAGTACTATTTCTTTGGCAAAAAATAGCCTAGGTAAGTTAAGTTCAGAGTGGACTCTTTTTTTTTGGTCTTGTTTGCAACAAATAGCACATCTGACAAACTCCTAATTTATCTCCATAAGAGATAAGAGAACTGAGTTACTGGGCTAATAAGCTTTGATACCTTTTTAACCAGAATTTGTGATGCCTGTTTTTCAAATAACACTACACAGATTAGAAAACACTGTATCATCAGATAATAAATGGTACCATGAATCTCTATGGTGAAATCTAAACCTTGGGGTTGAGTTCTCAATTCTACCAACACATGTTGCCCTCAGTAAAGAGGCTTCAGAAAATAATAAATGTAATTTGTTTTATGAAATCAGCTTGATCCTTACTAACCTATACTACTATTGGTCTGCCTAACCTCCTGTTTTCACAAGATCTTCTTTTCTTTAATATGTAATTATATAAACATAATAATTTCATGAAAACAATGCAAGACTAATTTTGGAATAAATTATTTTTATTTTAAAATGAGATTAAGATCTCATTAGGTAAGGGGGTCTGCTTTTTTCCCTATCTTGCCTATAGTGCAACCTTCACAGTAAAATTAACATACACTTAACCAAAGATGAAACATTCATTCATTTTGGAGTTCTTTGTAACATTACTGCTTTGATATATAGGAAGATGGGATTTACCATATTGTATCAGATTAAGAAACACATGTGCAACCCAAATTGAGGCCAGCATGTGATTTCTTTCTATGGAAGCCTAACTTAGGCATTGTTTCTAATTCCTGCTCTGAGTCTAACAGAAGAAGGTGGAAGAATAATTTGGTTTTATTTTAAAATTAAAAAAAATTTTTTCCTGAATCATAGAATGATAGAATAGTTTGGGTTGGAAGGGACCTTAAAGATCATCACCTGCCATAGGCAGGGACACCTCCCACCAGATCAGGCTGCTCAGTGTCATGTCCAGCCTGGCCTTGAACACCTCCAGAGAGGGGNCAATACTCCAGGTGGGGTCTCACGACAGCCGAGTAGAGGGTCAGAATCACCTCTCTTGACCTGCTGGTCATGCTGCTCTTGGTGCAACCCAGGACTTGTTTGGCCTTCTTGGCTGCAATTGCACACTTTTTTCAAGCTCATGAATGATGCTCCAATAAGAAAACAGCTCTACACTACACTTAATTCTTGTAATTTACACCTTTGTTGTGCAATAGAGCATCTCTAAATATTTGGCCCATGGAACCTTCTTTTGAGGTAATAAAGCTTATTATATATGTAATAAATCCAAGCAAATTACTTGTTATAAAGAAAATTCAAGATGGTTTCCAAAAGGTGAGGAGGCCAAGAATTATTCTACTTTTGATCTGAATTCTTCTGATGTTTTTTTTAATTGATTTTTTTTTCTGCTTTTCATATGGGTTACAGCCTAGATTCAAAAAGAAACTTAGAAGTAATAATACAAAATATTGCAACACTTGCTTTTTGGTACGTGTTTCACCCATAGTGAGACTTGGAAGCTATACTGGCACCAGAAAGCCTCTACTGCACAGAGGACATAAGGCACCTTATGAAATATAAAAAAATATAAAAAGCTTAGGAGTGGCTTGTCAAGAATAGCAGATGAGAAATAAGGAGTGCAGGTTTTAAAATCTTTCCCCTTTAGGGAGCTTAGATGCTTTACAAAGTATTAGAAAGAAGCATTTTTCTATTTCAAAATAGCTACAGTTTCCACAGCCTGGGGGATTTTGCTCTTTTTGATCGAAAATGTGTAGGAAAAATCTGTTCATATGATACTCTGTGGGGTAGGTTGGGCAAACAGCATTAATTCTAGGGCTTTTTCATATTTTTTTAACCCTGCTCTGTCAGTGAGTTCAGAGGTGTAGAGTACCACTCCAGTTGGGAAAGACCAATAGAGACCACTTCAGTAGACCAGGTGCATCCAAGTGCCCTAAGGGAATGGTCTGATGTCACTGTGGATCACTATCATCTGCAGATGTTCTTAGTTACAGGAGAAGGTTGTAACTAATTGGAAAATGGTAAACATGCCTATTTTCAACAAGGGAGGACATGGGGACCTATAGGTCAGTCTTCAGGAAGCTAATGGAGAAAAATTCTTCTGAAAGTTATTTCCACACTGGTGAAGGACAAGAAGGTGATTGTCAGTGTGGACTTACAGGCAAATTCTGCCTGACCAACCTGATTGTCTTCTACAATTAAATGACTGGCTCTGTAGGGAAGGGAGGAGCAGTGGCTTTTGTTTAGCTTGACTCTATCTAGGCTTTTCACATGATCTGCCATAACATCCTTGTAGCCAAACTGGACAGATACAGGCTGGATGAATAATTTATAAAATGGGTGCAAACTGGCTGAAATGTGAGGCTTAAGAAGCAGTGACTGCTCACAAGGGACATTCCTTGCTGTTCAGTACTGGAACTCATTGTTCACAGCCTTCATCAACAATTTGGGTGATGGTGGCAAACAGTCACAGCAGATCACACCAAAATGCGAGGAGTGGTCAATACACTGGATGGCAGGGCTGCCACTCAGAAGGATCATAACAGGCTGGAGAAATGAGCTCACAAAAATTTCATGCAGTTGATAACCCCCAAGCAACAGCACAAACTTAGCGCTGGCTATTTAGAAAATGTCTTTACAGAAAAAAGCTTGTAGATGCTGGTGGACAAGTTGAACTTAAATCATCCTATTGTGGTGAAGGTACAACATACAAAAAAACTGGAAGGTTTTTTTCTTCATCTCCTTTATAGAAGGGAAATGGGAATATAACTGTTGTATTCAACTACTTGTGGATGGTTACAGGGAAGATGGAACCAAAGGCTTCTTGGAAGGGCACAGCAAAGGCATGAGAGGCAATGGAGAAAAGTGCAGAAAGAGAAATTCTGAGGAATTATCTTGTATGTAAGGAAGAAAATCTCTTGCAATGAGAATGGTCAGATGCTGGAAATGGGACAGAGAGGCTGATAGGTATGAACCTTGACCTTGGAAACCACTGAATACTGTCCTCAGCAATTTGATTTAACTTTTAAGTCTACCCTGTCCATGACTACTATTTAGATCCTTAGCCCAATCAGACCTGCAGGGATCCCTTCCAACCCGATTTTTTCTCCAATTAACAGTTTTTGCTCCTCCTTAATGAATGCAAAAAAATGAATTACAAACTGCCATTGAGTACAAAGCCTTACCTGCTTTTTAAGTCCTAGAAGATGGTATAACTCTATAAGCAGCATTTACATTAGCATGCATAAGCAATCCATGTAATTTCATATCTTAGGGGAAAGAATTATCATAGTGTTTTTCTGTGTCAGTTATGTGTTGTACAAAAGGAAGAATGACTACTGTTATTTTTTGCAGTCAGTATTTCCATTTTATGTGGAAGCTTTGAAAGATCACTGGTGATTCCAGTATGCTGGTTAAAAACCCTATTTCCTTCAGAATCCAATAAGCAGCATGATTTTAATAAGTGCTTGTGGGAGACTTATTAAAGAACCCCAGAATAACTTTGCTCTATTGCATTTTCATTTTCCATCAGCTTTTCAGGAGTCTGTTACGTTGATTTCTGTATGTGAATACTGGAATATACTGGAATATACCAGAGCTTTTAAGAAACTTTAAATTTAGTGAACCAGATTCTCACCTGCAATAAAAACATGAGCATGTAGTTGTGTATCTGTATACAGGTTGTAAAGGGTACTTTTAGGCACTGCTGGACTGTTCCAGCTCACAGAGCATCAGGGGAGGTTCCGCCAGGGAAGGTTTACAATAGATATTAGGAAAAATTTCTTCACCTAAAGAATTATCAAGCATTGGAACAGGCTACCCATGGAAGTGGTGGAATTACCATCTCTGGAGGTCTTTAAAAGACAGGTAGGCATCATGCTTAGTAACAAAGTTTAGTGGCCATTTTGTCAGTGTTAGGCTAGTGGTTGGACTCAAAGATCATAAAGGTCCTTTCCAACCCATACAATACTGTGATTTTATGATAACCACAAAAAATAGCAGCTGGTTTTTGGAATCTATCCTTCTTCTTCCCCAGCTTTATGAGATGGCAGTAAAGGAATGCTGTAGGATGCTGGTGCACATCAGGTTCTAAGCCACTATACGTGTCCTTACATAGAGGCGTTCCTCATGAAAGCTGTAGTCTTTGTCCCTGCTTGTTTTAATATCTGAAGCTCAGTATTTAGAGAGGTGAAAGACACAAGTAAAAATCTAATCTTTATGTTCAAAATGAGAAACCCAAGAATCTAACTTCTAACCTAACCATACATGGCACTTTTAATTAGTTTAGGTTAGTAGTACAGTGGGTGATGGGAGGGAAAGGGTCTCTCAGGAAAAGCAAAGGTGCAAAATTATTGGTAGATATTAGTGAAATCATCAATTCTTAGAGACAAAATCTACATATGGCTGCAAAAATACAAATTTTATTGTTGTCTATTTAGCAGCTCAGAATATTCATGCCTCTGAGTAAAATCAGTGTTTACCAGAACCATAAAAGTGCAACTCTTCAGAAAGTTTTTATTTTCCTGATTTTTTATACTGTATTGTACATGTTGAAATGGAAATGCTGAAGCTGTTTCAAAGAGAATACCTGTTGCGAGTGACATTGCCCATTTTCATGTTTTATGCTTTTCTTTTAGTGCGTGGAAGAACTCCATAAATTGAGGAAAAGAAAGAAACAGTGACACGAGCTCAAAACTGAAACCAGCTGAAGGAAGAGAGAACATTTATGAAATAATTGTGTTTCGTAACTGTATTATGTTCTAAGGCCACAGTATTCAGCTGGGGACTTTCCAGTCAGAAAGGTATAAATACAGGTTGTGTAGTATAAAGACTGCCCGTCTGGTTTTTCCAGAAAGTGATAAACTTATCATATCATGCATGTACAGCATGTACAAATGCACCTTTGGAGAGGAGTCAGGCTTACTGAGCAAGCTTCTGTGAAACCACCTGTATGGTATAGGTGCAATCAATCATTTCAGTTCATGCCAGGAGCACTGGCAAAAGCACAGAAGATTGTGATCTGGAGTAAGTTACAGAGATATGGTGGAATGGAATGTGGTCAGGAATGGCTGTGTCCTTCTCAGGAAAGACAGGGCAGCAAGATGAGGTGGTATAGTTGCACTTGATGTGAGAGAGCAACTAGATTGTATTGAGTGCTGTCCAGGGATGGATGAGGAGAGAGTTGAGAGTTTCTGGGTGAGAATTAAGAGACAGGCTGGCAGTGGTGATACTGCTGTGGGAGTCTTTTACAGGCCACTGCATCACGATGAGGAAGTCAATGAGGCCTGGTTATTGTGGAGGATTTTAACTCCCCTGATATTTGCTGAAAAGCCCACTCAGCTAAAGAGATACGACGATTGGTGTAAGAAGGGGCTGACCTCCACGATCAATATGATCTGCCAGAATCCGTTTATTGTGAGCATGAGACAAGCTTATATACAGTGATGGCTACTTATCAATGCTACTAATATACTGACTGGTTACAAGTTACATTCTTGCATTAATGTCAGACCCTCCTCTTAGAGTTCTTCTGCCAACACACAAGGTCGTTGTTATCTTGCTCATCCTTGACTCCTTATTCTTTCCCAAAACAATGGAAGGTACAAACAAGCTCCAAGGCCTTTGCCTCAGGCCCTGAGCTGAGCAGCTGTTAACCCTTTATGGCCTGTGCCCATACTGCAACACTCAGCCAGCAATGCACAGTCCAAGAGGTTCCTCCAGTGCATCGATGATAAATTTCTGATGCAAATGGTGGATGAGCCAACAAGGAGAGGAGTACTGCTGGATCTTATCCTCACTAACGAGGTAGGTCTGGTTGAAGCGGAGAAGGTTGAGGGCAGCATTTGCCGCAGCAATCATGAGATAGTGGAGTTCAGGATCTCATGTGACAGGAAGAGGATAGCAAGCAGAATCACAGCCCTGGTCAACTTTGGCCCTTTCAGGAAATTGCTAGGGAAATCCCATGGGACAGGGTACTACCAGGAAAGGGGACCCAAGATAGGTGGTTAGCATTCAAGGACCGCTTCTTCCAAGCTCAAGATCAGAGCATTCCAACAGGAAGTCAAGAAAGGGAACCAGGAGATCTGCCTGGGCAAACAGGGAACTGCTGGGCAAACTCTAGAGGAGGAGGAGAATTTAGAGATCATGGAAGGAAAGACTGACCACCTGGGAGGAATAAAAGACTGTTGTCCGAGGATGCAGGGAGGCAACTAGGAAAGCTAAGTGGGGTCAAAGACAACAGGAAGGGCTTTTTTAAATACACTCTAAGTAAAACTTGCACTAGAGACAATGTGGGCCCCCTAATGAATGAAGAGGGTGCTCTAGTGACAGAAGAAACAAA